>JAGFNQ010008638.1:0-28746 GCA_024364735.1 Boesenbergia rotunda | reverse complement strand
TTTGGTCTCCTAAATGGAGCCCTAGGTCGAACCGACGCCTAATGTTCCCTCAAGGGGAACGCGTCCTCACCTACTCCTCTCGGGAGAATTTACCTGGTGCCAACCGTGTAACGCCCCAAAATTTCCATTTTTAGTTCTTAAAGTCCTTAGAATTATTTGGAAATGGTTTAGAAATATTCTAGATATTTTTAGGAATTTTTAGAGTATTTTTATGGAATTTTCCGAGTCCGTTTGGTATTTTTGGAAAAAGAAAAAGAAAAAGGAAAAAGAAAGCCAAAAAAGGAAAATTCACTAAGGGGCAGCCGGCGCTCGAACCCGCGACCACCACGAGACCAAGGGAGCGCGCGACCAGCTGGGCTAGGTATCAAGCACAGTAAAGGAAAGAAAGACAAATATTTAAGCTGTAGTTAAGTTAATCCGCCCCTTAAGTATAAATAGCTAATTAAAGAGAGAAGTTTTATTTTCTCTCAATCCCTCTCCCTCTCCCAAGTTGCGCCGACCCCTTCTCTCCCTCTCCTCTCTTGGGCGACACCAACACCAAGCCAAGAGGGCCGGCCGAGACCCTTCTCCAAGAGATAATTCTATATTCGGGATCCCCGCGACGAGAGGAACGCGTAGACGTGAAGAATTCTCCGATATCTCAAGTTTCTCCCGAGCTCTAGACATCAATCTTGGTTGTAAGTCCAAGATATCAATGTAAGTACTGCTCACCTGCAGTAAGAGGCGGTTTTTCCGCGAGAATTTCCTTTAAAAGTTCTTAAAAGAGATATTTCTTTTAGTTTTTAGTTTTTGCATGTGATCTTAGTTCATTATATGCTTATATATTTTATTGAGTGTCCTATATGAGATTAGGGACCAAGAAAAGCTATGAGAAAAGAAAAGAGAAGATAAAGATAAGAAAAGAAAAGGCCAAGGCCTTAAGAAATCCCCAAAAGTCAAGACTTAGGGATTTTAGCACGCAAGGTGCTCCAGAAAATGCCAAGGCATTTACAGATAAGAAAGAAAAGAAAGAAAAGTTATTTTATTTTATAAGGCCAGTACCCGGCGTCCAAGGGCGTTGTTAAAGAAATCCAGGTGTCCAATTCCAAGGTCTTGGCCCTGGTAGACCAAGGTCTGCTCTATTAGGATTGGTGGCTCGCTACCCCAACCTTTTAGGGAACGCGCATCAGATGGTACTTACGTCTTCAGTGGATCCAAGTGATTATTATTTTCAAGTATATGCTTTAGCAAAGTTTCAAAAAATTTAGAAAGTTTTCAAAAAGTTAAAGAATAGCTAAAGTTTCAAGTTGAGCCAAGAAAAGTAAAATGAGATTTATTATTGCTTGAGTATGCATGTTTTGAGTTATACATGTTCTTAGTTTCCTTTCAAGCATATTAGTATCTCATATGATTTTCAGTTTGATCTAGAAGCATGTTTGCATATTTCGAGTTTTTGTGAGCTAGATAGTACTTACTAAGCTTTTTGCTTACTAGTTGCATTTTCCTCTTGCTGCAGATAAAGGTAAAGGCAAGCAATTCTGAAGGAAGGCGACGAGGCGGTGCTGAGCAAAGTGTGTGTGGTGGCTGATTATGGAGAGATCTTTGAGACGAGACTATTTAGTTATTTGAATTGCAATGTTTAAGATTATTCAAATTTCAAGTTCTTGCTTATGGAGATTATAGAGTATTTGAGTTTTGGATAGTTTTACATGCTCAATTGCTTAGAGTAAAGATTCCATGTCATTTCATTTAGCTTATATATTTTTATGATTGCATTGGATAAGTAGAAAAGTGAGTAGTTAGAGATATTGATACTTTGTTAGAGAAAAAGGTGTTTGTGCCAAGATAGTATCAATTCCCCTTTCGAATCAAGTTTTATTGCTTAAGTATGTTTAGAAAAGTTGCTTTCTCATTCCATAATGCCTTAGTAATGTTATAGAACTTTGTATGATGAGTTTACATGGTTAGAAGTCAAGATTGGTACAAACTCTATTGTTAAAGTTTATATAAACTTGTTTAGTTTATTTTCTTCCATAAAAGTTCTAAATTCAAGTTTATGGATTCGTTTGATTGGCTAAATTGTTTAGGAAACTGACATAGAGTATAGAAGTGGTGTCATAGTTTGATATGGCTCGAAGCTGAATGAATGGTGGGCTTAAGAAGCAAGAGCCGAAACCTGTAAAACTGATTACAGGCGTATCAGTCGACTGCCACGTCACCAGTCGACTGATACCCGACAGTTCAGTTGGGTGAGGTCGGTTTGAATGAGTGCCATTTTGTGAGTTTTTGAGATAGTAAATGTGATATGTTATCATGCTTGATTGCTTAAGTTAGAACATGATTGTTAGAAGAATTTAAAAGTTTAAAAAAAAAGATTTCCGCATTTTTAGTCATGTTTAAAAGTAGAGAAGTAAAGAGGAGTAACGATCCGTCTAAGGTAGTAAGAAGGCGGGTCGCTACAAACCGGTTCCTCCAGTTGGACTTTTGCCCGGCAGTCCTTCGCCAGGTCTTGAGGTACCAAGTTGTCCTTCGCTTGGTGCCTAGCAGCCCTTCGCTAGGTCTTTTCTTCTGGCAGCCCTTCGCCAGTGCCTAGCATTCCTTTGCTAGGGCTTTTCCTGTCTGGCAGTCCTTCGCCAGTGCCTAGCATTCCTTTGCTAGGGCTTGTCTATTCTGACAGTCCTTCGCCAGAACCTAGCAATCCTTCGCTAGGGCTTTTCCTGTACACTCAAGAGACTTGTTAGACAACAATTAACCCTTAACTTTTGAACCCTTTTTCCAATATCAAAACACAGGTTTGACTTGGGTGCAATCTGCACCAACAGATACTACTTGGGCTAGGTGTGACGTAGTCAGTCTAGTGGGGACTGACACAAACAGACCATGTCCTGAACCAAGTGGGTATAAGGTGGTGAAGGGAATGAGGCACGATTCATTAGAGCTGCTGAAGGGTTTCAGAATAATTTCTTCTAAGGTCAAACCGTTGATCTTTCGATTAATTGGGGATCATGATGTACTACTAGGTGCCACTCATGATCGTTCTATAATTGGTTGATTATAGACGGCCAACATAAATCGAAAGCCTATTTAGTCACACACACTACGAGTAATCCGAGGGATTTAAAACGAGTTGAAAATTGAATTTTCCGATCAAGAGAAATAAGTCGAATCTGAGTTAATCAGAGGCGCAACGGAAACTAAAAATGGCTAAGTCTTTTGAAGGCTTTTTGGGCGAATTAAATGAGTTTAATTCACGATCGGTTCGGGTCGGTTTTGGCCGGCCAAAGAGGGTGTTAACCCTCCTTGGGTGGCCGGCCATTGAAGGGAGAAAACCAATTTAATTGGTTTAATTAATAAAATAAATCTAGTGCGATTTATTTTATAAATTATGGATAAATAAATTTGTATAAAGAAATTTATATAAATAAATTTATAGAAATTTATTCTTTTTATGGAAGTTAAAATAATCCATGAATTGGTTTATTTTAATTTTATAAAATCAATTATGAATTGATTTTTCCATAATAAGAAAGTTTATAAATTTCTTATAAAATTTATTCCATGATTTAAAGAGAAGAAGAATTTGTTTTATTTTAAATTAGTTATAATAAGACTCGGCTTAAACGGAATAATTAATAAGAGAATTTATAAGATAAATTTCTTATAACTAATTCCGTTAATTCCGTTAATTCTGTTAAGAGGGAGACTTAGCAAAGGAGTTGCTACTATATAAAGGAACCAAAGGCAAGCCCTTATGGCTAATCAACTAACCCTAATAGAGCTCTCCCTCTCTCTCTTCTCTTCTCTTCTCCTTCTCCCTCTCTTGCCTAGGGCCGGCGCCCACTTGGAGACCTAGGGCCGGCGCCCACCTTCCATGCTAGGGCCGGCGCACACCTCCTCCACTCTTGGTTGCCGTGAGTCATCAAGAAGAAGGAGAAGCCAACCAAGGAGAAGAAGAAGCGGATCACATCTCCCTCTCTCTCGGAATTCGATTCCGTTAATTCGGTGGTTAGTTTCCTAATCATTCTCTTGATCTTCTTTGTTGTGCCTATAGAGAATCTAGTAGTTCTCGTCGGCACAAAACTCGTGAATTTGCGAAGTCATCCCGAAGAGAACTCGGCGTGGACGCGAATAGAGGCGAAGCTTCAAAGGGACGCTACGGTTGGATCTCGTCCCTTACTTCGAGTTACGCGAGGTACTTAGTAAATTAGTTTACTTTTCCGCAAAGTTTTATTTTATGATTATGTCAACACACCATAAGGTTGCATGCTAGATACGAAGTTAAAATAATTTAGTAAATTATTTTATGCAAATTCTTCCGCTGCACGTAAAAATTTAAAATTTTATGAACTTGTATCCTTGTCAACATGCACCCAGTCCCAACACCAATGTCACCAGCCAGTGAGAATCAGCTGATTAGAGAATAACCCATGCTAGTCTCGACAGAATTGATAGTGCCCATATTTATCAATTCATCGACTAGGGACAATTTCAATACTTCACAATTGCACATGTAGAGATAATCACTAGTTGTGAATTCATCACAAATTCTCTCATGCTGTGAATTATATTGCGGACATTCAGTGAATGAGTTTAAGATCTCAATCAAATACACAAACATGTACACTCAAATAGTGAATATTCATTTATTAAAGTAAATGATTACAATCATAAGGCGATTGCCTTAGGACACTTCTCTCATATTACTAACAATTCCATCTCACAAAATAGATCTTCTAACTTAACAAAGGAAAGATCCTTAGATACCTTGTAGGCATCCACCATGGATGACCGCAAGGCATTCCTTGGAAAAGCTTTTAGCACATAGCTTACAAGGTTGCGGTTCTCGACCTTTTCATTTATGGAGTGTAGACTATTGAGGACTTCTTTGAATTTACTATGGAGCATACTTACAGTGTCATTTTCTCCCATTGTCAAATTCTGGAGTTGACTGAGAAGGAGGTCCTTCTTGGCTGTCCAGGTTTCATGCGTTCCTTCATGGAGCTCAAGAAGTTTGTTCCATAGATCTTTGGTAGAGGTGAAGGGACCAATCTTGATCAATTGCTCTTTAGCCATCCCACATTGTAAGGTGACCACAGCTTTGGCATTTGCTTCCCCCTTCCGGATTTGCTCAGCCGACCACTTGGAAAACTCAAGCTCCTTTCCTTCATTATCCTTTGGAAGGGAAAACCCCTCCTTGACAGCGAACCACAAGCTCATGTTTGTCTTCAAGTAAAACTCCATTCTTGACTTCCAATATGGAAAATCAGTGTCGTCGAGGAATGGAGGTCGGTTTGTACTCAACCCTTCTCTTCCAGCCATCTTGCTGTAAGCACTCGGATGTTAAGCCGTGAACAGAGCCCCAAGCTCTGATACCACTTGTTGGAACTTGGATGACTAGAAGGGGGGTGAATATAGCCAGACACTTGAACTTTAGCACTTTTCGATTTTCTGCACTCAAAGGGTTAGTAGCACAGCGGAAGCAATACAAAAACAGAGTATGCAGAATCTAAACCTTAAGTTAAGCACAAGCACAAGAACGCTAACAAAGAGGATTTATGTAACGCCCGCTTTTTTTTTCCATAAACCGGCGTTACGTTAACATGAGTAGGGCAGGTGGACATCATAATGCAGCGGAAAAACTTTAAACTTACACCTGCATGCCCCTACTACCATTCCTAACATGATGACATGAGAACTTGGCATATTAACTTCATACTTAGCATCATATCATGTCTTACTTAACATCATGTCATAGAGTCACATAAGTCATCATTTACGTACTTAAGTAGCAAACGTAAAGTTCTAGCATAAGACGAGTAAACATATTATTTCTCTTGGCCAAGTCACTACCACACACATGCATTCTTGCCCTCCTGCTGCTTCCCCCTATTGTCCTCTTGCTTGATCTGCGGTATAAGGAAATAAGACTATAAGCACACAGGCTTGGTAAGACTCTTTCCTACTCACTAAAACCATTCATCACTTAATAATGAGCACATGAAACATTAACATACTTGGTGCTCTACTTAGAACATAAGCATCTAGAATCACTTAGCATATATTTGACATGGCATGAACATAACATAATAAATATTCTTAGCATGGCATGATACATGGCATAAACATAACAAAATAAACATTCTTAACATGACATGATACATGGCATAAACCTAAGCATAATAAACATTCTTAACATGACATGATACATGGCATAAACATAAGCATAATAAACATTCTTAGCATGGCATGATACATGGCATAAGCATAACATAATAAACATTCTTAGCATGGCCTGATACATGGCATAAGCATAACATAATAAACATTCTTAGCATGGCATAAGACTTAGCATAAACATAAACATAATTCAACTTAGCATAGCATAATACATGACATAAACATAAACATAATTCAACTTAACATAGCATAATACATGACATAAACATAAACATAATTCAACTTAACATGGCCTAATACATGACATAAACATAAACATAAATTAACATTCTTAACATGCATGATACATGGCATAAACATAAACATAAAGCATGAACTAACCTGTATGGCATAAACATAGGCATGCTTTCTATCATATCATATGGGCATCTTCTTAACATAACCATAAGCATAAACCGTTTACTATCATGCATATTTCTTGACATGAGACATAAGTATAAGACATTACTATCATGGCATAATGCATAACATGAATGAATGCATGAGTCTAATGCATATACATAAGGATGCTTAACTTTTAAAATCATACTTTTAAATACTTAAACATCATCATAACATCATTGGGGGTCCCCGGCTTGTACCACATACATACATCATAAGCGCGCATCCCTAAGTAAATACGAGGTCGTGAGCCCCGACCTACTAGGGTAAGGACAACATAGTCGGTAGTCCCAGAACTGGGGCGTTCTTAAGGTGCCCATCCCTGTTGCACAGCTTCGGTAGTGCCAGAACCGTGGACAGCATAGTCGGTAGTCCAGAACCGGGGCGTTCTTAAGGTGCCCATCCCTTGGACCCATACTTCGGTCCGGTACAAGCCCATTCATAAAGTAAAATACTTTACATGCTTTATCATTCATAAGACATGGCATACATCTTCATTCATAAACATGACATGCATCTTCATTCATAAACATGGCGTGCATCTTCATTCATAAACATGGCATGTGTAACGACCCGGCCCGTTTACCGGCCCATTTACCGGCCCATTTACCGGTCTCACGACCGTCGTACCATCGTATCGTCAACCATCGACCGTGTCGTCATTCATAACATGGCATGCATCTTTATTCATAAAACATGGCATGCACTTTCATTCATAAACATAACATGCATCTTCATTTATAGAACATGTCCTACTTACATAAACATCATTCTTATTCCTAGTGCTTGCATGATCATGACATATAAGGTACATTATATTCATTGAACATAACATGTTTGCATAGACAATTATCCTAATCCATAGAGTTTGCATGATCATGATATATAAGGTAAACATTGCATTTCATACATAAGCATGGTATTCATCCCAAGCATTCATAAGTAGGACTTCCATAAACATACTACCTACTATTCAAGTGCATGGTATAGAACACAAGACATTTATAAATAAACCCTATTAAGCATGGCATCCAATCATAAACATACAAACATGGAACCTGGTGCTTAAGGTTAGGGTTATAGGTAACTTAATTTCTACCACATGCTTGAACCTTTATATATACTTCATAATAAACCATAAAACATCATTCTTCAAACCCTAACTCCATCCAAACCCTAATTACTTTGTTTGGCCGAAACCTATAAGGAAGGGTTCCATCATTCGATTAACATGTAAGATAGCATAAGGTAAAGAAACAACCATACATTACCTATAAGACCATGGGAAGCCATTAGGGCTCATGATTAGGGTTAACCCTAACCTTTAGCCCTCCTTCTTAGGGCTGGCCGAAACCCTACAAGGCCATGAGTGCATGGAAAAATTCCATAAAATCCCCAATCAAACATTAAACACCAACCATACCCTACCATAGGGGCTTTCGGAACCCATACTTGAAGAAAACTTTAACCCCTTGCCCTAGATTCCTTCTTGGCCGAAACCCTTAGGGTCATAAGACCTTGTGAAAATTCACATAAATCCTTTCAACCTCCCCTTGTATCATAAGGGTACATAAGATACATGAGTGAAGAGTTAAATCCAACCCTAGCCATGGAAACCCTTGTGATGGTCCCAAACCCTAAAGGGTCTTAGGGTACTCCAAAAATTCTCAAAAATTATATTTATTCTCTAAACATCATGAGAACCCATTAGAAAGCATGATTAAGATTTTTAACATCATCATGGACCCAAAACTCATGGTGGCCGAATGCTATAGGGGTCCAAAACATGGTTTTCTCAACATCGAAACCAAAAACCAAACTTTATATTATGCTAAAAATCAAAAGGAACTATTATACCACAGGTGAGAGAGTCTTACCTTGGTTGATCTTGATTATAGACCTTAGATTTGGGAGAAGGATGAAGATCTTGTTGCTTCTTAACCACCCCTAGCCTTTGTACCCTTGTAAAAGCCTTGGATCTTGGTGATGGAGCCTTAGGTGAACTTTTCCAAGGGAGAATCCCCTCTTGGGATTTCGGCTAGAATGAGGGAGGAGGAAGAAGAAAGTAACTCCCATGCCCCCTCTTTATAACACATTAAGGAGGGTAAGTGAAGAGTCATGGTGTCTCTTCATTTTCCTTAAGCCTTAACCATAATCCATTTCATTTCCTTATAGCACTCCCTTGCTAGGTGAATTGGTTAGAGCATGCATGGTTGTATGAGAGGTCCAAGGTTCAATCCTTAGTGCATGCACTAATTTTTCCATTTCATTTTTTTTTTATTTTAATTTTTTCTATTATTTCGAAAATCCCTTAAAAATTCCCCCATAATTATGTTATTATTTCTCATTAAAATCCCTTTATATTTCTATAAATTTTTACCTAAAATTCACCAATAATCATGGTACTAGAAAGCCCGTATAAGGCCCATTAGTACTTAACTTCTCAATTTAAATAGGAAACCATGCTAAAACTCACCCCTAGTCATACTAATATTCCTAATTAAAATCCATTTATATTTATATTAAATTCTACCTAAAATCCACTAATAATCATGGTACTAGAAAAGCCCATATAAGGCCCATTAGTACTTAGTTTCTCAATTTACATGAGAAAAATCATGGATTTCTAGGCTAAGGTTCGTACTAATATCTCTAGGTCCCTCGGAAAATTAACTAGACATGATCAATATTTTAAAGAAAATATTGAGAGAATTTTCCGGGTCGTTACAATTTACAAGGTTCGGGGATAACTTGCCCCTACTCCTTGGCGTGCCCTTAAGGTGGGCAATCCTTTGATAGTCGGCAGATCAAGCCCAGGAAAATCTGGATAGAATGCAACCTCCTTCTCGGTGGAGTAACCTCTCCACAGCGTTTCATGATAAATGAAGTATTAAGTACAGGAAACACAAGAAGAATCTTACTGAGCACTAAGAACCCCAAGAACACAAGCAAACTTCTCACCGAGCTCCACTCAGCGCAGATCTCACGCAAGAACTCCCTTCTTCGTGTCTTCTCGCTGATGGACTCACCAAGCTTCTTGTTTCTCTTCCAAGTGCTCAAGTATCACAAGGTTTCTCAAGAGATGGATCAACAGATCAGAGTTATCGCAAGAGCACAAGTGTTGTAGCAGAGTAATTATCGAGTATTCTCAGAGTTGTTGAGACATCTTCGCCACCAAGCGCTTAAGTCTCTCCCACTGATCGCCAGGTCACAGCACCTCACTGCAGCCTCCAGGTGCTCACCTGCAACTACTCACCTACCACTGAGCTCTTCTAGACTCCCTGAGCTTCCCTCAGCCGAGCCCCAGCCAGCAGCTCCAGCAGCGCCAGCGCCCGTTGCAACCTGAGATGGAAAACGGACAAACCTGCTCTAAGGAAAGACTCCCATTGACTCCCCTTGAGTGTTTGAATCCATTCCTGTCACCTGCAACCTTGATCAGATTATTAGCACAACAAATCAAGCAGAGAATCAACAATCAGTAGCAGAAATCAGTAGCGAATCAGCAGTGAAACAGATGAAATCAGAGCTCTGACAGTGTTTTTGAATTAAAGCTGTCAGCTACTGATCGGTCACCGGACAGATCAGAATGATCCCAGACCGATCAGGCTCCCGCCTGATCGGTCCCCAGTGAGAAACCTGGGATCATAAGCTTATATGATCGGTCACCCTGACCGGTCACCAGATCGATCACCAAACCGATCTAGAAATCTGCTTGTCACAATCCCGCCAGAAATACACGGCTGATTGGTCACCAGTCCGATCAGGGCACTCCCTGACCGATCAGGCTCCAGTCTGATCGGTTAGGGTGAGAAACCTCGCGACAGTTGATCGTTCATGTTGATCATTCAAGGTTCCTACCAAAAACCCACTTACCTCTCCCTGATCGGTCACCAGACCGATGAGGAGCCGCACTGAACGTTTCCCAAACTCACTGTATGCTTCCTGATCGGTCACCAGTCCTATCAGGAGCCGAATGATAGGTTTGCCAAAGTTACTGGATGCTCCCTTATCGGTCACCAGACCGATCAGACATTGCTGGATCGGTCACCAGACCGATCCACGAGGGAACTCCTGCCAACTTCCCTGATCGGTCACTAGACCGATCCGGGCAAGGCTAAACCCACTGTAAGTCAAGAGAACTGGCTTCCAGCCTCCCCTGACTCATGCTCAGTCCCTCGGACCAAGACTCCGTGCCCAGCTTCACTCACCGGGACTTCAACCTAGCCCTCCAAGCTAGGACCTGACCCTCCAAGCCAGGATTTCATCCAACCTAGCTCTCCAAGCTAGGACCTGGCTTCACTCACTAGGATTTCCAACACCTAGCTTCCCAAGCTAGGACCTGGCTTCACTCACCAGGATTTCCAACACCTAGCTTCCCAAGCTAGGACCTGGCTCCACTCACCAGGATATCCAACACCTAGCTTCCCAAACTAGGACCTGGCTTCACTCACCAGGATTTCAGTCAACTGACTTCACTCACCGGGACCCAGCTTCACCCACCGGGATTTCAGTCACCTGGCTTCACTCACCAGGACCCGGCTTCACTCACCGGGATTTCAATCACCTAGCTTCACTCACTGGGATTTCAATCACCTGGCTTCACTCACCAGGACCCGGGTTTATTCACCGGGATTTCAATCACCTGTCTTCACTCACCAAGACCCGGTTTCACTCACCAAGACCCGGTTTCACTCACCGGGATTTCTGTCACCTGTCTTCACTCACCGGGACCCGGCTTCACTCACCAGCACCCGAGTTCACTCACCAGGACCCGATTTTACTCACCGGGATTTCAGTCACCTGGCTTCACTCACCAGGACCCGGCTTCACTCACCGGGATTTCAATCAGCTGGTTTCACTCACCAGGATTTCAATCAACTTAGCTTCACTCGCTAGGATTTCAATCACTCCGTGCCCAGTCCCCGACCAGGGCTTAATCTGAATTCACTCGACCAAACTTAAATCGTTGTCAACACCAAAACAACAATCGGGCCAGACTGCATCAACAATAGGTCCTTCTTGGCTGTCCGGGTATCTTGAGTGCCCTCATGGAGCTCAATGAGCTTGCTCCATAGGTCTTTAGCACTTGTGAAAGGACCAACTTTGATTAGTTGATCCTTGTTTATTCCACATTGTAAGGTCACCACCGCCTTCGCATTTGCTTCCCCCCTTTTGATTTGCTCAGCCGACCAACTTGAGAAATCGAGGTCTTTTCCTTCAGCATCTCTTGGAGGGATGAAACGTTCCTTGACCGAGAACCATATGCTCATATTTGTCTTCAAATAAAACTCCATCTTCGATCTCCAATACTGGAAATCAGTGCCGTCGAAGAATGGAGGTCGGTTTGTGCTAAACCCTTCTCTCAAAGCCATCTTTGTTGACTCCCGGATATTAAGCCATGAACAGAGCCCCAAGCTCTTATACAACTTGTTGGTGCTTGGATGGCTAGAGAGGGGGGGGTCAATGTAGCCAGACACTCAAATCTTGCGCTTTGAACTTCTTCTTCTTCCAGTGATCAGATTAGCAGCGGAAATACAAAACACGGAAAGAAAACAGACAAGGAAAGAAAACAAACCGACGCTAACACAAAGGATTTACAAGGTTCGGAGATAACTTGCCCCTACTCTTTGGTGTGCCCGTGAGGTGGGCGATCCCTTGGTCGTCGGTAGATCAAGCCCCGGTGACCCGGATAAAACAGCACCTCCTTCTCGATGGAGAAACCTCTCCACAAGCGTCTCAATAGGATACAAGATAAGCTCACGAGACTGAGGAGGAACCTCACACAAGACAGTAGCAAGAAAGCTCAAGAGACAAGCTACACAAGGAGCACAACAACAACAGCGAAACCCACATCCACACTTGCTTGTTTTCCTGTTCGTTCTTCTTTTCTCCTCTGCTTCTCATCTTCCTCTTAAGCTCCTGCTTCATCCCAGGCTCCATCAGCATCTCCTGAGCACAGCCTGAACCCACTGACCTTTCTGAGCACTCAGTCCACTGAAGTCCCTCTCCAGCTGAGCCTCCGTCAGTCGCCAGCCGTGCCTCAGAAGCCGTTGAAACCTTAGTAGGGAATACAGACAAACCTGCTCAATGGAAAGCCTCCCATTGACCCTCCTTGTGTGTTTGAATCCTCCTATATCACCTACACACTTAGCAATCACTTAGCAAAGCATATCAAATAATATCGGCAAGGTAGCAGAGAATCCGCTAAAGAAACAGACGCGATCAGAGCGTCTGACAGCGTATTTGAATTAAAGCTGCAGCTACTGATCGGTCACCGGACCGATCAGAGTGAACCCTGATCGGTCACCAGACCGATCAGGAGAGGCCCAGTTCGATCAGGCTCCAGCCTGATCGATCCACACTGAGAAGTCCGGAATCACGACCTTCTTGTGATCAGTCACCCTGATCGATCACAGTTCGTGGATCGGTCACCGGACCGATGCATAGCAATGCTGGGATTCCCAGCTTTCGCAGCCAAACCTCACTGATTGGTCACCAGACCGATCAGGATGTGGCCTGATCGGTCTGGGGACCGATCAGAGCACCTCCTGACCGATCAGAGTACCTCCTAACCGATCAGGCTCCAAGCTCGCGACAATTGATCGTTCACCAGAACGATCTGAATAGTCTCCCTGATCGCTCACCAGACCGATCAGGAGCTGAACAGAATGGTTTCCAAAGTCTCTGTATGCTCCCTGATCGGTCACCAGACCGATCAGACATCACTGGATCAGTCACCAGACCGATCCACGAAGGAACTCCATGCCAACTTCCCTGATCGGTCACCAGATCGATCCAGGCAAGGCCAAATCCACTCTAAGTCAAGAGAATAGGCTCCCAACCTTCTCTAACTCGTGCTCAGTCCCCCGGACCAAGACTTCGTGCCCACCTTCACTCACCGGGACTTTATTCAACCTAGCTTCCCAAGATAGGACATGGCTTCACTCACCAGGGTTTCAGTCACCTGGCTTCACTCACCAGGACCCGGCTTCACTCACCGGGATTTCAACCTAGCTTCACTCACTAGGATTTCAATCACCTGGCTTCACTCACCAAGACCCGGCTTCACTCACCGGGATTTCAACCTAGCTTCACTCACTAGGATTTCAATCACCTAGCTTCCCAAGCTAGGATCTAGCTTCACTCACCAGGCTTTCATCCAACCTAGCTTCCCAAGCTAGGACCTGACTTCACTCACCAGGCTTTCAACTAGTCCCACTAGGACTACCTAGTCCCACTAGGTCTTTTCCCATGCTAGCGTGTAATCTCCCAGATCTACCTGGACTTAATCCAAATTCATTCAACCAAACTTAAATCCGCCTGGACTTAATCCAAATTCATTCAACCAAACTTAAATCCACCTGGACTTAATTCAAATTCATTCAACCAAACTTAAATCATTGTCAACACCAAAACAACAATCGGGCCAGACTGCATCAACACTTCTTACCAATGACATGGAGTTCGTTGATTATTTCTTTGACCCTTCCATGTAGTTGACTTACCGTTTCGTTGGCCTTCATTGTGAGTGATTGGAGTTGTGCCACCATGAGACCTTTCTTGGCCCTCCTTGACTCATTTGACCCTTCATTGAACACAATGAGCTTCTCCCAAATCTCCTTTGCGGTCTTGAAAGGCCCAACCTTGTTCAATTGCTCTTTTGAAAATCCACATTGAAGTGTTGTTGTAGCCTTCACATTGGCTTGCGCCTTCTTCACCATCTCCTTTGTCTAATTCCTCATTGGTAGCGGCTCTCCTCTTTCATTTATAGGTGCATCGAAACCATCTACAATACTACACCAATTTTCAATATCGTTCATGAGATAGTACTCCATCCTACCTTTCCAATAGGCGAAATCATTGTCGTCGAAGAAAGGTGGCCTCGCGGTGCTATAACCCTCTTAAAACGCAATTTTCTTTGATGCTCCGGTCGACGGTTAGTTCTTCCGAAACGAACCGGCTCTGATACCACTTGTTAGATCGTGGCACCCAACTAGAGGGGGGGTGAATAGTTGCATTCGATTTTCTCTATAAAACTTGTTAGCCAAACACAAATAATAATAATAATAAAAATGATAAGAACAATGCTAACAGCTTTGTTTACTTGGTATCCACCTCAGAGAGGTGACTAATCCAAGGATCAACACGCATGCACAAGCTCCACTATGAAAAACCTCCTTCAAGGTGGAGAAAACCTTCACAAGGTTGCCCTCTTCCTCTTTACAAGATGGAATTAATATTGAGAGGAAGAGCTGGAGACTTTGAGCACAAACAACACAATGGTACCCTCAAGAACCGTACCTTTGACCTACTCAAAAGTCTTCCTTTAAATAGAGTAAAGGATGGCTCCAAAAACCATCCAGCCCGATACCAGGGACAGTCGACTGGTCCCACCGAAGTAGCTAGCCAACGACTAGTGTTTCGGGGTTACTAGTCGACTGCCCCATGGGCAGTCGACTGATGTCTCGGGAAGTTCTGGCAGTCGCTTATTTCCTCCCAGTCGACTGCCCAGCTTACACAAACACTCCTCCCCACTCCGACGACCATCCTTCACGTGTGACTTCAAGTATACTCCCTTAACTTGCCCCTTGAAGTCCTCTTCCACCAGCTATCGTCCCTCGGATGCGCACGCAAGCCCTCGGCTTGCCTCCATGCCACCCTTCACGTGTGCCCTTTGAAGTCCACTTCCTAGCTTGCCCTTGGAGCTCTCTCCCCTCGGCTCTCGTCCCTTGGATATGTCCTCCACGTGTGACTCACCAAGTCCTGCAAGACTTATTCACACATATCAAAATAATATAACACCCTAACCTTAACCATATTGACACACACACATCAAAACCATGATCTTTCCGATCATACTTGGGCCGATTGCCCCAACAAATAGTCTTCTGCATATTCCACCAAGTGATGACCTAATCTCGTAGGTGATAAGTAGCTAACTCCACCTTCTCTATGTCTGTGAGAGTCATATAGCTGAAGGTGCCTCCAATGTCTCCAACTAGGCACGAGCAGCATACGGATCTGGTTCTCCATGAAAAAGTGTGAAATGACCCTTCACGGACACTGCTAATAATGGAATCCGAGCTCTGTCCAGGATCCAACCCGCTTGGATAGGGGGTACCACTGATGGCACTCTAGGGACTGCCACTGGTGCCACTAATGGACATGCCTCTGATGGTTCTACTGGTACTACTGTCGGATATACAGGAGGGACTCTCAGTGGTGGAGGTCTCAGCTCACTCAAAAGGTCCTGGTGAGCTGGTCCCCGACCAGTCGGCTCCACCCTGGTGGGCCTCTCAACCTCTTGACTCGAGTCTCTCTCGCCCTCCTCTTGCCTCCCCCGTGATCGTCATCCACGACCATGTGAAAGGGGTGGAGACAACTCAATACGACGAGGCACACCTGTTAACAAAATCATAATACATTACTTAGATATAATTTTATCAAAATTTAAAACCAACATACTTCTTATTTGTCAGGAGAGATCTCATCGTTGTCAGGTCCCAAAACATAACCATATCAAGAAAATGACTTCAGAAAAATATACAAATCCGTAAAATACAGATAGACCTCGTAAAATAACTCCGTAAACCCATAGACACCAAATTACATTGCAAAACCTCGCTCTAACACCAAAAATTGTCATGCCCCCAGAGGCTCATGCTTGCTCGTCAATCGAGCAGAATCTCCCCTATACAACGGACAAGTTGGGACAAATATACATCACATCACAATATAAAAGATGGCTCAGCCATCATAACTGGAAAATAAATGCACAACTACGCAGTTTATATTAATAAGAATGATAAAATAAGATAAACTTAAACATTCTAGACCGTTATTATCGTTTAACCAAAAAAACCAGAAGAAAATCCGTATACAAAAGAAAACTCCAGTATGAGTCCAAAAATGAACATACCTCTACTACGACAATATCGTACTAATAAAACAAATACCAGTCCATGAAATAAATGCGAAAATAAACTAAATATGGACACAAACTCCAATATTACTCGACATCATGGGACTGACAATTGGATCCTCTCCTGGCTCCAAGTAGCGCATCTACCTACTACCTGAAACAAAAATAGGTGGTAGTGGTGGTGAGTCCGGGTAGACTCTGCGGGTATATAAGTAGACAAATGCATGGCATCAAAAGATATATGAAGCAACAGATACAATGTTGTATAGTCTCTAGGAAATAGAGGAACATCTAAGCATGTATAAAATAATGTGATAGCATACGTGATAACATAGTATCAAACATATATGCATGTCAACCAAATGCAGCAATCATACTCATATAAATGTAACAAACACAAGAAAATGCATAATGCAATATATGCATATGATACAATGACATGTGTCACCCCTGACGCCAGTCAAGCCGCCAACACATCACAACTGTGTGGTCGAGTGGGTAGGGTTCTGACAACAATACGCACTACAACGAATATCACTGATATATGTGGTTGAGTGGACAGGATGCTGGGAGCCAACTACTCCAAAAACACCAAGAATAAAGGGGGAGCTACCAACAACTCTGATATCCCTCGGAAGTAACGATGAGGGTGTCAACTACTTGCCTACAACTTCAACATCCACTGTACATCATGTTGATGCAGTCTGGCCCTGATTGTTGTTTTGGTGTTGACACCGATTTTAGTTTAGGTGGATGATTATTGATTATGATTAAGTCCTGATCGGGGATCAGGCATGGTATGGAAAATCCTAGCTTGGAGGGCTAGGTGTTGGAAAATCCTAACCTGGAGGGTTAGGTGTTGAAAATCCTAGCTAGAAGGGCTAGGTGTGTGAAAAGTCCTAATTCGGAAGAGGTGGGTGAAAAGTCCTAGCTTGGAGGGCTAGGTGAAAAGTCCTAACTTGGAGGGTTAGGTGCAAATTCCCATCTTGGAGAATTAGGTGAAAAAGTCCTGGCTTGGAGGGTCAGGTCCTAGCTTGGAGGGCTAGGTTTGGAAAGTCCTAATCCGGAAGAGTTGGGTGAAAAGTCCTAGCTTGGAGGGCTAGGTGAAAAGTCCTAACTTGGAGGGTTAGGTCCAATTCCTAACTTGGAGGGTTAGGTGAAAAATCCTTAGCTTGGAGGGCTAAGGAGGATGAAACCCTAGCTTGGAAGGCTAGGTTGGAGCCCCTGGATCGGCCTGGTGACCGATCAGGGAGTTGGCACGGTGCTCCTTCATGGATCGGTCTGGTGACCGATCCAGCAATGACTGATCGGCCTGGTGACCGATCAGGGAGTACACGTTTCACCCATTGCTTTGCTCCTGATCGGTCTGGTGACCGATCAGGGAGCAAACAGTGAGGTTGAGTTCCCTTGCTAAACTGCTCCTGATCGGTCTGGTGACCGATCAGGATCACTGTGCAGATCGTTCTGGAGAACGATCCAGCATCGCAGGTTCCTCACTTTGATCGATCAGGACGGAGCCAGATCCGTCTGGTCACTACCTGATCGGTCTGGTGACTGATCAGGAAGTTTCCTGATCGGTCCTGTGATCGATCAGGGGGTCTGGACTGCGAAACTCAAAAATCACCCGATAAAGGGGTGGATCGGTCGGGTGATCGACCCACAACCTGGGATCGGTCTGGTGATCGATCCAGGAGAGTCCCAAAGAAATCATGATCTCTAATCGAGCGTTGGGGACCGATCAGGATGGAGCCTGATCGGTCTGCACCCAGCCTGATCGGTCTGGTGACCGATCAGGAGACTCTCTGATCGGTCCGGTGACCGATCACTTTAATTCAAAATGCACTGTCAGACGCTCTGATCGCGTCTGAACGTATCCGATTCTCTGCGCTTAACATCTGATATATGATTTGATGTTTGATATGCTGCTCTAACACTCTAATTAAGCTGCAGGTGATAGGGGAGGATTCAAACACTCAAGGAGAAGTCAATGGAGGCTTTCCTTGGAGCAGGTTTGTCCGTTTTCCATCTCATGTTGCAACGGCCGGAGCTACAGACTGGAGCTGCTGACTGGAGCTTGGCTGAGGTGAGCTCAGGAAGTCTAGGAAGGGCTCAGTGTAGCTGGCGTTGGCAGGGAAGCAGCTGGAGGCTGCAGGAGATGCTGTCACCTGGTGCTAAGTGGAGAAACAAAAGGGTGGAAGAAGGATTCGTTGAAGAAGAGTTTGAGTTCTAGTCTTTGCGAACGAAGTTCTTGCTGCGCCTGTGTGTTCTCCACATCGAGCTTGCGCGTTTTGAAGTATTCATCGCCTTGAGAAAGCTACTGCAATCGAGAAGCAATCATCCATTACTTGAGCGCTTGAAGGAGAGAACAAGAGGCTTGGAGTACAACAGCGGGAAGACACGAGGAAGGGTTTCTTGCGTGAGATCGACGCTGGGTGGAGCTCAGAAAAGCTTGTTGTGTTCTTGTCTTTGCTAAGTGCTTGAGTAAGATCCTTCTTGTTGTTTCTTTGTGCTTAAACTTAATTCTGTGATTGAAACGCTGTGGAGAGGTTTCTCCACCGAGAAGGAGGTTGTCTTCTATCCGGTGTTAACCGGGGCTTGATCTGCCGACGATCAAGGGATCGCCCACCTTAAGGGTACGCCATGGAGTAAGGGAAAGTTATCCCCGAACCTTGTAAACCCTCCTTGTTAGCGATCTTGCTAGTGTGTCTGCTTTGCTTTCGTTTTCTGTTTTCTGCTTACTCTGTGATTATTTCTTCCGCTGTGCTACTGATAAGTTTGAGTGCAGAAATTTGATTTATGCCGAAGGTCAAAGTGATTGGCTATATTCACCCACCCTCTCTAGCCATCCGGGTTCCAACAAGTGGTATCAGAGCTTGGGGCTCTGTTCACGACTTAACATCCGAGAGCTATCAACAAGATGGCATTGAGAGAAGGATTTTCCACCACCGGACCTCCATTCTTCGATGGCGCTGATTTCCAATATTGGAGATCGAAGATGGAATACTACCTAAAGATGGACATCAATACTTGGTTCGCGGTGAAGGAGGGATTCACCCCTCCTAAGGATGTTGAAGGCAAAGAACTTGAGTCATGGAGATGGACTGCCGAACAAACTCGAAAGAGTGAAGCCGACGCGAAGGCGGTTGTCACTCTACAATGTGGCATGAACAAAGACCAACTCATCAAGGTTGGTCCTTTCACAAGTGCAAAGGACTTGTGGAACAAACTCATTGAGCTTCACGAGAGAACCCGAGACTCATAAATCGCAAAGAGGGATTTGTTCCTCAACCAACTCCAAAATCTCTCCATGAAGGAGAATGAATCGGTAAGTGAGCTTCATAGCCGGTTCAAGGAAGTCCTCAATGGGCTTCATTCGATTGATGAAACGGTCGAGAATTGCGACCTTGTGAGGTATGTCTTGAAAGCCTTTCCAAGGAATGCTTTATGGTCATCCATGGTGGATGCCTACAAAGTTTCCAAGGATCTATCCATTGTAAAGTTAGATGACTTATTTTGTGAGATGAAATTGCATGAAATGGCTAACAAAGGCCCCAAGGAGAAGGGGATTGCTTTAGTTGCAGGGGACCGGTCAAACAAGAAGAAGAAGGAGAAGAAGAAGGAGAAGGAGGTTTCTTCATCTTCATCCTCTTCCAAATCCAAGTCCGATTCCGAGGAAGATGGCAGCGGCTCTTCTTCCTCCGAGATGGCGAACTTTGTGAGAAGAATGATGAGAAGGGGTCGACGCTTCAAGAGTATAGGTAACTCTAGTGAAGCTAAACTTGATAAGACTAATGCATCTTGCTTTGAGTGTGGTAGGAAAGGGCACTTCAAGAATGAATGCCCAAAACTAAAGAAGAAGAAGGAGAAATCCAAAAAGAAAGAAGAAAAATTCAAGAAGAAGAAGAAGGCCTTGAAGGCCACTTGGGATGAGTCATCCTCAAGCTCATCCGATAAAGAGAAGGAGGAGAAGAGCACAAGGCATGTGGCACTCATGGCATTGGGAGATCAAGAAAGCAGTGATGAATCTTCCAACTCATCAAACGCGGCTTCATCATCTTCGGATGATGAAGAGGTAACTTCTCCCGAACTTGAAAAGTGTTATAGAGCAATTGCATGTTTAACTAGTATGCTTAAGAAGTCAAAAAATAAGGTTAAAGCTTTACAATTAGAAATTGATCAATTGAGATTATCTAGAGATGATAACATTGATGACTTGCATGTTGAATTGTTAGAAGATGAGATTAAATCATTGAAACTTGAGGTTGAAAACTTGAAATTGTTGCTGCAGTCGAGAGAACTTCCTTCTCTTCATCGCCAGCCCACACTTATCCTAGCTGCCATAGCCAACCCACAGACACTCCACACAGCTCCCAGCTGCTCACCTGCAATAAGCCAGCTACCCCTGACCTCCTCTGGACTCACTGAACTCTCCTCAGTAGAGCCCCAGCCCCAGGTCAGCTTCCAGGCATTGCCAGCAGCGCCCGTTGTAACATGCGATGGAAAACTGCCAAACCTGCTCAACGGAAAGCCTCTCTTTGACCCTCCTTGAGTGTTTGAATCCATCCCTGTCACCTGCACACTCAATCAGAGGTTTAGCAAATGAATATCAAATGAGATCAGTGATAGCAGAAAAAATCCTGAGCAAAACAGACGCGATCAGACCCTTCTGACAGCGTATTTGAATTAAAATTCTGCTCCTGATCGGTCGCCAGACCGATCAGGGAGGACCCTGATCGATCACCCGACCGATCCAGCAGTCTTCTGCACACTCCTGATTGGTCCCCAGACCAATCCAGCATTCTGCTGCACACTCCAGATCGGTCCCCAGACCAATCAGGCTCCAGCCTGATCGGTCACCAGACCTATCAGGTTGCTCCCAGACCAATCAGGCTCCATCCTGATCGGTCATAAGGAGAATCTCACGAAACATGATCGTTCTCTAGACCGATCAGAACAGTATCCCTGATCGGTCACCAGACCAATCAGGAGTCGAGCAGTAAGGTTCCCAAAACCCACTGTATGATCCCTGATTGGTCACCAGACCGATCAGGGAGCCTCCTGATCGGTCACCAGACCGATCAGGACATGACCAGAAAGATCAGGCTCCGTTCTGATCGATCATAGAGAGGAACCTACGATGCTGGATCGTTCTTCAGAACGATCTGCACAGTGATCCTGATCGGTCACCAGACCGATCAGGAGCAGATTAGCAAGGGAACTCAACCCACTTGTGAGCTCCCTGATCGGTCACCAGACCGATCAGGAGCCATTCAGTGAGTGAAACGCATACTCCTTGATCGGTCACCAGACCGATCAGTCATCGCTGGATCGGTCACCAGACCGATCCACGAAGGAGCACCGTGCCAACTTCCCTGATCGGTCACCAGACCGATCCAGGCAAGCCCAAATGCACTCTAAGTCACGAGAACAAGCCTCCAACCCTTCTCTGACTCGTGCCATGCCCAGCTTCACTCACTGGGACTTCAACCTAGCCCTCCAAGCTAGGACCTGGCTTCACTCACGAGGGTTTCGGTCACCCGGCTTCACTCACCGAGATTTCAACCTAGCTTCACTCACTAGGACCCGGCTTCACTCACTGGGATTTCATCTAACTTAGCCCCCCATACTAGGACTTTTCACCTAGCCCTCCAAGTTACGACTTTTTCCATGCCAGCGTGTGATCTCCCAGATCCACCTGGACTTAACCCGAATTCAACCAAACTTGAATCAAACTTAAATCGGTGTCAACACCAAAACAACAATCAGGGTCAGACTGCATCAACAATCTCCCCCTTTTTGTTGTTTGACAACCCGATTTAAGTTTAGGCATTAATGGTCAATTGAAGGCAGTTTAATTATTGTAAGGGAATCAAGATCCTCCCCCTACAATAATCCTAAACTTAATCAACCATTTTCTCCCCCTTTGTCAAACATCGAAAAGGGTATGGTTATTAAGTTTGAACATACCTCCCCCTCAAACACGGGTCTCTCCCCAAACCCAAAATAATCAAAATTAAGTTTTGAATTGCACATGAAAACATATACAAAATAATATCATGGTCAAACATGTATATGTTTCATATGACAAGTAAGTCAAAGGATAATTTTTGAATTGCATATGAGAGACATATACCATAAATGTATCATGACAACAATGTATATGCATCATATGACAATTTATCGTAGTTCCATCAGACTGATGATCGATACAGAAAAATTTCTGATTTATCTTTGAACGATCAATTTTAAAAAAAAATTCCTGTAATTCTGATTCGTTCAAGATCGGACTGCATTAACACTTGGAGTTTCATGTGAAGACATATACAGAAGTATATCATGGTCAAATACGTATATGCTTCACATGACAAGTAAGGAATGCATCTATATCTGACACATAGTCCTTATTGGTCTCCGTGACCGATCAGGTCCATTGATCACGTGATACAGAAACGTATTTGATTAGTCTGGGGAGCGATCAGATTTTAGAAAAATTTCTGAAACTCTGATATATTCCTGATCAGACTGCACTAACAATTTGCATTCCAGACCAGGGGTGTAGACTCAATTGAAATTCGTCATTTCAGAAAAATATCCAAAACACGACGTTAAGAACAAGAGTCATGACTCAACAAACCCTTTCTTATGAAATTGAACATCCCAACATAGGTTTGTATATATCAAATCAGTATTAGGTTTGTTTAACACTTGACGTTTCAGAAAAATTTCTGAAAATCAAGGGTTTTAAAAGTTCCTACCCATATTTGAACACTTGAACCAACTTGTACTCACTTAGTACTAGGTTTGTACCAATGGATGATCAAGTATGTTTCAATTGTACTTGGTTTGTATCAGATTTGTGTGTGGTATGATCATTACACTGATACAATTGGATGGAAAAGGGGATCGGACTGAGGAGTAGTCTGATACCTCTGATCAGTGTCGATATGATCGGTCACCGGACCGGTCAGTATGATTCCTGATCGGTCACTAGACCGATCAGGGTGAGTCCTGATCGGTCTGTGGACCGATCAGGTCTGACACAGATTGTTTTCTGAACCTGATCAGTTTCAGAAATAGATTTGTTTCACCCCTTAACCAAAAAGCATATTTTCATATCAAAGAATTTCTATTGTTTAAAAACAATCCAAAAACAGATTTTTATCAAAACATCATAAATATGTTCTAAGCATGATCAGATTTCATAATACAAATAAAATATGATCAAACTCTCAAAAACATGCTCGTATTAAATTAGTATCAAAACATGATCAAGCTTCCTAACACATGATTGTATCAATATAATTCATAAGGTTTTATTTTGTCCGACATGCTTTTGTCTCATTTACCCAGTTTTAAAAATATTTCAAGAACATGCATTGATATTGCCTTGTGAGGTTTTATGATGATCATCACAAACTATATATTCCTCAAAAATTTGCATGCAATACATGAACGTTACATACAGTAAATCATGGCATATTTGATCATGTTCACCAAACAAAATACCTTAAGAAAAACTTAAGTCTAAACCTTAAGCTCATGTTCTTGTCTATTGATGCCTTATCATTACAGATTATGTGTTGATATTTCCTTAGCATGCATTCATGTTGTATAACACGTACAAGAAAATCATGACATACCATAAACCATAACTTGCATGAAAACATAAATTGCAACAACAAAGCTTATTATCCTAAGCAATCTAAGGCAAAACAAGTTGTGTGTCAACCTAAACCATTCATGTGAATATTTTTTTTAAAAAAACTTGTTTATTTATTTTGAAGCATGGATATATTATCATTCGTCGCATGATAAATTTCCTTATTGCCCAAATGAGATTTCATAAATCACTAGACAAGGGATCATCTTGTTATAAGAACTAAGACAATGAAGCTCAAAGCATTAAATTCACATTTTCCATGACCAACAATGTGAATGACAATTTTTTCTTGGTCATGGGTTTGGAGCACCAAATATCAACCTCCCACGTTGATAGATGCTCCCCCTCAATCAATGCTAAACAATTCTAAAGATCGAAGTTTTGGGTACCCAAATTTTGGGACCTAATGCATCAATAATGAGGGACTTTGGCACCCATGCCTTAGTCATTTTCTTTTTGGCTTTTTGAACCCTAGAATCATCTTGTGATCTAAATTGGGTTCTTGACATTAATGATACAAAGGTTGGTTCCTTAGGTCGGTAACCGATACCGGCCTTATTGTAAACTGCCCTTTGGGAATTTAAGATCATGTCTAATGTTTTAGAGCTAGTTGAAAACTTCTCAAGAATATTCTTGAGTTTTTCAACTTCACTCCTCAAGATCTTATTGTCATCCTCAAGTTTTTTATCATGCAAATTATCAATATGCTCATCCTTAGAGGATTTCTCATGAAAATCATTACTATCCTCCACCCTAGAGGATTTCAATTCTTCTACTTCCAATTTCAACAATTTAACTTTGTTCTTGGATTTTTTAAGCAATCTAGCTAGACATGCAATGGTTCTATAGCACTTATCTAGCTCGGGAGAAATTACCTCTTCATCATCCGAAGATGATGAAGGCGCGGTTGAGGAGCTTGATTCATCTCCACTCTCCTCTTCATTTGAATCCTCTATGGCCATGAGGGCACGGTGATGAGTGTACTTCTCCTCCTTCTCTTCTTCGGATGAACTAGAGGACGATTCATCCCATGTGGCCCTCAAGGCCTTCCTTTTCTTCTTTGATTTATCCTTCTTCTTCTTTAACTTCGGGCATTCATCCTTGTAATGCCCTTTCTTGCTACACTCATAGCAAGTAACATTAGACTTATCAAATTTAACTTCACTCGGGTTACCTTTACCCTTGAGGCGCCGGCTCTTCCTAATCATTCTTCTAACAAAGTTGGCCATCTCGGAGGAAGAAGACCAGCTGCCCTCCTCCTCGAACTCGGACTCGGATGAGGATGAAGATGCCATCTCGGAGGAAGAAAACTGGACCAATCAGGAGTGAGGCAGCTGGAGGCTGCTTGAGATGAGGTCACTTGATGCTTAGTGGAGAAACAAAAGGGACGAGAGACAGCTTCGGTTTAGCAGAGTACATAGGTGGTCGACAATCACCTAACCTCTATTCAATCTATCCCGAGCTCCCTGATCCTCTGCTAGCACTGTTCGCAGATGTTACCCCTGACTCTATCTATCAGCACTTCTTCGGTCATCCTCGCCGTGCCGGGCTTGATGAGTTGGGTCCAGTTTTCCCTACTTTTGCAGCCCTTCGACTTGCTCCAGCTGACTACGTCCTTTTCAAGATCATTACAAATTGCATCTTACCCATTACTTCAAAGCCTTTGGCCGAGATCCGACCCTACCACTGCCTTATGCTCTACGGCATGCATCGCTGGATGGACTTTGATATCATGGAGAGCATTTTTCAGTCTATCCTATCCTACCGTGAGCCTAGCCGTCGCACGGTTTATATGCCTTTTGGTCATATCATCACTGATTGCCTTATGTCAGTTGGTGTTGATGTCACCAAGGGGAGGACCGTGCCCATGGTTAAGCAAGATTGTCGTTTGGGTCGGCGGGGTTTTGCAAAGTATGGTATTATCATTCGTGAGCGCGATGGAGTCTTGGTGTGGAAGGATGGACGCGGACTTAGTGATCTTCCTGGAGGGGCACTGCATTTTCAGGCACCACACGAGGCTCCTCCTGCTGACGCTGAGTATGACGACGAGCCGGAGCCTGATCTGCGCTGGCAGATCTCAGAGCTGGATCAGACGCTACAGGAGGTTATTCAGTTGGGGGCGACAGATCACGAGGAGTTTCGGTCGGGCTTTCGCTCCCTTAATTGCCGCCTGACCAGGATCGAGACCGAGGTCTCAGGGACCCGTACACTCCAGCAGACATGGTATGATGAGTGGCGCAACCACACATTTCCAGGAGGTGCACCTCCTTCGAGTACTGCACCAGAGTCCTTTGCTCCTACTGATACCACGATGGATGATCTCGTGGACGATGACGACCCTCCCGCTGATGTCTGAGCCTGGATGTCTCTTATTTTTCTCTGTGGTCTGTATGGATGCCTTGTATGACTCTCAGGCTGTACGCCCTGCGACTTGACTATTGTGGCCTTGTGCCACACGTATCTTGCTCTTGATGCATGTGTCCTGCATCTTGCTACTTTTCTGGATGTTTATGCTTTGACTTGTCTAACTTTACCTCACATGCTTATCTAATCTTAGTATGTCTATTGTTGATGCCATGATTGTTTATATGAGTTTTATCTGCATGTTTGCTACATTGTCATGTTCATGCTTATAATGCCATGTCTAGTTGTTACATATGACTGTCATGACATGCTTTATGAGTTGTTACTTCCTGTTCGTATGGTGCATGTGATTGCTATATCTTGCTCTATCTTTTTCACATATATTCATATGGTTATTCTACAACCTATCACATCTTTGTTGATTTGGGATACCCCTAGGGTTGAGGGGGAGTTTGTTTTAATCTTAACAGTCCCTCTAGCCCCTTTTCGGTGTTCGACAAAGTGGGAGAGTGTGGATTGGTTAAGTTTAGAATGATCATGTTGTAGGGGGAGGATCTGGATTCCCCTATGATTCTAAATGTTGGAAAACTTGATTGAGAATCCCTAAACTTAAAATCGGATTGTCAAACAACAAAAAGGGGGAGATTGTTGATGCAGTCTGGCCCTGATTGCTGTTTTGGTGTTAACAAACGATTTTAGTTTAGATTGATGATAATGATGATTATGATTAAGTCCTGATCGAGGATTAGCCATGATATGGAGGATCCTAGCCTGGAGGGCTAGATGTTGGAAAACCCCTAACCTGGAGGGTTAGGCGTGAAAAATCCTAGCTTGGAGGGCTAGGTGTTGGAAAAGTCCTAATTCGGAAGGGTTGGGTGAAAAGTCCTAGCTTGGAGGGCTAGGTGAAAAGTCCTAACCTGGAGGGTTAGGTGCAAATTCCCATCCTGGAGAATTAGGTGAAAAGTCCTGGCTTGGAGGGTCAGGTGCCTAGCTTGGAGGGCTAGGTTGGATGAAGTTCTAACTCGGAAGGGTTGGGTGAAAAGTCCTAGCTTGGAGGGCTAGGTGAAAAGTCCTAGCTTGGAGGGCTAGGTGAAAAGTCCTAACTTGGAGGGTTAGGTGCAAATTCCCAACTTGGAGAGTTAGATGGAAAAATCCTTAGCTTGGAGGGCTAAGGTGGATGGAAACTTAGCTTGGAGGGCTAAGTTTGAGTCCCTGGATCGGTCTGGTGATCGATCAGGGATTCTGGCATGCTGCTCCTTCGTGGATCGGTCAGGTGACCGATCCAGCGATGACTGATCGGTCTGGTGATCGATCAGGGAGCACACAGTGAGGTTGGGAACCTACTGTGCTGCTCCTGATCGATTTGGTGACCGATCAGGGAGTATGTGTTTCACCCATTGACTGGCTCCTGATCGGTCTGGTGACCGATCAGGGAGGGAGCAAGCAATGAGGTTGAGTTCCCTTGCTGAACTGCTCCTGATCGGTCTGATGACCGATCAGGATCACTGTGCAGATCGTTCTGAAGAACGATCCAGCATCGCAGGTTCCCCTCTATGATCGATCAGGACGGAGCCTGATCTATCTGGTCATGTCCTGATCGGTCTGGTGATCGATCAGGAGGCTCCCTGATCGGTCCGGTGACCGATCAGGGATCATACAGTGGGTTTTGGGAACCTTACTGCTCGACTCCTGATCGGTCTAGTGATCGATCAAGGATACTGTTCAGATCGGTCTAGAGAACGATCAAGTGTCGCGAGATTCTCCTTATGACCGATCAGGATGGAGCCTGATTGGTCTGGGAGCAGCCTGATAGGTCTGGTGACCGATCAGGCTGGAGCCTGATTAGTCTGGGGACCGATCTGGAGTGTGCAGCAGAATGCTGGATTGGTCTGGGGACCAATAAGGAGTGTGCAAAAGACTGCTAGATCGGTCGGGTGACCGATCAGGGTCCTCCCTGATCGGTCTGGCAACCGATCAGGAGCAGAACTTTAATTCAAATACGCTGTCAGAAGGGTCTGATCACGTCTGTTATGCTCAGGATGTTTTCTGCTATCACTGATCTCATTTGATATTCATTTGCTAAACCTCTGATTGAGTGTGCAGGTGACAGGGATGGATTCAAACACTCAAGGAGGGTCAAAGAGAGGCTTTCTGTTGAGCAGGTTTGGCAGTTTTCCATCGCAGGTTACAACGGGCGCTGCTG
>JAGFNQ010008637.1:109745-302523 GCA_024364735.1 Boesenbergia rotunda | reverse complement strand
TGAGGTTGGAGAAAGTATTTTAGGTGTCCATAAACTAAAATATATAATTTTGTCCAAAGCTATATGTGTAATTTAGTTCCATCAGTGGGTTTTGCTCAAAACCACTAATGGACATCCCATATATGGATTCTGAAAAATTATCAGTAGTTAGAGTGAGGTTGGAGAAAGTATTTTAGGTGTCGGAAACCTCAAATTATAATTTTCTCCAAAGTATAGGTGTAGTTTAGTTCCATCAGTGGGTTTTGAGCAAAACCCACTGATGGACCTCCCATATCTGGATTTTCTGAAAATCCATTATCAGTAGTTAGGGTTTGAGTCTAGAAAGTTTTTAGGTGTCGGAAACCTCAAATTATAAATTTTTCCGAAGCTATAGGGCTAGTTTAGTTCCATCAGTGGGTTTTGAGCAAAACCCACTGATGGACCTCCCATATCTGGATTTTCTGAAAATCCATTATCAGTGGTTTGGGTTGAGGTTGGAGAATGTAGATTAGGTGTCCGAAACATCAATTATAATTTTTTTTCCAAACCTATAGGTTTAGTTTAGTTCCATCAGTGGGTTTTTGCTCAAACCCACTGATGGACCTCCTCATATTCTGGATTTCTGAAAATCCATTATCAGTAGTTTGGGGTTTAGGTTCTAGAAAGTATTTTAGGTGTCAGAAACATTAAATTATAATTTTTTCCAAACCTATAGGTGTAGTTTAGTTCCATCAGTGGGTTTTGAGCAAAACCCACTGATGGACCTCCCATATCTGGATTTCTGAAAATCCATTATCAGTAGTTAGGGTTGAGTTCTAGAAAGTATTTTAGGTGTCAGAAACATCAAATTATAATTTTTTCCAAACCTATAGGTGTAGTTTAGTTCCATCAGTGGGTTTTGAGCAAAACCCACTGATGGACCTCCCATATCTGGATTTCTGAAAATCCATTATCAGTAGTTAGGGTTGAAGTTCTAGAAAGTATTTTAGGTGTCAGAAATATCAAATTATAATTTTTTTCCAAACCTATAGGTGTAGCTTAGTTCCATCAGTGGGTTTTGAGCAAAACCCACTGATGGACCTCCCATATCTGGATTTCTGAAAACCCACAAATGGACCTCCCATATCTGGATTTCTACAAAACCATTATCAGTATTTAGGGGTGAGGTTGGAGAGAGTATTTTAGGGTTTAGGGATAAAATATGTAATCCAACTTGGGGGATGAAGTCAAAATATAATATGGTTAAGGGTGATCCTCAAATAATATTTATTTCAGGCCCACTATGGGCCTGAAATATCTTTATTTCAGGCCCACCTTGGGCCTGAAATAAAGTTATTTCAGGCCCGACGTGGGCCTGAAATTATAATTTGAGGTTTGTAACACCTCAACTCCACTGAAGGACCCATTGATGAGGTTGGAGAAAGTATTTTAGGTGTCGACAACATCAAATTATAATTTTTTCCAAACCTATAGGTGTAATTTAGTTCCATCAGTGGGTTTTGAGCAAAACCCACTGATGGACATCCCATATCTGGATTAATGAAAAAAATTATCAACAGTTAGGGATCAGGTTGGAGAAAGTATTTTAGGTGTCGGAAACCTCAAATTATAATTTTCTCCAAAGTATAGGTGTAGTTTAGTTCCATCAGTGGGTTTTGAGCAAAACCCACTGATGGACTTCCCATATCTGGATTTCTGAAAATCCATTATCAGTAGTTAGGGTTGAGGATCTAGAAAGTATTTTAGGTGTCGGAAACCTCAAATTATAAATTTTTCCGAAGCTATAGGGCTAGTTTAGTTCCATCAGTGGGTTTTGAGCAAAACCCACTGATGGACCTCCCATATCTGGATTTCTGAAAATCCATTATCAGTAGTTTGGGTTTAGGTTCTAGAAAGTATTTTAGGTGTCAGAAACATCAAATTATAATTTTTTCCAAACCTATAGGTGTAGTTTAGTTCCATCAGTGGGTTTTGAGCAAAACCCACTGATGGACCTCCCATATCTGGATTTCTGAAAATCCATTATCATAGTTTGGGTTTAGGTTCTAGAAAGTATTTTAGGTGTCAGAAACATTAAATTATAATTTTTTCCAAACCTATAGGTGTAGTTTAGTTCCATCAGTGGGTTTTGAGCAAAACCCACTGATGGACCTCCCATATCTGGATTTCTGAAAATCCATTATCAGTAGTTAGGGTTGAAGTTCTAGAAAGTATTTTAGGTGTCAGAAACATCAAATTATAATTTTTTCCAAACCTATAGGTGTAGTTTAGTTCCATCAGTGGGTTTTGAGCAAAACCCACTGATGGACCTCCCATATCTGGATTTCTGAAAATCCATTATCAGTAGTTAGGGTTGAAGTTCTAGAAAGTATTTTAGGTGTCAGAAATATCAAATTATAATTTTTTTCCAAACCTATAGGTGTAGCTTAGTTCCATCAGTGGGTTTTGAGCAAAACCCACTGATGGACCTCCCATATCTGGATTTCTGAAAACCCACAAATGGACCTCCCATATCTGGATTTCTACAAAACCATTATCAGTATTTAGGGGTGAGGTTGGAGAGAGTATTTTAGGGTTTAGGGATAAAATATGTAATCCAACTTGGGGGATGAAGTCAAAATATAATATGGTTAAGGGTGATCCTCAAATAATATTTATTTCAGGCCCACGGTGGACCTGAAATGTTTTTATTTCAGGTCCACGGTGGGCCTGAAATAAATGTATTTCAGGCCCACTATGGGCCTGAAATATCTTTATTTCAGGCCCACCTTGGGCCTGAAATAAAGTTATTTCAGGCCCGACGTGGGCCTGAAATTATAATTTGAGGTTTGTAACACCTCAACTCCACTGAAGGACCCATTGATGAGGTTGGAGAAAGTATTTTAGGTGTCGACAACATCAATTATAATTTTTTCCAAACCTATAGGTGTAATTTAGTTCCATCAGTGGGTTTTGAGCAAAACCCACTGATGGACATCCCATATCTGGATTAATGAAAAAAAATTATCAACAGTTAGGGATCAGGTTGGAGAAAGTATTTTAGGTGTCGGAAACCTCAAATTATAATTTTCTCCAAAGTATAGGTGTAGTTTAGTTCCATCAGTGGGTTTTGAGCAAAACCCACTGATGGACCTCCCATATCTGGATTTCTGAAAATCCATTATCAGTAGTTAGGGTTGAGGTTCTAGAAAGTATTTTAGGTGTCGGAAACCTCAAATTATAAATTTTTCCGAAGCTATAGGGCTAGTTTAGTTCCATCAGTGGGTTTTGAGCAAAACCCACTGATGGACCTCCCATATCTGGATTTCTGAAAATCCATTATCAGTAGTTTGGGTTGAGGTTGGAGAATGTAGATTAGGTGTCCGAAACATCAAATTATAATTTTTTCCAAACCTATAGGTTTAGTTTAGTTCCATCAGTGGGTTTTGCTCAAAACCCACCGGTTGAACCTCCTATATCTGATTTATATAATATATATTGTTGATTAGATTATATAATGATTTTTAGAATAATAATAAATATTTACCTACAAGATGTAACAGAATAGATCATTTGGCACACAACAGTGCAGCAACTGGCACACAACAGTGCATTATCAGTTATTATATCCGACCGTATCACTTGGCACACAACAATGCAACAACTGGATTTGAATAAACATCACCCAATTGTTTTCTTTTTGTTGACAATATATTATATAGAATAACAACATCTACATAATCATAACAACATCCACATAAGGAGATTTTTCCATACAAATGGATGTTAATCAACAGCAATGGATTTTTACATCACCAATACAGTTTTCAGATTATCTCAAGTTTTACAAAACATGTCTCTCAGAATATTAACTGTCAGCTCAAATCTGATTCTACTCATGTCTCCTTGTTTGAAATCCATCTTCTCATCATATAGGAGACATCGAACATATTGCATGACAAAGAAGGCACAGTCCACGCTGAAATTAACAAACACTTTTTTAGATTTCAATAAGTGGGTTTATAAAATACTTTCTTATTTTAAAAAATAAGAAAGTTCTTCCTCATTTAGTTACCTATGTTCTTGTTGGGGACATTTTTGTCTGACGGAGGACCATTTGTCCAAGGGATGATGACTTTGTAGATACGGATGAATAGCCGTAAGTTCCTCGCGAGTATATTGTTTAAGTTCTTTTACCTGTCAAACATATCATGAATTTATTAATCACCATCAATGACATTTTAGAGAAAATGATGACCATATATAAGAATAAAGGAAGATAGCTCACCGCTGTGTCAAATTCATGCTTATATTTACGACCACTAGCAAGAGAATTAAAATGATTAAAAGTCATGGATTCTGTATCCACCGCTAACAAGTGAAAGTGTGTATTATCACTGCACAAAGGGATTAAAATAAATCTAAACCCTTGTTCAAGCATATCAGTCTTCATCACTTGTTGCAGGGAAATCTTTCTTGACGATCTGATTGATGCCTACAAATATGCATTCACAAAATTAATAATACCCATATCATAATATTAGGTCTTGTACAATATATCTGTTTAATTAATATACATCACTTACTGTGAAGAAGGTTGAACAATATATTGACTTGTTGTATGGCCTACCACATGCGGATGCTCCCCTAAATAAAATTTTACAAAAGGCATTAATGACCTCGCCTTTTGTAAAAACCTCTCCATTGAGGATTTGTAAGAATGAATGCAAATTCAAAGCAAAGGGTGCATCCTCCCAGATAAATTCATTTGCCAACCTGCCATGTAAATTGATATGATTATATATTACATAAGAAGATATATTAACTAACGTAAACTATAATATTTTGTAACTTACTTTAGATTCTCCAATCTATTTATCAGGTAGACCACTTCTTTATCTTTATTTTTCTTCTTTGTATTCATAAAATGTTTCTTCACAAACTACATCAATAAAATTTATTTAGCCCAAACTAATTATTGACCAAATTCAATACAATTTATGTATTTTAAATGAAATTAACACACTTACATCAATGCCTTGTTGCCTCATTTTGTATAGTTCGGAGGTTCTTCTTGTTTCCTCCTCTATGTCTTCTTCAGACATGACTTCCATTACATCGTAAATGTTTCCTCTTGCTTCATCCATATCCTCCTCACTAAGTTTCCTTTTTCCCTTGTCCATAACAATTGATATTTGTTTCCTGTCCCGCTTCCCCTTAGGTAAAAGCTGGTGCCATACTGGACTGTCAATTGGAGTATCCCTGTAATCATACCGAGTTCGGTCACGTCCTCTCCTAGGTGTACAAGATACTGGATCAGAAAGAGGATCGACTACAGGATAACTTTCTTGACCCTCCATGCCTTTTTTTTCAATAATTGAAAGTAATTCCTTAACCCTTTCATTCAAACATATATTCTCCTCTGTTAGCTCCTTGATTCGGTTGTCCTTAAGAATGCATTCACCACATAGGCTAACATCTCCTTCTGATGTCTCCATTGGTCGTGGTATGTCATCACCGATATCAAGGTTCTCAAACAATGTGTTCTCATGTAGGGTAGGAATTAATTCAACAATAACCTGTCAATTACGAAGTACACAAATGTTACTACCTCTCTATCTAACTCAGATAGATCACATTTAAGAATAATTACCTCTTCAGACGAGAGTCGGTCGACAAGGCCCCTCACCCTACTAATATGCGAAGGAATATTCCTCCACTTATTTATTCGGGGCCCTTCAACATTGAATGGTTTTTGAATTGGTACATGCTCCAAAAACCATACCTACACAAATTTTTGCAGCCAAATACATTAATGACATCAAAATATTATAAAATTTAACAAGATAATTCTACTCACTGCCAAAAGCCCTGCAAATCCCTTTAGGTAAGGGAGGTTGGTGGTGCTCTGGTTTCCCTGAGTTGATGAAAATAAGTCCCCAATCTTAGGTAATTGTGGAGACAAAAATTGATGGATAGCTTCTACCCAATTGAATCTACCTAGATTGTCATAATCATCTACTATATCTACAAGACCTAGAGGAACCTTATATGTACTAGATGAAAATAAAACACAAACAAATATATACAAAATATAAAATTTACACACTAATAACACATCATCCTCTGATTCAACACTTTTAGAAAAATGTTTAAGTAACTCCTCAAGTCTTGTTCTTGTAGGTTGTTTTTCTTTTGAGAAGTAAGTACGATAGAGGTCACCCGATGCTTTAGTTGAATTAATAGGGACCGAAACACCACGGTCCACTATACCCAGTATCAATGCAACATCTCGTCTGGAGAACGCAACCGGTACACCTGAAACAATTACAATATTTAGTTATCATCAAGAATATAGGCTTGAAATTATTCCACGTTGGGCCTGAAATGATTTCAATACAGGCCCGACGTGGGCCTGAAATGAATTCAATTCAGGCCCGACGAGGGCCTGAAATGAATACATTTCAGGCCCGACCAGGGCCTGAAATGAATTCATTTCAGGCCCGAGGTGGGCCTGAAATGTATTCATTTCAGGCCTACCGAGGGCCTGAACTAAATTAACTTCAGGCCCTCGGTAGGCCTGAAATGATTTTATTTCAGGCCTACCGAGGGCCTGAAGTCATTTTCACTTCAGTCCCTCAGTAGCCCTAAAATGAAATGATTAAACTTTATCAAAAACTAATCATTTGAGGCCATCTATATTACTGTCTTATCTTACTATAGATACTATAGATATTGTCTACAATTCATAACTAAAACTATTACCTGAGAATTTAAAACCTTGCGAGGTTGAATCCCAACTTTCAAATATATTAACCAAAATTCCACGGATATGCTGCAATTCTTGTATGTCCAGGAAAAAACTGAAAGGCGACCCTTTGATCATCGCAATGTGTCGATCATTTAAAATGTCAAATTCTTCAAAAAATTGTTTAAAGTGGCCTAAAATACTGCACCAACGTAATTTTTGTCCAATGTCATCTGAATCCTACAGTTTATATACAGTACAAATTTATTCAGCAAAATAATTTTAAACATGTTGACAAACAATGCTGGTTTGACCTAAGCATATCGCTAACATACCTTGGTGGATAATGCCAAGGAAGAAGACGCTGAACCACGTACAGACCTTTTGCCTGACATTATCAAATAAATCCAACGTGCAGAAACCCTAACCCCTTGGTGTATTATGCCGATTAGTCTCCACTTCAACGTTAACACTAAAACCCACCTCAGGATCACACAGAAACGCTTTCGAGCAATGCCTAGGTTTTGGTTGTCCGCAGGGATTCGGGGGATGAGCTCGCGACTATATCACAGCTAGGGCACGTAGGACTGCAAGAAGGCGAGTTCTTGCGCTGAGAGAGGTTGAGAGTGAGCTTTTATCCGAAATGAAGGACTTCCATTTACGTTGTTGCGCTGAGAGAGAACGGAGAAAATTTCCACTGCTACACATCCGAACCATAAATTAATATTTTATTGATAAAGTGGTTCGGTTGTCTCGAAACTGTGTCTGATAAAGTTATTCTTTGGCGGAAGGGGTATAAAAGTAACTTCACTATATGGGATGCGCCCTTTGGTATAATAGAAACCATGGTACTCATTTCGGTAATTACGAATAGTTGGATACGCCCTTTGGTAAATTGCCCTTCAAATTGCTCTGTCCCACTCATTTCCACAATTCCACCTTTAGTAAATAGGAGCAATCTAAAAGAGCTTAAAATTTTAGATGGTTTTACACTCGAGAACATAACCGAAATCAGGTTAAATTTATGTGTAAAATGAATAAAGTGTTGATATTTTATTAAATAGCGCACGTAAGAAATCATAATTATCAAAAAGCATCTTGAGGTTTGATTTTTATTAAAGAGCGCATCAAAAATTGTCTTCTTCCTCTTATACCTCTCTCGACAATAATTTTTTTTCTCAGTTAATTTTTCGAGACATCCGAATCACTTTTTCAGAGTTTTCATTTTAAAATAAGAGAGTATGATTTGAATGCCCCAGGTATTCTCCTTTTTTCTCTCTCAGCGTAAGCAACCTACTTGTCATTGTCGAAAAGTGATACCTGTGTCGGCGCCCTAGCTGTGTTATAATCGCGAGCTCATCCCTCCAATCCCTCCCCCCAACCAAAATTCTAGACAAGTCCGTTCGTGTGTCTCTCAAGTAGCTTTAAGAGTTTGCGTGGAAGTCCACATTGATCGACACTATCCAGAGTAGGGGTTAGAGTTTCTATACCACTTTATTTTCATAATGGCAGTAAAAAACTCTGTGGGTATTTCAGCCTCCGCTTTTTTAGGATTATATACCAAGGTATGTTAGCGAGCTGATTAGGTTAAAACCAAGATTCTGAGAACCGGATCGGACATCGAACCGGTCGGAGCAAGGGTTCAGAGGTTCAGAGGTTCAACCGGTTTAACCGGAGGTCCAACCGGGATATAACCGGTATATAATAAAACATGTATTTATATAAATATATGAAATTAACAACTTATCCAACTATTTTCTTCAATATTAGATCAACTAGGTTAAGCATGTGATATATTTTTGTCAGGAACTCAATACAGTATTCTGGAAAAAAAATTAGTTTCAAAGAAAAATTCAAATTTAAAACCATTGGATTCAAGAAATCTGGATACTAATTGAAAAATCTTATTAGAAGTTAAAACTATATCACAATAACATTTGTTCACCGATAAAAACATAAACAGGGGACACTAATAAAGCACATGCAAAATTACACATCCAAATATGTCATATATTATTGCCCTCATATGCCAGCACGACGACGCAACGAAGCTAGAGACTGGGCGAGGCTAGCGGCGGCGAGGCGAGGCGAGGCTAGCGGAGGCAGGGCGTCGTGGCGAGGCTAGTAGAGGTAGGGTGACGCGGCAAGAGGCTAGCGACGGTGAGTCTCTTAAAGGCAAACAACAGATTTGTTCGTTTGGGACTTTGGGTGAAAGCAAACTAGGTTTTTGACATTTTATTTTTCAATTTTCATTTTTAGTAAGAAAGCAAAATTGCAAAAGGGGAAAAAATCAAAAAATGAAAAATAAAATAAACCAAACCGGTTTGACCGGTTTGTCCGGTTCACCGGTTCCCACCCGGTTCAGAACGGTTTGCATCCGGTTGTTGAGTAACCGATTTTCAGAGTCAACTCGGATCGGAAATATGGCCGGTTCCCGGTTCAACCGGCCTGACCGCCCGGTCCGGTCTGGTTTTCAGAACACTGGTTAAAACAATACTGTTTCTGGGCATGTTTATAAAAAACTCCATCTTGATTTTGCAAATTTGAAAATGTTTTGATTTGGTTCTTAATAAATTTATAATGTTTACAACTTTTAGGCTTTAGATGATTTTGGACAAAAATTATATTGGTACAGTGTTTTAGGTCATTTTAACAGTTTTTTGAAGCATTTCAAATTTTATATGACTGACATATTTCGAAAATCAAAGAGTCTCCTTTTAGTATTTTCTTGGACGAGTAATGATAGGGACAGTGAATTTGGGACAGTGAATGGCGTGGCAATTATTGTGTACACGTCCGATCGTCGATCGGACACTACCGGCGGCCTTCGGCCGCCGCCCCGAACCAAACTATACCCTGGGGGGCACGGTGAACCCGTCGGGGATCGCCGCAATTGCGATCTCGCATCATTGACCGTCGATTTCGATAGGTTCACCGTTGCCGGCGATCCTGACGAGTTCACCGTCCTCCGAAGGTATAGTTTGATTCAGGACGATAATCAGAGGCCATCGGTGGTGTCCGATCGGCGATCGGATGTATACACATTAATTGCACGTCATTCACTGTCCCATTCACTGTCCCAAATTCACTGTCCCAATCATTACTCTTCTTGGACATACATGAATTGCAGCATATCCGTGAAATTTTGGTCAATATATTTGAAAATTAAGATTCAACTTCACAAGCTTTTAGATTCTTAGGTACATTTTTTAGTTATGAATTGTAAATACAAACTATAGCAAGATAAAATAGGGATAAAGAGGGCCTGAAATGATTTAATTTCAGACCCATTTTAGTGATTTAATTTCAGGCCTACCGACGACCTGAAATGATTTCACTTCAGACCCTCAGTAGGCCTAAAATTATTTAAGTTCAGGCCCATGTTAGGCCTGAAAATATTTCATTTCAGACCCACGTCGGGCCTGATATGAAATCATATCATGCCTATCTTCTTGAAAATAATTAAATACTTTAAATGTTTCAGGTGTACCGGTTGCATTCACCAAACGAGATGTTGCTTTACTACTGGGTATAACAGGTGTTTCAATCCCTATTAATTCAACTAAAGCATCAAGTGATCTCTATCTTACTTACTTCTCAAAAGAAAAATAACTTACCAGAACAATAATTGAGGAGTTATTTAAATATTATGCAAAAAATGTTGAATTAGAGGATGATGTTGCATTAGTGTATAAATTTTACATTTTGTATATATTTGTTTGTGTCTTATTTTCGTCTAGTACATATAAGGTCCTTCTAGATCTTGTTGATATAGTAGATGATTATGAGAATTTTGCTAGATTCAATTGAGTTAATGTCGTCCATCAATTTTTGTCTTCACAATTACCTAAGATTAGAGACTTATTTTTATCAACTCAGAGATACCACATCAGCACGACCCTCCCTTACCTAAAGGAATTTCCTAGCCTTTTGGCAGTGAGTATAATTTTGATGTTAAATTTTATAATATTGTGTTGTCGTTTATGTATTTGTATGTAACACTGGAATATGCATGGTTTTTGGAGCATGTTCCAAATAAAAAATCATACAATTTGAAGGACCTGAATAAATAAGTGAAGGAATATTTCTTTGCATATTAGTAAGGCGAGGATCCTTGTCGACCGACTCACCTGAAGAGGTAATTATTCTAAACTGTGACCTATGTTAGTTTGATATGAAGTTGTTAACATTTGTGCACTTGTTAATTTACAGATTATGATTGAAATAATTCCTAACCAAAATGAAAAAATATTGTTTGAGAACTTTGATATCGGTGATGACATTCCACGCCCAATGGAGACATCACAAGGAGATGACATATAAGCTATAAGGCAAAGTAGTAAAGAATGTGGTGACTGCATTCTTAATAATAACCGAATCAAGGAGCTATCAGCGGAGAACATGTGTTTAAATGAAAGAGTAATAATTGAAAATAAGGGCATGGAGGCTCAATTAAGCAATCATGTAGTCGATCCTCTTTCTGAAGCAGTAACTTGTAGAACAAGGAGAAGCAGAGGACATGACCAAGTTGGTATGATTACAGGGATACTCTAATTGGTAGTCCATTATGACACTAACTGTTACCTAAGTGGAAGCGGAGCAAGAAACAAATATAAGATGTAGAGGGTAAAAAATCTGAATATATTTTTACGGACAAGGGGAAAAAAAAATAGTAGGGATGATATGTATGAAGAAAGAGAAACCATCACTGTAATGGAAGTCAAGTCTGAAAAAAACATAGAGGAGGAAATAAATAGGATCACCGAATTCTACAAAATGAGGAAACAAACAATTGTTATTTGTGATTTACTTGCATGTAAAAATAGGTAAATTAAGTTGATTTTGGTAATTAATTATTTTTTTATATTTATGGACGTAGCTTGTGAAAAAATATTTTATGACTTCAATGATGAAAAATCAAGATGAAGATATGACCTATTTGCTAAATAAATTGGAGAACCTAAAGTAAGCTAGGATACATAGTTTATTTAATATATTTTTTTCTTTAATATATTATCTTATCGATTAACTTTGTAGATTTACAACTCAATTAATTTGAGAGGATGCGCTCTTTGGTTTGAATATGTATTCATTCTTATCTATTCTGAATGGAGAGATTTTTACAAAAGGCGAGGTAATTCATGCCTATTGTAAACTTCTATTTAGGGGAGCATTCGCATGTGGTAGGTCATACAATAAGTTAATATACTATTCAACCTTCTTCGTAGTAAAGGATCTAAATCAATTTAGAATATATATTGTAGAGGGCCTGATATACTGTGATTTTAGACCCAACGTGGACTCATATTTTTTATAATATTTAATCATGATTTATTAATTATTTGTAGGATAATCATTTATATAATTCTACAAGCTCTAACAATATTTTTTTATTGATATACTCAGTTATGATCAATACAGGTTTACATTTATTTAAACTTGAAACAAGTTTAAATGTATCGTATTATCGGATAACATCTGGAAAGCCCCTAAATACACAATGTATAGCAAAATTCAATTCCTTACAGACCATCCTCTTAATATTTGAATTTGTTGTAATAGGACTTTTGTAGGTCCATCAGTGAGTTTCGGTGAAAACCCACTGATAGACCTAGGATATATGAATTTCTCAATACTCGATATCCCTAGTTAGGGTTGAGCTAGGAGAGAGATGATATTTGTTGTGTCCAAACTTAGTTCTAATGAATATCAATGAAATTCTCATACCGTATCAGTTGACACAGAACAATGTGCCAATTGGAGTTGAATAAATAGCACACAATTATTTTTCTTAACATACAATTATATAGATGTGATAAAATTACCCATATTTATTTTTTATACAATATCATAGGATGTTTTTACAATACAATGGATAATTAATCCCATGTTTTATATTTTTATCTTTAATTAATCTCAAAATTTGTATTAATCGTTTGATAAAAAATTTTCGTGTATTTTGGACTGATCTATGATCATTATTAAACAAGCCAAAATATATCATACTATTGGAATACCTCTCGAAATGACAACATTAACCACAACTAGTTTTTTTTCAATACTATCGCTATACTAGATATAAAATATGAAAAATGATATGCAACAAGAATTTGTAGCATGAAACCCAACATGAATGACGTGACATTCTAATTATAGCGATCCCCGACGGGTTCACTATGCCCACCAGGTTATAGAATGGTTCGGGGCGGCGGCCGGAGGCCGCCGTTGGTGTCCAAGTGGCAATCGGATACGTATATAAAAAGTGCCACGTCATTCATGTTGGGTTTCATGCTACAAATTCTTATTGCGTATCATTGCTCATAAAATATATAGATTCATTTCTCCTGCTTACAAAATATATACTTCAAGTAGAATATTCCTGCATACATATTCTAATAACTCAAGAACCTGGGGCTAGTGGTATTCTACAAGTCCTTCGATTATCTAAGTTGTTTGTAGCGATTACATTTGAGTTTTACCTTCCCGTTGTATTTCGACTCAATCCGTGCCTTCTTTCACCTACCGGGCTGCGCAAAGCTACGAGGATATAGAACTATAATGTTGTTTACGCTCCTAGGCCAAAACTTCTTGCTTCGACAAGGATAAATACGATCCATGTAAATGACATTCTAATTTTATGAATAAAAATAATACTCATAATATGGGAGTGTATCCCTGTTCTGGTGAATGATAACAATAATAACCTATGAGCAAGGGATTCCTAATTTTGAAACTCCCACATTGACAATATTTTTTTTCCAAATCAACAATGTATGAAGCGCCCCATGTCTCTACTTCCATTTCTAATTGAGAGTACGGATGCACCTTATATGTTCTAGCTTTCTCTCTCATTGAATTCATTGTTGGTGTAATCGACTCAAGTTTGATCGGATATATTATGAGTTTTGATGTGTGTGTCAATATGATTAAGCTAGGTTTTCATATTGGTTTGATGTGTATGTTTAAGTATTGTAGGACTTGGTGAACCACACATGAGGAACAACGGAGTGTGTGCATCCAAGGGACGAGAATCGAAGGAAGAGGACTTCAAAGGGCGAGCCGAGGAAGTAGACTTCAAAGGCATAGCGAAGAATGACATGGAGACAAGCCGCTGGCTTGTGTGCGCATCCAAGGGATGAGAGCCGAAGAAAGAGAACTTCAAGGGAAAAGTTGAGGAAGTGGACTTCAAGGTATACGCGAAGGATTGACTCCGGAGAGGTTGAGAGTGAGTTTATAAGCTGGGCGGTCGATTGACAAGGGAAGCAGTCGACTGGCAACACTGAGAGTGTAACTATAGCAGTCGATTGGTAAGGAACCGGTCGACTGATCTTTTTGTAAGGTCGAACAACGTGAAACAGTCGATTGGTCTGGGAACCAGTCGACTGGTTTGTTTGAAATCCAGCTGTTAAGCTAGCCATTGGCTGGACACCAGTTGACTGGTCCTGGTGGCAGTCGACTAGTGTCGAGGCTGAGCTGTTTTGTTAATAGCTCTCTCCTCTATTTAAAGAGGAGCTTGAGACTTGAGAAGGGTTAGCTGTTCTATTGTGAAATATCCTTGCTCAAGTGCTCAGCCTTCGAAGTTTACTCTTCCTCCTAACCTTAGCTTTCATCTTGTAAAGAGGAAGAGAAGATTGTGAGAGGTTATTCTCCACCGAAAAGGAGAAAGCATTAGCCGGAGATTGCCGGGGATTGATCTACCGAAGGATCAAGGGTTCGTCCACCTCAAGGACACGCCGTGAAGTAGGAGCAAGCATTCTCCGAACCATGTAAGAGGTTAAGTATTAGCATTGTTTCCAATTGTAATTTGCATTTCCGCTTACGCACTAACCTTATAGGAAGAACCAATCGATTTGGGGGAATCGAGCTATTCACCCCCTCTCTAGCCAGTCCATCGATCCCAACATCCATTTCTTTTGTAACATGAGGTATCAAAGCAACATATCATTTTGAGACTTCCTCTCTATAGTTAAAGAACCATTGAGCTGCCTTTTTTCTTGTATTATCAATTAACCTGTTTATGGGAAGTTCACATGTATTCTTGAACAAATCATTTAAACTCTTCACACAATTAGTGGTTAGCATTCTGTACCTTCTCCTAGTAAAGTGTGAATTAGCCCACATTTTAGGGTCAATGTTCTGAAGCCACTTATGGGCATCTGGATGTTTTTCAAGCATTGACTGCATTATGAGATCATATTGAAGTATTGTGTTTGCTCGTGCTGCTATCCAAAACAAACCTAAAGCTACTCTACTTCCAGTATCCGTTATCATATTACAAGACATGTGGTGATAACAAAAAGCATGATGGTGTTTGTGTACACTTTCCTAATTACTGATATAATGTCACGATGTCTATCTGATAATATAGTCATTAACTGTTCATCGACAGCAAAGAACCTCTTTGTATGCTCCAAAAATCACTCCCATGCAGACTCACATTCAACTTTAGCGATTTCAAAGGCAACTGGGAGAACATTGTCATTACCATCGATCGCTGTAGCGATCAACAATACACCCAGATACTTCCTTCTTAGACGTGTGACATCAATTCCGATAAGTTTATGCAAATAAGACCTGGACATCCTTCGACAAGCACCAAAACCCCAAAAACATCGTTGGAACTCATTATTACCATTCCTGTATAGTGTCACATAAGTTTCAGGATCCCTAGCTCTTAACTGATACAGATGTTGTGGAAGATCTCTATATACCTCATCATAATCTTCAACGACCTTTTTCAACACTTTCTCCCTGGCTATGTATGCTTTTCTATATGATATGGCTATTCCAAACCTAGCTTTTATATCTGATATAATCACATTTGGTTTATATTGTTCATTATGAAAAAATTGTTATTCAACAAAAGACGCTATAAATGACGAAGAGCATGTACGATGATCAGCACTTTCCCTATTAGTTCAACATTGGTGTTCCTTTATATATTTTGTAATAGTGAACTCTACTTGCCCCCAGGCAACTACTCTCTATGTACATTGTTGGTTGAAGCATACTGCTTTAACTCTATTTTTTCGGGTGTCAACTGAGTTATATCTCGTATACTTAACCATGACATGTTTCGCAAGTGCATTCTTGAATTCTTGTCTAGATGAAAAAAATCTGTCCCACAAAAAAAGCATACTCATCTCTTGCCTTTGCCTCTCCAATTGGCCAGCTAGCAATCGAGAATTCAAAATATAAGGATCATCGGCTATTGGAAACTCCTCTAAGTCACTGTACTAATTTGGGAGAAATTCATATTGCTCAATTTGTATAACATCAGTTTGGAATTCTAGCACACTTGTACTGGGTTATAATTCATCTACATTTCGGATTTCATGATCTTCCTCCTCACTCGAAGTTGGCTCAAAGTATTCAACTAGTCTTGTAGAAGAATTCAGATACTCATTTTCTAGATTACTTGCTTCTTCATTTAGATCAAATGTTAAATTCTTTGTAATTCTATTACCACTATACTCGGAAGATAATGAAATATTATTTCTGGATATTTCTGCTCCATTTCTCATGACAACATTATCATCTAGCGTATTCCATATCTCTAAGAGAATTTTGTTAACAACATTATCATCCCTAAAAAATAAATTACAATTAAATTTGACAAACTTTCAAATTCATAATCAAGTGTTTCAGTAATTCAAAAAATAAACAAACATCGATACAAATCCAATATCAGGCCCTCGTCGGGCCTAATATCATACCATATTAGGCTCTCCTTGGGCCTGATATAGTACGATATCATGCCCAAGGTCGTATTCAAGCATGAATTTATTGTTAGATTAAATAAATTCTGAGAACTCTATTTATGTAATGCATGACACCATTAGAGTCCTTCTCCAAACTAAAAATTAGCAGGAAGAGTTGATCATATACAAAACTAGGTCTGATACCATATTAGAGCAGAACATGGTCTAGCTGAAATAAACCCTATAAGAACCCATAACCCTTATACTATTTCTTTTCACCGTATACACAAATTGTAAATACGTACAATACTAAATCTTTTTCTTCCTTCTACCAAACACATTATTGCTTGAAGTTTCTCCTTCAACACCTATCTTCCACAACGATTCTTTGAAGTTGACTCTTTGAAGTCACCTCTAGAACACACTCCTGCTTTCAACTCCTTCTTTTGCAATCACAATAAAATATAGTAAATGATTCGTGATGAGTCGATTGTGCAAGACATAAAGAGATATATAGGGTGAGAAAAAGGTGAATACTTGGGGCATCCGAACCACATTCTTTTATTTTAAAATGAAAACTCTGAAAAAGTGATTCGGATGTCTCGAAAAGTTAACTGAGAAAGGGAGTTATTGGCGGGAAGGGTATAAGAGGAAGAAGATAATTTTTGATGCGCCCTTTGGTAAAAACCAAGCCTTAGGACGCTTTTTGGTAATTATGATTTCTCACATGTGCCGTTTGGTAAAATGCCGAAAAGATTTCCTTTCTGGTATTGCAGCCACATGTCAGAAACCAATTAGAGGTTGGCAACGGCCTGGGGACCCATTCCTACGCGTCAATGTCACGAGAACGTAAATGGGAAAAGTGGACATAATTGAATCCATAAATTTTTATTTATTTAAAATGGCGTGAAAAAAATAAAAATGGGTGAAAACTTTTCAAAATAAAACTGAGCTTTGCATGTAATCCCCACCTCATAAAATTTTTTGCTTGCACTCCCTGATAAGATTGACAAATAATTTTGTATGTTATTTTTTTTATTAGTATAAAATAGTAATAATTCATTATACATTGTAAAGATTTAATTATAAATTATTTGAGATTAAGTACTAATTTAAGAAATTTGAGTATTATTAAAAAAAATGAATATACATTATTTCAGTATATAGTAAAATTTTCAATATATATTATAAAAATTTAAGTATGAATTGGTTTACATCGAGTATTATTTGAAAAAAATTGAATATAAAATTTAAAAATTTAAGTATGTGAAGTTGTATCAAGATTATGATGGACGTGCCACCATATCAAGATCATGATGGAGGAGTCACATAAATTTTATACTCAAATTTCTTAAATTAATACTAAATCTCAAATAATTTATACTTAAATTTTATAATATATACTGAATTTTTACTATTTTATATGAATAAAAAAATAACATACAAAAATATCTTCTAAATCTCATTAGGTAGTATATATAAAATTCAGTTTTATTTTAAAGAGTTTTCACCTATTAACAAAGAAAATTTGAAGAAACTTAAAATAGCTACAAATAATCTTTATAATTTAAAAATATCAATTTTTCATCTAAAAGAAAGAAATTAAAAATGAAATGGACTCTGAAAATAAAAAACTGTTTTCTTATAAAACAGAATGACACATACCAATAAAATACTGAACTAAGCAACATTAAGTACCAAGTTTTTTATTAATAATAAGTAAATTAAAAAATATTTACTTTGACGATCTCTGAGATATCATAATTGTGCATCTATCTAAAAAATTCTTATAAAATATATAATATTTAAAAATATATTTAAATGATAATTTAATTACTTTATGTGGCACCGTAATCTTACATAATGACATACTAAAGTATAAGAACGGAGTAGGCATGAGATTCTCTATGTGATAGACTGATGATTAATATGTTGAGGATCAAAATTTGACAAAGTTAATATATCTATTCTTTCCACGTGCTAGCCAAACTATTCGAATTAGTAATTTTTATGATTTATCTTTTTCGTGTTGATCCTGAAATGAATTGATATTAATATTGAGAGGAATAAATCATATTTTATCACGAGGAGTAAGCCACAAGAATAATATTATTCCTTTTAACAAGTATAAAACTTTTTAATTTTTGAGTTTATTTAAAAGATGACGTGGCAGATAAATCACTAAAACCGATCAATTCGAACGGGACCATCGGCGAGTGCTGGAGAAGAGGACGAAGGATGCTGGTGTCCGGCGGAAACCCTAACGCTACCTCGCCAAGAACCCTCATTTCTTCCAATGACGGTCGATTAGATCTGGTTTTCTTCGTCCCCAGCAGCAGTATGGACGAGGGCAGCGTCGACGTCGATATGGGTTGAATCGCCTCGGAAGAGCAATCTGCTACGAGGTTTTTAGTAAGAAAAGAGGAATTCCAGCACCCTTTTTCTTCCTTTTTTTTTTCCTTAGTAAATGATACTGAAATAGGACACTTCAGAAGGTTCAATCTGGCTGAATTCGTCTTGTGGTGTCGTGTGCGGCGAGTAGATCGTTGATTGCATTTAGACTACCAGGTGCGTCTTCGCTCTTCCTTTTCTAATTGTTCTGTTGCTGCGTGCATTGGATCTGGCATTTCTGTTCACTGTAGTTAGGAAACCTATTAGGAAGTGGCATTTTTTAGCTGTTACAGCTCATGATTCATTACCAATTCCCGATATTGTGAACTTGCTTTACTCATGATGATTATTTTTGCAAACTATTTACTGATCATTTGAGGTCAGAGCATTGTTTGCTTCCCAACTTGCCTCCTAACTTAGGTCATGAATTTTCTGGAATAGAAGAACTTGTTGAAGAAGAAGAAGAAGAAATCAAAAGGAAAACAAGTCAAAAAGATCAACTAATCCACAAGATCAGAGAAACAATAAATCAAAGTTGGAATCTGCCAAGTAAAAAAAAAAACCTATAATACATCTCTAAATGTATAACAATTGTATCAATTACATTAACACTCAATAATAAAAATTTAAAAAGTTAGTCAATCCTTGATGAATCCTGCTCATCCCCAATCAACTTCAAACTGAAATGTAGTGGGTTATAGATGGGATACAACTTGTGGCAAATTGCCATCTTAGATCTGTCGTCCATAATCTCTTATGTAACTATCGTATCTATGGAAATGCACATACACTGATCCAATATATCAGCACCAATAGATTATGGTGTTTACAGTTGACAGAGATGTTTCCAAAAGTTTGAGTTCGGATGTTAATTTCGATCTAATGGCAGACGAAGGCATACCAGTGGAAACGAAATTATTGAAAGCCTTTGGTTGAGGAAGCTTTGATTGGTAATGAAGATTTACTCTAGGATAGCAAATAATTGCAATGTGTCCGAGTTTGAGATAAATTTGTCAGCATAATTTTGAGGCCTGAGTGTTCTTATTCCGTGGAGGTTTCCACTAATTGTAATAGTTGGAGGCTTGCCAAGAAGACCATTTTGAGAGGGGTAAGGTGTAGGGAATTTTGACTAAAGTGTTTGGAAAAGTTAATGGTGTAGAAAATTAATAATGTCTTGGTTTATGGTGGTTTTTGGCCATGGATAAATGATCTATCCGGTTTTCCTCCCGATTAACCAAAGTGGGTAACGCCGAATTTGAGACGATCGGTCCGGCCTCATAGAAATTTTCCATCAGTCTGATCTCATGAAAGTTTCTCATCGCCTGTGAAGGCAAATCAGGAAGCACTCGCAGCGGACAGTCAATAAGTCACCAGCTATCAGGGTAAATCGGGAAACACTCGTGGCGGACGGTCAAGAAGCTTAACATTTTACGGTTGCACGTTTTATTTGGAAAAAAATTCTTATAAAATTCATCATAACTAAGAATTCAATTGTGAGACAACTAATTACTTTGCTACTACATCATAGCCCGGGCTGTTGTAATCCTTCCCCAGGCAAATGATACAATAAATGATTATTATAGGAAACAAATTCTGCTATAGAGACAAATTTGTTAAAAATACCTTTTAGTTTCTGAATGTATTCAGAGACCGTCTTCAAAAAAAAATAAAAATACAACGTACTCCTCAGCTCCGACACACAAGCAAACGACGAGGCCGAGTAAATTTGATTGAGAGCCAGACAAATGTCGCATGCTCTAGAATATCCAACGATTTGAGTTATGAGTTTTTCAGTTAAGGATAGATAAATCCAGCTTATGCCAAGAGGTAATAAACATGGTTATTGGTTAACAACCAAATTGTTGACATCAAGAAATTTGGGAGGTTAACAACCAGATTGTTGAGATCAAGAAATTTGGGAGGGTAAAGACGGGTACCATACATAAACTCTTCTAAGCCATTAGCAATCACTATATTCAACGGCTGATTTTTCCAAATCGAATAATTATTTCTGTCTAGCTTGAAAGAGATTTATTCATAAAATATTAGACTAGTTAGCAGGCGTATTTAAGATGACCGATTCAGTTTCACGAAATTTTTTTACCGATCATCAAGATAAATCGGGAAGCACTCGCAGTGGATGGTCTAGAAATCTAGCATCCCAAGATTCGCGTCCCATTTGAAAGAAAAATTCTTATAAAATACGTCATAGCTAAAGATCAAACCGTAGATGCCTGAAATAGCGACTAGTCGTCTTACCGCTATATCATAATTCCGGGGGCAGATTTATTCATAGAAGGAAGTATCGGAAGGAGATTGAAATTATACTGAACAACGGGAATTGGCAGAGGCAGAGGAGTAAAAGTTGAAGTTCGATGATTCATACATTTTCATGAATCAGGCAGCAGACAAATTGAACCTGGGGTGATCGGCTCGGTCCCACGGAAGTTTCCTATCGGTCACCAGGTAAATCAGGAAGCGCTCGCGGTGGGCAGTCTAGAAGCCCAGCGTCCTAGGGTTCGCGCCTCATTTGGAGGAAAAATTCCTGTAAAATGTACCGTAGCTGAGGATCGAATCACGAATATCTGGGTTAACTACTAGCGACCTTACCGCTGCACCATAGTCATGGGGGCTCGATGATTCATACATGGATTTGGACTGAGTGGTCGATGATGTCGGAGAAAAAACCATGGTTGTCAGTGGCGGCAATGGTTCTGATACCAAGAAGAGTTTTCTGTGAGTGAAAGGAGGCGAAGGAGGAATGTACTGGAAATCCGTACTGTATTCTTGAGTAAAGGGTTTATCTGCACACAACAAATGATTCTATATATTGAAGCTACAATAAATTACCTAATACACATATGGCAACAAATTACCTAATATATATGGCAATTAAGAAGATAAAAATAAGATCATCCTGTATCATTTAACTTGTTTGTCTAATGGATCTATTCAGCTTTGCACTTTGATCTGTGATGAATATTAATACCTAGTCCTGCAAAATCTAAACTGGCGTCCGCATCGACTATTAACGAAATAAGTTGCATCTGCTTCATTCCTTATTCTTGTTGGTGACAAAAGACGATTTATTCGTCGCCAACATCCTTGTCAATCCGTCTCAGGATCAACACGGAGAAGATAAATCACAAAGACTACTAGTCCGAATGTTTACATGGGATCCTTATTCTTGTTAATTCTATACCTTGAAGTTGCAAATGAATTTTCTTCAATAAATATGTGCTAATTTTCTTGAGGTATCTTTGCTTTTTGGCTGATCCTCGATCTTACCTCGAAGTCAGTTTGTTGATTAGAATCCGACATCGATCTACAAATTTCTGATTGTGGCTGTTGGATACGATTTTGCAAAGTAAAATTTTGATGTCATCGATCGTTGAAAGTCAAGTTTGACTTCGAAATCGAAATCTACGTTTCGCGTAGATAAATCTAGACTATTTATTTGTTCAAAACCGATTAAGTATGAATTAGAAATTAATTGTTCAAGATACGCTCAAATGAACATTAAAGAAAAAGATGGGGCTTTAATCCACATTGCTAACCGGCGAGAGCCAGTGTTTTCTTATATGTGCTCCTGTGTTAATGTTGTTAATACAAAAACACAGGAGGTTTCTACCCTTGGGGTGCTCGCACCTGCGAGCCCGCCACCCGTGCGTTCGCACGCGCGCACGAGCGCAATGGACGCTTTGTTGGCGCATTTTGCACTTCGCATGTATGCATCGTCACGAGGAGCATTGAGAAGCTTCAATTTATTCTCCACGTGGTGATGACGTGTCGTGATCAGGTGACGCCATGTGGCATGTCGATGTGACGTGTCATGATCAAGTGGCGCCATGTGGTATGTCGGTGACGAGGCAGTGCCTATGTGGCATATGACTGTGTAGAGAACGATAACTGGATTGGGCGAACAGATGGTGGTCGTTGGATCAAAGTTCTGGAGCGTCGGATTCAAATCTGACTTTGAAGAGGGAGGATGGATCTGAGGCGTCAGATTAAATATTCTAATCTGGCGGCTGAGATCAAGATGAGATCTGAAGAGTCATAATTTTTCAAATCAAAGGACGAGATTAAAAGAACTTTAAAGGGTTATACTCTTTCGTTATGAGCGGTCCAGATCTGTCCGAGCCAAAGGATACTTACCTGTTCACTCAATATAAATAGATCTCTCCACTTGATCATTTCATTTATTCAAGGATTGCAATCTAAAAGCATTCGCACTCGTCCATCTTATGTATCAAGAGTACAAAAAGTCTACGGAAAGGTTCGTAGGTCTCGAAATTTAAAGTGCTACTATTCCGAGACGACATCGTTGTATCTTGGAAATGAATTGCTGCTATCCGTGAGTATCAGTAGCGGAGGAATATCGTTTTACGGAGATAGTATCGAACACTAGTTTCGACGTAAACCAATCAGTTTGCTTTCTCCGAAAGTAACCTCCCGGAAAATCCGACGATCGTAAATCGACTAAGTCAAATACCGAGGAGATACAAGTAAACAACCAACAGTGGCTTCTAATCCGTGTTCCGCATCATGCGTTGTTTCGTCCGCGCCTCCCAACTGTACCCGATCGGTCTCTCCCGATCTGTAACCGATCGGCCTCTCCCGTTCCATCTGCACCATCTTCGAAACAGACTCCTCGGCATCATACATAACACTGGTCCTGCACAACGGGCAGGTCGAGTTCATCCTGAGCCAAGTATCGCTGCACGAGACGTGGAAGACATGGCCGCAGTTAGGCAACCGCCTGAGATACTCCCCTTTGACGAACTCAAACTGGCATATCGCGCACTCGGCGATCTCCGTCCCGCACCCGTCTGTGATCGCCTCCTTGTACCGGAACGACGGCATGCATCGGATGACGGCAGATGCCAAACCTCCACGGCTGCTAGATTGGCTCGTCGACTCAAGTCCAGCCCGGCCCCGGTGCTCGTCTGGATTCGAAAACCTTCGTTGCTGTCTCCTCGACGCGGCCACACGAGTCGAGGGAAAGCACTTCTTCTTGATGATGACGACGATGATGATGCAGGCGAGGCAGAGGAAGCTGACGGCAGCTACGGCGATGTCTTGACGGGTGGCTGCCCGGAGTATCATGCTGGTCGAGTACTTGGCGGTGGTGGGGGATGAGCCGGAGAGGACTTTGAGCTGGACTGGGTTTGGTTTTAACTGCAGGAGGGAGTGCATCGAATAGATCAAGGAAATCTTCGTGCTGTACGTCGAGCCCTTACGCGCTTTGTCGTGGACGTTGGAGACGGTCCATAGCACGATTCCCTAAGAAAAGATTTCGTGGCGCTGCTTGCGCTTGGGATAAAAATTTGTTTACATACGTTTAATAGATCAGATAAATTAAACGAATAAATTTAAATAATTTTTTAAATTAAATAAATTATTAGTAAACAATTTATTAAAAACTTCCGTGACCTGCTCTGGCATTTTAATTCATTAATATAGGTGAGCAATATTTAGTAAATTTCATTAATAAAATCTTTATCAAAACATTAATAAATAAAAAATTAAAAATAATAAATAAATTTATACTATCAAATTCAATAATTAATTAAATAATCTTAAAATATAAAAATTTTAAAAATCAAACAAACTAGAAGTAGATAACATTGGATAATGTCTAAACAAATCAAAATCAAATTTACATCAAATTTAAATTTATAAAAAATAAATCAAATCAAATTTAAATATTATTTTAATAGTTTGATTTATTTTAGATTTGATTCGATTATTTTTTTAAAAAATTTGAATATTATAAAATTGGACTCGATTGATTAGTTTACAATTTGATGGATGAAGGCAACATTTCTGCCGTCGGCTCTTTGAGATTGATTTTGAACTCAGTTTTTTTTTTAATTTTTTTTTAATTTTAATCTAAATATTCAGCTTTTAATATGATCGAACAGATCCACATAAATTGTTATCGATCATAAGCTCCAATATCACAAGTTTTTATCATCCCATTCCCACTAAATCCCCAGGGAGCTCAGCCTTTCTAATTAAGTGAAATGAGTGGAAGAAGGTAAGGAAATGATAATTAAAATACTTTATTGTATGCTCTTATTTGTTTAGTAGTTAGTATTAATGGAATGATATTAATATTGATGGAATGAAGTAATAAGTGAAATGGTTTATTATCAAATTTATTTTATTCATCAAGTTTATTTTATCTATGTAATTATCATATTGTCAAAACGTTCTCGCTCAAACTATTATAAAAATCTGAAAGAGCATTTTGGCATAATAAAAAAATTTGATGGCATTTTTAAGAAAAAAAATGAGGGGCAATCTGAACCTGAGTCAAATGTCGGCGGGCAGCACCATCGGAGGAACCTTCGGCACCGGCACCAGCATCGGCGGCGGGTTCCGCCACCGCGGCAGCGGTGGCCAAACCACCATGAGGTCTCTCAGCAGCGGCTTTGCCCCCAAAACCGCTTCCACTAACCTCCCTCTCTCAGGCAACCCCGCTGCCTTCCTCGCTAGCCCATCAACCACGTCGTCGACGTTGACTGTGCTCGAGTGCTCCGGCACCGGAAAACCGCCAGGAGATGAGCTTAATGGACTGGGCGCTCCGGTTTGATGGATCTGGTGTAGGAGGAACCCAAGCTGCGTCCTCGCCTCGTCCCTTTCGATGGTTGTTCGATGGAGGAGTTGGAGGAGGTGGTTGATTTGTTCGTTCGATTTGCGCAGCTCTTCGCCGGCGTTGACTCGTAGCTCCTCCAATTGGCTGTAGGCGCTCATCAGCTTCACGTTTAAGCCCTCAATTGTTGGCTGCAAACAGAGACAAAAAGAAGGGGAAACAAACTAGAGAATTATCAGTGATTAATCTTTAATATTTATTCTATTTACATCGAACATTGTTGGCTTGAGCTTTGAAAGTAAATCTTCATGTTCGAAATTGAGGTTTATCCAAATATGAAATTAGTATTCAAGTAGAAAGAATAAATTTTTATGACTCACCTCATGGAAATTCCAAAGAGAGACCCTGCCTCCATCCATTCTGTTCATATCCGCAACTGACCAAGGATTCACATCCTTCTGTGTCTCAAACTACTCAAATTTATAACTTTCTGAGGACTTTTTTTGGTCATTAAATAAAAGGCAACTTAAAGCATGGGAAGAATTAAGGACAGAGGGAAAAAATTAATGATTTTTTATCATCGTTCTCGGTTGGGAAAATATATTCTTCTTTGGATTTTGTTTGTTTCCTAAATTAATGAATGTAATTAATATATCTCTCCTTTTTATTCCATAAAAAAAAGTTATAAAAATGTTTCTCGAATTGGAGTATCATGAAATTCTATAGATTTACGGTTGGTTTCCTAACTTATGGCGATTTGTTTCCTTTATTTTATCAGAAATCAAAACCATTGAGTTATCTTTTCCATAGATCTTTGCTTTCAAAAGATAATTTACGTTGATCTGTTGCCTAACATAGGGTTGATTTCTCGTTTTTGAAAAATAAAAATTAAGTAAAAAATGACAAAAAAAAATTATCAATCATTCACTTTTATAAATTTGAAAAAAATAATTGTAATTATGAGAATTCCTAGATTATAAGAGAATTTAAAATGTTATTTTATATATTTTAAAGAGGTAAAAAAACAATTTTAATAGAACAAATAATTATTGGAAGAGTCTCTCTCTCTATATATAGGGATTAGTATATATATATATATATATATATATATATATAGGGATTAGTTATATTATTAAGTATAAAGAGATATTTCAAAATGAAAAAAATATTTTTTGTTCTCGCGGGATGTGTGACATATCAAAATATACAAATATATTACGATGGATACCTGGGCATACGCGCATGTGCAAGCCCTTCGTAACTTTTCCCCCTTTCCCCCCTTTTTTTAAATTATTTTATTTATTTTATTTTTTTATCTTACGAGTATATCATTTAGTATTTTACCTTTAGGATTTAAGGATTGTCATAATATTAAACAAAAATAAAATCAAAACGGAAAAAATATTTTAAGTGCTCAAGGGATATGCAACGTATTAAAACTCATTACAAATATGTTACACCAAGCACCTGCGCCATGCACCCCGTGCTTGCCAACGTAACTTTTTTTAAAAATCTTTTTTCGACGTATCTGTTTTTTCTTTTCTTTTTTTTTTTAATTTTTTTGGTTTGCGGTTATACTATTTAGGGTTTTGTTTTTAGGATTCAGTAGTTATAAGTTATAGTATTAAACACAAAAAATAAGTTCCAAATAAAATTTTTTTTTTAGGTACTTATGGGATGTGCGGCTTAACCCAGCACAACTCTTTCTTTTTTTCCTTTTATATATAGATATATAAATTTTGCAACTAAAATTTAGGAGTTGAGTTATAATATTAAGCACAAACAAAATCAAAATGAAAATATATATTAGGTCTCACGGGGTATACAACTTAAAGTGAGCAATATATCAAAACTATATGTAGAGAGAGAGCACAATATTAGCCTAAGGGCCTTATATCGCACACCGCGTGCAAACCTAAAAAAATCGATTTGAAATTTTTTAATATTTAATACTATAACTTAACCTCTAAATCCTAAGGATAAAATCTTATTGCAGAATCAGGAGCTTGAAATAAATCGAGAAACAAGATAGACGCAAACAAGATCAACAAGGTAAGGTTTGGAGTTTAACAAATATACTATAAGAAATCTTACCGCGCACATCCTATACACACTTCAAATATTTTCAATTTAAATTTTTTTTATAATTAATATTATAACCTAATTCTAAATTAAAAAAAAAATCGTATTGACGAAAAAATAGAAAAATAAAAAATACGTTGTCGTGGACATATATAATTGTTATGTTGTGGATGTCACTTTCGGACGCTGCTTCCACTAGAAGCGCCTTTCTCTCATGTCCGAAAGAAGCATCTGAAAGTGTCATCCGTGACCTATCAAAATATGGAGTAATGATACACACAGTGAAAGTGAATGTCTCAATGAAAAGTTTGTCTGCCAATCGATAGCACGTCTAACATTTGATCGTCGATCGGATACCGTTGGCAACCTTCGACCGCCGTCTCGAACCAAACTATATCTTGAGGGGCACGATGAATCCGTCGGGGATCGCCACAATTACGATCTCACATCATTCATCGTCGATTTCGACGTATTCACCGTTGCCGGCGATCCCGACAGGTTCACCGTCCCCCAAGGTATAGTTTGATTAGAAGCGGTGATCGAAGACCTCTGATGGTGTCCGATCGATGGGCAATTAACATTAGTTAGTCACCACCATGGTGTAGAGTGACATTTTGGAAGAAGAGAAGGATAAAAAGTTGTCAAAAAAAACAGATTTTGTTTATTCCTTGAATTTTATTTTTCTTCCAGATGTAATCCGATTCATATGAATCATAAGTTAGTCACGTGTATAGAGGAATGTTCATAGTTTACAAAAAAAATAAAACGTATGAAATCCAAATAGTAGCCAAGGCGAGGTCTGTCAGCTGATGGGGATCGACTGGAGATGGCGATTTAGTAAGAGTACTGTTCTGGAAGGAACATGTCAGTATGAGAATTAAGTAGTTAGGTTGTCTATATCACTGGAATAATTTAACCACCGGGTGCCAGTTTTATCTAAACTAATCTCACACCTTTCACCTCTTTCCTCTACTATCATCCGAACATATAATGAATTAAAGACCAACTACAGTTGCAAGCAACACCGAATGAGTATGGCAGCAATAGCTTTTACATACAAAAGGCAACCAATCTATGATATCAGCATGTAGGGAACAATACAGATTTCTATTGAGTTATTCTTTGTAGAATTGAAGACGAAATGAAAGTGATTACTTGGGGATTTGGTGATAGGACACGTACCTATTTTATCAACCTATTAACTAATACATCAAGTATCAAGCATTCATTAATAAACGCACATGATTTTGGCCCATCAGATGATGGGAACAGAATGTGAAGAATTCTCAGATCAGTATGCAACTAGAAAGATGATTATGAGGCCCTTGTTGTGTCTGCCATCTTGATGAAACAGATTGACAAACCAACAGGAAAATCCTTGAGAATATATAGTTAAACTTCACCTGTTCGCGAGAAATGCCAACAATTTCCAAGATTTTTTCTTGTACTGCACGTTTGTAAATTCTCAAGCTCCCACCACCAATCTGTGAAAAAAGATTGCAATTTTCAACATTCATATAGAAAAATTTGGCAAAAATTCTATCAAAAGAAAATCCCATCTGAAGTTATAGGCAAATACACATTCAGATTGAACAGACTGACTTAGAGTCGATAAACAATATACTGATATATCTTTGGCCTGAACAATAGTGGCCAGCAGTTGGTAGTTGGCCCTGATGTGGGAAATATAAATGCTAAACCTGCCCATTAAAAGAGGCTTGCCATAAGTAGGAGTTGATATGGCTACAATATAAACAAAACGATTAACGAGGTTGGGTAACGTCGAACCTCGGGTGACCAAACCGGCCCGGTCCTACGAAAATTTTCCACTGGCCGCCAAAATAAATCGGGAAGTGTTCACGACGGACAGTCCAGAAGTCCAGCATCCCAAGGTTCGGCCTTATTTGGAGGGAAAATTTCTGCAAAATACGTCGTAGCTGGGGATCGAACCATGGATGCCAACTAGTCGCCCTTCTACTGCACCATAGCCCCGGGAGCATATAGCTACAATATAGATCAATGAAAGTATGTGGCATGCTAGGTAATTATTTCATTACCAGGACATTTTTCCCTCCAAAAGAATCTAGGTTAGGTTTTTTACGTTTCATTACAATTTTGTTCTTGATATACTACAAGAATGAGAATGGCCACTTATTTGGCAACTATCAAAGATCACTAATTGGTGGCAACACTCACGCACTAACCATTAGTTCATCCCGTGGGGACTGATATAGGTGCATTTTGTTTACTTATTTACCATGTGTAAGGCCAAAAATTCTAATTTTAGCGATAGCATTATCTTGATGCAATACAAAAGGAGAACTGAAGAAACTCTAAATTGCCATGATGTTAGCAAAAAAGAGAAGTAAACATGATGCCCACATAAGAAGAGAAAGGCTCAGCAAGAAAAATGAGCATAAGATGTGGTCGATGCACAGTTACATGCCACTCTCTCATTAAAAAAAGATGTCAAACAGCACTTTTGATTATAAGATGACAAATACACACAAAAATGTACCTCAATGCCATCGTAGACCATATCATAAGCCAAAGCACGATGGAAGGTCATTCATGTCAGTAGGATTTGGAGCAGTGAAAGGATGATGGAGAGCCTAGAGAAAAAAAACGTTATCAAAATGTAATCCATGAACCAACCAAAAAGATGATCAAATTCATAGGCTCAGCTCATTCCAACCATGATAAGGCAAAAGTCAGAAAACAGATCAAGAAGCTCTTGAACAAGACCACATGATATGTCTCAGCACAGATAAGAAAAGACCAATTAATATTTTTGAACTGGCTTAACGAGGGAAGAAAGCCTGCTCAACGCCATCTCAGATATCTGTAATTACTAAGACAATGGCATATGATAAAAAGGGTTGAGAACCTTAAGCGAATTCTGGGATTAGGACATGATATGGGCATCACATCTTTTGACACTTTACACTTACATTTATTTTTATTTTTACATTTCTAAGCAATGCTTCTGAATAGAAGTGGATTATTCTAGTATTTTAGCTGCGTTTATCACTTCCACTTCACTTTCTTTCTTGGAGGAACTTTGCTGTTAGGAAGTAATGCGTGGCTTCATTTTTTTCCCGGACTGTCCCCCAACACCTCCAGTGCCACTGAATCATAAATATTTTCACAAAATAACTTTTTAAAAATTAAACAAATTAAGATATACAAACTTCTTCCGGTCAATAATTATTTTCATTTTGAATGATTGTTCTAACTGTCTTGGTTTATATTCAGAAAAAATTGCAACATTTAGCAATGTTTCTTAAACAAATATACAATATTTCTAAGAGGACCAATCTATGGCATCCATCACCTAGCAATGTACCGCTTTACTTATAATCTTCATTGCCATTAATCAATTACAGAATTATATATCCAAAGGAGAACCAAGGTACCTCATATCTTTGTTCTGAATCGTTCCACTCAAACATTGGAAAGTTTGTCACCCAAAGGATTGAATGTGATGCCTAGTAACCAAGAATACAAATTATCACTTCTTTTCAAGGAAAAAACTCAGATTTGTCAACTCAATATAAAGATAAACTAACATACAAGTTGTTTTCACCCATGTAAAAGAGCACTTCCTTTTCATAAAAGGTTGACCAGCAAATGAAATAGTACCATGTATACTTGGTTAATTAACCCCATTTCATGGGCCACATATAACCTGAGCCTGTCAAGTATCTTGTTGACAATTGTATGGTAACCCAAAGCAAACAAAATAAGGTCGCCTGTCTTTGCGGAGCACAGTCTCAACAACTTTAGTCTATTTTCATGTTCAAGACTGGATGTTAAAGTGGAAATTCCTTCAAGTTCACCTACAAATTCAGAAGTGTCGACCCAAAATCCTATGGGGCTTCAAAATACAAGCTAAACCAGCAGACTAATAAACTGGCATGCAAGAACTACCATTATCCAAAACTTTGAGAAAAGGTAAACCCTTTGCACCAGCTTTGACTGTTCACTATAGATAATTGCCCTTCTTCAGTACTGTATTTGAAAATTTCTGTGCACCAGAAGGTACACACAATGCTTTAGTCATACCACCGTTTTCTAAAGCATCTTTAAATACCTTGAAATTGCATCCTGAAAATACTGAGCCAACCTGCCATTCCAACATATCATCATGACCAAAGTTATGAGAATATAGAAAGCTGGTTTTACATAACAGTCAAAATGAGACTAATCAACACTGATCCTTGTTAGGAGTATACTACATCTATCACAAAATTTGAAAAAAAAACCAGCATCCACAATTTATAATAGATGTAATACCAATGGATATAAATTTTATCTCAGCAGATAAATTCAGTGTAACTCACCTCCAAAATGTTACATTCTATCAACAAATAAATATTAAAAAAGTAGTTCTACTTTACATTCCAGGAGAGCTTCCTCTTAAAAGATATAACTGATTAATGTCAATAAGCATGTAGAGCATGTACCTATTGATTAACAAAGCTATCAATATGAATTACTTGCTCAAACACTAGATTTCTTGAAAATGAGATGGATTTCATCCATAGAAACATCTTCTAGTCAATCCCTAGTTCCCTACTGCTTGTAGAGCTTTCCATGTATTAGCAACTGAAGAACCTTTTGAATAATAGAGGAATTGACGCAGAGCTATGTGACCAGAAGAAATAAGGCTCTACGCTCGATGATATTGCACAATCAATAAATAGAAACCTGTTCAAATATATGCTTAAGCTAGCTCTAATTGTCCCCACGGGATGGACTGATGGCTAACGCATGTGGTGTTGCCATCTTGAGGTCTGGAGGTCAAAACCTGACAAAGTCAGTGTGCCCACCCTCCCCACGTGCTAGATACAACATCCGGGCTAGTAGTCCCCCTGATTTACTTCCTCCGTGTTGGCTCTGGGACAAGTTGGCGAGGGTGCTAGGGGTGAGCGAATCACCTTTGCCATCTTAAGCTAGCTCTAAATGAAAATGAACTGGAGAATATACTGATTCTTTGCTTCTCCGGATTACAAAAAAAGATCAATAACATTGTTGTGAATCCTAAATTTCTTTATTTTCAGTCATAGTGACTAAATAAATTGGATTCTATAAGAACTCTATCCAAGTGGACACCAATTATTACCAGTATCTCACCCGCTTTCGCACAACACATTGAACTACTTAGGTAAGCCACCATGACACATGCATAAATAGAATACCTTTCATCTTACGTATAAGGCATTGTATATCCAAGAAATTATCAAATTATGACAAAGAACATAATTTGTTCACGCCCATTTTTCTAGTTAATCCAGATGAACAAGAGGCCAATACTATGAGGAATCATGTGTAATCAAATTGTATCTCAGCAATATGCACTTACATCTGTTAGTTCCAAACTAAAACGAAGATCAGGCCTGTCTGATCCATAACGATTCATTGCTTCAGCATAGGTAAGTCTAGGGAAAGGATTTGGAAGCTGAACTCCTGCTATCTTTTCAAATACCTGACATGATAAGAAATGCATCCATCAGATCTGCAGAAATGACAAATTGCATTAGGTCAAATAAATACATAAAAACATTAAATGTAAAACAAATTAAACTTCATAAGTAAAAGCGATCAAAAGAAGTAAAAGAAAACACAGACAAGCCTAATTAACTTCTCATTGAGTCTCAGCATGTCCTCCAAAGTTGTAAAGGCCAATTCCATATCAAGCTGTGTGAATTCAGGTTGCCTATCTGCTCTCAGATCTTCATCTTGAAAACACCTTCAAAAACAACTGTTGGCTAAAAATAAAAAAGATAAGGAGCTTTGAAAACCAAAATTTTAGTGGTTCAAGTTACTATCATTATAGAGTATACTAGTAACTTCCTTTGCTGATAGTTGATTTATACTCGGGAGAAACAATAAGCTACTTTAGTTACAGGGCTGTACTCTGCTACAAGATTAATAACAGAAAGCAAACTTTGCTTAAAAAGTATAACTAAAAAGGGTTTACATTTATTCTAAGTACACCAGTAGGGTGAAATGTGGCAAACGCCACAAAATAGCTGAAGCTAGACAACCATTAAAATCAGGAGAATATAAGACGTATGCAACTCAGTAGAATAAATACAAGAAATTATAGTCATTCTTTGGAAGTTACCTTGCAATCTGATAATATTTCTTGAAACCAGATACCATTAGCATTTGCTTGAACAACTGTGGGCTTTGAGGTAAGGCATAAAATGTTCCTGGCTTCATAAATTAAAACAAAAGCAAATAAGAAAATCCATATATGTGGAATGTAGCATGTATTCAAATGTTAGTGAAAGGGGAAAAGACATCATCGACTCAAACCATAACAAATGATATTATGACATTCAGCTAGGTGTTGTTTACTAGAATGAGTGAGCGTTCTAAAGTCAACAAACACTAAAAAAGATCTAAGATTTAGTTATACTTCACTTTGATTTTAGAAGTCACAATACTCAGCAAAAAGTCCTAAATTATACATACTACAATAAGTAACACCTTGTGCATTGGCATGTATGTCAAGGTTTAATTTTAGTCAACTTTGTTAAAGAAGTTGCATATTTGCATGAGATTCCTAAACCTGTGCAATACAACATAGCTACCAAATAAATAGCAGACATGTGTGGATCATAGATACCAAAAATGTAATTGAATTCATTTCCTCATCAAGTGTGATACTATATATATAATAAGAGTAACGAAAGAAATGCAAACAAACCAGTTTCTAAATCGTCCCATATGCATAGGAAAAATCAGTCATAAGCCTGGCTGCTTGAACATGGTCAGTTTTCAAGCCGATAATAAATGACAAAGCTTTCCTTCAGGTCCCAACTCCAATACAACCCCCACGCTTCATTAGCCCATATTGCTCCACAAATAATTGCCAAAGACAACATATGTAAGTGTTCATTTTACTTCAACCATCTATATACATGTTTTTAAGCAGAATGCATCACTTTAAACAACACACCATGTACAATCATCATCTTTTATCTTCAAAATTCTTGATGTTCAAGGGCGTCAACAATTTCCATTCCTTTCATTTTTTTCACAATTTTTGTTCTAAAAACATGCCTTGTCAAGCAAAGTATTAAGTTTTGACATTAGAATATATAAAAAGAAAATAAAAGCTAGAGTTCAATGAAAGCAACAGAATATATAAACAATAGATTACTAGAATACAAAATAAAACAAAAAGACCAAATAAAAAATTTAAGTTTTACCTGAATATGTGATGGCACAAGATAAATTAATCACGGGTACCTACAGGTGTTGACCGAGATAATATTGGAGTCTCAATCTACCTTATGACCCAAAATAAGACAATTAACCAGAGGTGACCAGATTTTTTGAAAAAAAAAAAAATTCAGTTACATGTCAGTAATGCAACTAAAGGCATCAGTTACATGTCAGTTATGCAATAATGAAGAACAGATTTGCTTAAATAGTAACATGAAGAAGGATTCAAGTCTTGTCATGTCTAATACATCTCTAGCTAAAAGTATCCTAGCATTAGTTTGCTTAAATTAGGGTTTTGAAGTAAAATGGTCAACATAAATGATTGTTAACTTAATCCAAAAAGCAACAAAATAGGCCAATGACAAAATTTTATGCAATAGAAACTGCACTTCTTCACTTCAGGTTAATTAAGAAGGCAAGTAATTCCAGATGATATATATAACCTTGATAAAAAGAATTGTCCAAAGAAAGGCAGCTTCCCTGAAGTATACCAAAGAAAAGCCGCTTGGCCCACGGATGCCGGTAGTATCCCATTTCGGCGGCGAAGAGAAAAAACGAGAGCAAGAAAGGGAATTATGGTAAGCGTTGAGATGAGGTGAAGATGGAGGAAGGTAGTCGCTATTTATAGGGAATTCCAACGGGCACTGAAAGAAAAATGATTAACGAGGTTTTTTCAACCTCAGACGATTGGCCCGGCCTTACGAAAATTTTCCATCGGGCGCTAAGGTAAATTGAAAAGTGCTTACAGTGGACGGTCTAGAAGCCCAGCGTCTCAGAATTTGCGCCCCATTCGAAAGAAAAATTCCTATAAATACACTATAGCTGAGGATCAAACCATGGATATTTGAGATAACGACTAGTCACCCTACTACTACACCATAACTCCGGAGGCTCAACGGGCACTGAAAGAGCTCTGGGGAATCGGAGCCGGGCGGAGGCGCATGTTATCATCACATGTGAAAGTCACAATTTATATATTTAATTAAAAATAATATAATCAAGTCTGTAATTACATTTCATTTTTAGTTTTATAATTCATATTATAATATTATTATTATCTCACTGCAAGAGAGAAGATATACCTGATGTTAATTTTTATTTTATTTTTAATTTCTACTTCCTTTAGTCTGAATGTTTATATCTAAAAAAAATAACACTATTCACGAAGTACTCGTGGATAAATATACAACATAACATTTTTACTCGTTACAAATATTACAAATATGTTTAAAAAACAGCACTACAAACTTTACTCCAAACCAAAAAAAAACCTCAAAGGCTCAATCCATACAACATACCATCACCAACAAAATAATAAAAATAATAATAATAATAATAATAATACCGAATATAAAACACTTAGAAATCGTACAAGCATCTTCCTTACTTTGAATTGCTAACTAGTTCTTCACTGAAGTCCCAGAGCTTCTTTGCTAATGCTTCGTCTCTGGCTTTGGCACTTGGCTTCTCCAAATTACTGTCTGCAAAATACTTCCCGCTCACTCCCTTCAAACTTGGATTCAGTGCCACATAGCATGTTGTTGCTGCTCCTTGAGGGATGTCCTTCCACAAGAAGAAAGTGAAAGCCCTCAAAACAGCTGCGACCAAAAGTATATATGTTACAAGTCTGAGATCAAAAGCTATCACTTTGAAAGAAGGGTTGTCATTATTCTGAAGGGTTTAAGTAGCATACTAATGAAGCAGGCTGCGTGTCTCCCTAAGTTTGTTCTGATCAAACCAGGATGAACAGAGTTTGCAGTAACATTGGAACCTTCTTCCTGTCAACAATCAATATTTTTCATGAGGTATGCTCCTTTTTTTTTTTTTTGTTGCATCTGCAGTAGACAATGTCGAGGTACCTTCAAGCGTCGTGCGAGCTCGTTGGAGTGCAAGATGTTAGCCAACTTGGATTGCCCATAAGCCATCATATCGTTATATCTGAAGAACAAGATGGCAGGCATCATCAATTATTGTTTTTTTGGCCAAATTGATGATATAATAACTTACGCTTTCTTGTCATTGAGTTTGTCGAACTTGATTCCTTCACTGTAAGGCCCAACGTGAGCCACTGAGGATAGATTTACGATACGGCCCTCAATTCCTGTCTTCTCCGCAGTGGTTTTCAGTTTCTCAAGCAGAAGATTTGTCAGCAGGAAGTGACCTGAGATTAGAAGGAACAAGTTAAACTCATAATCCTGATGAAGATCTGAGTGAGAGTGCTAAGAAAAAAAATAAAAATACCAAGATGATTCGTCGCAAACTGCATCTCTACTCCATCCTCTGAGAGCTTGAATGGACAGTACATCACACCGGCGTTGTTTCTAAAAAAGAATCGAAGATATAAACTTCAAGCTGAACCATGAGAGCACTCGACCACGAGAAGCTATGCTGTTATTTTACTTACATCAAGATGTTGAGAGGGAGATTCATAGTGAGAAATTTCTCGGCGAAGGCTCGGACAGATTTGAGCGAGCTGAGCTCAATCTGGATGATGTCAATTCTAGCAGATGGAATGCTGTTCAGGATGTTCTGCTTCACAGCATTGGCAGCTTCCAAGTTCCTTGCACCGATGATGACATGGGCTCCTCTCAGGGCCAACACCCTAGCCGTCTCTGCGCCGATCCCACTGCTTCCACCTGGTCAGCAAGAACAGCTCAATTAAACTATGATTAAATTTACGAACAAAGATTATTTCTGTATGGCATCAGTACTGAAGAATCAAAATTTTCGGGCTAATGATCAACATTCTTTTATTAGTTAGAAGACAAATTGTAGCTTGAGAATAAGAGAAAAAATAGGCGAGAAAAAAAGCAAATCTTTGCAGCAAACATACACATCTCACTCTGGAAGACTGGAACTATCAAGTTAATCTAGAAACGATTTAGGGAAGAGGTATTTTGTTGATAAAGATCCGATTTTTAGGGCCAGTCAACTTTCTTTGTATCACTTCGAAGACAAATTTTACAATTAGGATGAGGAAAATGGGGGGAAATAAATCAGAGAAAAAAAACCAGCTCTTTGAAGCGAATAGCACACATCTCAGATTATTAAGTACCAATTTTGAGCTACAAATTTAGAGCAGGCTTGACTGTGAAAGTAGACAAAGTGGGAGGAAAGGAAGAGAAAGGTACCAGTGACGATGACGGTGAGTCGAGAGGCGTCAACGCCCTCAGTGACCTGCTCGGCGGTGTTGCCGGATCCGAATCCGCTAGGTCCTTTGATGCCGGTGGCTTCCCTCCAGTATCCCATAGCTTCTCTTTAAGCAAAGCAGTAGAAGAGAAAGAGAGGAATAGCGAAATCCGATGAAGGAGGAGGAGGAACGAAGCGATGCTATTTGTAGTGGCCTTTGCTTGGCTTGCTCGGTAATGTAGTTCGTGAAGGGTCGATATCGGGTCCGTGCGATGCTTCCGTGCCAAGCATTCGGGAGAGTGCCAAAGTTGACGTGACGGAGTAAAGGAAGAACAACGCCTGGGTCAACACGACGACAGGAGCGGAGCCGGCGGCGTATGGTGGTGACTGGTGGAGTGGTGGGGAAGGGGAAGTCAAGAACAGCAACGATGTTTCTTTTGACAGGGAAAGAACCAAGAAGGTGACGCCGTAACGGGGCCCGATTCGAATGGACCTTCTAGAAGGATAAATGCTTGGTCCGTTAGATGGTTCTAGAAGACTACTCATGCAAACAGATTGAGACTTAAATTTTTTTCTATTAACGAGGTTGAGTGTGGAATCTAAGGCGAAGGGTCAGTCTCACAGAAAATTTTTATCAGTCATTGAAAATAAATTATGAAATTCATACTTCCATGATTCGTGTGCAATTTAAAAAAAAATCTATAAAATACGTCAACTTGTCATAGTTGATGATCGAATCACGAATGTATAAAATGACAATTAGTCGTCCTTCCGCTATATCATAACCATAAGAGAAAATGATTAACAAGGTTAAATAACTTCGAATTTCGGACGATCAACCCAGCCCGACGAAAATTATTCACCGCTCGTCAAGGTAAATGAGCTTGACGTCCCAGGGTTTACACCAATTTAAAAAAATCTTATAAAATATATCATAATTAAGGACTAAATCATAAATATTTAAAATGATAATTAATTATTTTTTGATTATATCATAACTCCGGAGCCATGGTGTAGTAAGATAAGTATTCTTATTGGACTTCATTATTTTGAATAAAGAATATTTCATAATATATTAGGCCATCTCTTTTTATTTTTTAATAAATACAAATTTATTTCTAATTTAAATCGTTTTATATTTTATATTTATTATATATCACTTATTAAAAGTTGATTTAGTTAATTTTTAAGTACGCAACTTCTTACCCCTCTGTCACTTTTAATCCTCCTTTCCTTTAAACAAATAGGCACTTAATAGTTTGTAAAATATTTTTAATACCATATTCAAAATTTGGTAGCCTATCCCTATCATAAATTGTTTCCACTCTCGTTAATAATTATAAAACAAGATCATGAACAGATATGATCAACTTTTATTACCTGTTTATAATTCTTGTTCAAAAGGAAAACAAAAAGAATAATTAGAGATGGGCAAGTTGAGGGAGTATGACCACAATCATTGGCTCCATTGAATCATGTTGTCAGCAATTAGGATTACTAATTAAGTGGAGTCATTTAAATTATTTAATCTTTTAAAAAAGTTCCTTATAAAATATTAAAGCTTCACATCAAACAATCTCATAATTTTCATGATTAAAAAATTCTTTAATCAATTCTTTCTACAAAACACTTCCTAACTATTTTACCCCAAACAAACGAATCTTATCCACTAATTTAATACTTTTGCATCTTGGAGAGGCAAAGTAGTCTCTTGCAAAATCTGTTCATTTACAGTTGTAGGAGACTGCTAGGAGTCATGGATCAAACATTAAGAGTGAATAAAACTCTGTTAATATTTTCTCTTAATCCTATTTGAATCATTCCATCCATGGCTCCATCTATAACATAATTTGGTATCGAGTTATAACATAAAACAATTGTCTTAAATTGATATCAGATATCTAACTTACGCCGACTAATTTTGGATTGACCAATCCAGTCTCACAAAAATTTTCTATCGATCACTGAAATAAATCAAAAAGTGCTAGTAGCAGGCAGCATATCAATCTAAAATTCTTAGATCAACCTCCCATTAAAAAAAAGTCCACAAAGCAGTTTTCAATAACATTACAGAAGACGCAGGGTTATCAATAACATGCATACTGCAAATCCTAAGCATGCTTTTAATTAAGAACGCAGAAGTAGCTTTCTGAATTAATATAATTCTAGGTTTCAACTCAAGTTCAGGTTTCTAGATTCCAAGGATGAAATGGACTGATAATTTCACAAATCCAAAGTAAAATTATTCTCAGATGATACAAATTATGAAAAAGAGAGACAAATAGAATATAGTAGCAGTTGAATCCAAAGCAGCTGAATTTGGTACAAATGTTAAAGCTGCCGTTCCAGTTCTTCACCAACACATGGGCCAACGCACAAAAAGTAGCACAACTTGCATTAAGATACTCTTAATCAGATGATGCCGACGTATTAAATTGTGCCAAAATAAGGATTAAGTGTTTGCATAATAGGTAACCTGTCCAGTTGTAACCTGGATGCTCACCACCACCATTTCTAAAGCAAATGCATTGGGACAAAGCAAGCACTGAGAGAACCTTCTGAAACATGTAGGAATTCAGAACCCCATGAGTGTTTTCATAACCCTGTCCACAATCTGGCTTCTACTCCGGCGATTTGTCAGTGGGATTTCAAGGTTGTCGTTCAGAAGGAATTTGTACACCTCCCATTGTCTCTCAGAAGTTCTGTGTCTGCCTATTTCAGCCTGTTTATGACAACATGGAATTCATTAGTTAACTTTCTCGGAAGATTGAGATGATTAACTATAATGTCAGACCAAAACGTTTGAAACTTTTAGGCCAAACTGAGACAAAGGCAAGTTTTAATTACTTTTTGGAAGTGTAAAAGGGTGCGACAATTGCAATTAACTTACTGAGAAAATGCAGATTCCAAGCAGTTTTAGAGCGAGTGTGACATTGTAAAAAACTCGAGGCCTTCCTTTGCCAGACGCTTCCACTGGGTTGGCGACAAGGAGTTCAGTGTCTGGGCCACGGTCGACAAGCATCAGTCTAAGGGGATAGAGCATCTCCAATTTCAACCTAGAAGAGATGGCATCCTGTTTCTCAGGGTCAATGATCTTCTTGCCATCTGTTTGCTGAACAAAAACGTCCACCTCTCGAAAGGCTTTCATGTCAGAGAGGAATCGGCAATAAACAATCTATTCAGGAGACAAATGTATGTGAATGTTAGACCCAGTGAGTTTGGGGACAGAATATCAGATGAATAACCAAATGCTCATCATTTTTTCCAAAAACTTTTTCACTATGACACTGTTAGCTGAATGAAACCAAAGGCAATAGGATAAGAGTACAAATCTAACACATGAGTAAACTCGATCCGAAGACATTCTATGGTAATGGTACTTACCCTAACAACATATCACATGGTGCCCAATTATCCAAATCCATACTTGCAATAGTTTAAGCCGATGCCAGCCTAGGATAATGTCTATAGGGCATAATCACACGGCTTCATTAAAACCACCATGGGAAAAATGATTCAAGTAAACAGTTAATTATATAATCACAATTTTATCTCCTAGAGCTAATTATATAACTTGCATAACACTACTTTCCTAGAATTATTTTACAGAAAGAAATATATCATGAAAATAGGTCAACTACCTGAATATTACACTCCTTTAAGGTCCTCATGATGTCATAAAGGAGGCCCTTCTGATTGACACACTGAATTTTTACCAAGGTGTGGGAAGGGCTCAAGACATTATCGATGATAACATTGGCTTTCTTGAGTTTTTCTGTATCTGGAATGAGCAACTCTGATGAAACTTCACCATCGCAAAGGTTCAAGCTAAACAGTTTTTCAGCAACTTCTGGTGGCAATGAAGAGAAACCTTGCTGAAAATCTTCAGCCAACTGAATCTCACATTTATTGATGGACTCTCCCAGAACTGAAGTTAGTCTTTCAATTGTCTCATCTCGTCTTTTTTGAGTATGTAGGAGTTCCCTGTACAAACATAGCAACAAGTATACTGTATACTATTTAAATCCAAGGTTAGGAGGAACACATGATAAACCTTACAACCATAGTAAGAAAATCATCAATTTCACAATTTGCTATCGGAAATATTTCTGGTCATAGAGTTGATGGAACATGAGCAGCTATAGAGTAACTAAAAACAGGACTAATTTACCTATAATCATAGCAGGTAATTGATTGATTATAGCAATTCCTCGAATGAAACTACTATTTACTAAGAGCTAATGGGAATAACTCAATAATTAGCTAACACAGTGTCACATGCTGTATGCAACCAAAGGTATCAAAAAAGGGAGAAAAAGAGATGGTCAAACTACACGTTGGAAGATCAGCTTTGTTTGAGTGCACTAGACAAAAGCAATTAAACGAAAATAGTTACAGAAACAAGAACACATCGTCCGCATTAGTTTAGACATGTATTCTAGACACAAAAAAAGAAGCCTTTTGGTGTAACAACACTTTAATTGAAAAAACTGAAACCGATGTGAGAACTAACTAAATTTTAAATGTTTAACAGCTAAGAACTGCATCTACTGGCAATAAGAATACAAACTCAGTGGATGAATACTCACATGCCATCCGTAATAAAGAAGAAGTCGATGACTCTGCCATCTGGAGTGGTGGAAACCTTGACTCTCTGAATCAAAAGCTCAAGCTCGCCAAGAACTTGAGTAACGTCTACAGCAGATCGAAGATCAATTAAAATGGCATCATTCAACCCGAACAATCTAAGATGAAGTCAAAAGTAGTACCATGCAATAATCCCTTCCGGTCAACAGAGAACAGCTTCAAAAGGTACATTTGAGCAGATGTTGATGTGTTTAATGGATCAAAGTAGAACGGGATAGGACATGATGGGCAGAGACCCATCAAACGAGTCTTCAAATTTTCCCACCGAATGTTGACGGAGGGCGAAACCGGCACAACCCAGAACACCACATAGCACCATTGCCCATCCGTCGAGACATCTTCAATTAAGATCGCAAAAGCACATCAATGGATAAGCTAAAATATCAAAAAGGCAAACACCACCAAACAAAAAGGAAGCTTTACAGACGAATATCCCGATATCCTACTCGTTCGTTTCCAACTCGGATTTGAAACGACAACGAGTAATTGTGGCATAGAACATCAGAACCACAACAAATTAAAGATGCGAATGAGAAAGACACAAATTGGGAAGTAGAATAAAGAGTTAAACAATTGAGAAATTTAGAAGTAGAACAAACAACAATAATGAGCTGAAGTACGAAGGAAACCCGTAACCCTAAGAAGCGTGGGAATCGCACGAGTGCTATTAGAGCACACGATTTTACAAAGAAGAGGAAGAAGATCGATAGAGCAGAATAAAACTGAAACAAAAAAGAAATCAAAATGAAATCGAGGGGAGCCAAACAGTCTTTCTTCACCTCCTCGGGTGATGCAGAGACCGAACTCGAGGATAACTCGGCAGAGGTCGCATCCGAGGCCGGTCTGGTCGGGGCAATTGATTGTGACTACGCTAGGCTCGCCGGTGCTATTCCCTACTCGAATCACCACCACGTCCTCGCTCGCCATCCCCATCACCGTCCCCCGCCGCCGCTGCGCCGCCGGCTCCCGGTCCTCCTCTCCAGTCTCAAGTGCTCTCCCGCCGTGCCCTATATATCCGTGCCTTGCCTACGTCGTCACCGCTGGCTAGTCGCCGCGTCACCACGCATATCCTCCACGAGGCAACCAGGGAGTCGCAGGAACATTGCACCTGGGTCTTCTGTCCCCGGGCGGCAGGCGGTTCGTGATCGATCTACGCCGTTGATTCAAAGCGGCCCACAGAAAGTATGAACAACGTCCGATCGGGTGCCGGACCCTCAGATTGGACGGTCGATGTGAAGTGATGTGATGGCGATCGGCTATCGAATAATGATACCGTATGCGGGCCCGTTTTTGCTAGCAGAGCTCTAGTTTCTTGTTATGTAGCTATTTGTTGGGACGGATGTCGGATCCTGCTTGGACACGTTATTGAATCCAATAAAATAATGGATCCAAAAATCCAAAGAACATGTGGATCCAAATTGATGGTTGGAATTGTATAAGGGGGTTGTTTCGAGCATAAAGAAAAATAAATGCTACATAATTTTGGTAAATAATTAAGATAAAAAAGATGAAATTTGGTAAATTCGAAAACCGAGAGGCGCTTTACGGTTAAGTTCCCGTTTAATAAATGACTGTATTATCGGGCTCGGCTCCGGATCCAATAAAATATTGGACTAGTAAGGAAATTAATCAGCGACTACAGATCGAGCAGAATCCCTCCCTATTTTTCGGAATCGAGGAAGCGGAGTCGCGAGGTCTGGCTTTGGAGAGCGAAACCCAGGCGACGTTAGCGATGAGGCAGTTTGATCCGTGGCCGGTGTTCTTCAGGAGGGAGTTCAACTGCAACTGGCCCTTCCTCGTTGGATTTGTCGTCGCCGTAGCCATCGTCATCAAATTCACCGCTGGCCTCACTGATTCGTCCTCCCCTCCACGATTTCTTTGATCGTTAAACGGCTCCGTGAGTTCTGAATGCGGTGCCTAATTCTCAGAGGAGGACGCCAAGAACTCTCCATTCGTGCAGGAGCACAACCGGAAGTAAGTAGATCTTCTTCATCCCTGACTTATAAATAATTGCTGATTCGTGCTGTGGCCTCATGATTATCTCTGTTCTCTCATTTTTCTTTTTAACAGTTAGTTTTAATTGTTTGGTAGTCTTTTGGCGTGCCTTATATCCTTTCTTTGCCTTTTGAATGAACGATCGTTTATTGTATGCGTTTATCAGCTTATTTGGCAGCAACATTTTTATTCTGAAAAATGTTGTACACATTATTAGCACTTATTTGTCTCAACAGTTACCTCTAACTCCCAAAAAGTTAAAGTTACAAAATACAAGTGATTCCTAACATCAAGTTATGATTCTAGGTCATTTATCTGTATCACAAATTTAGACTAATGAGGAAGGTTGGTCAATTTTGCCCTAAATGAATAAAGGCCACCTAAACTAGGAATTAGATAAAAGTTGGTGGCAACCCAATTACGTAAGACAAACACAAATATATACCTTAGATCTAAATAATTTCTAAGAAAGATAGGAAATAGGTAAAACTTTCCTATAACTGTGAAAAAGTCTCACAATGGCAGTGTTTACTCCTCTGCAATAGCCTTTACAAGAAGGACCAGGAGAAAGTGGTCTTGGGGAGAAGTGGATGTTGCCATGGATGGATTGAGAGGGAGGAGGGATTGAGGGAGAAAGGGGCTCATTTACTTTTGGTTGGTGAAGATTGGGGCACTTAACTGAACCTCCTCCAATGAGCTGAATCAATTTATTTTGGTTTGATTTTTTTTATTTTGGGACTTATGCTCAATCGATCAATTGGAGTTGAATTGGACCTCATTTTGTCCAGTTAAATATCTATCAGAACTCCATCTATAGAGACCAAGTTATGCTAAATTTAATTTTTGTTCAATTTTAAGTAACTGCCAAGTCAAACAAAATTAATGATAGTTTAGGTCAAGTATTAGCCATCCTACATAATGCACTGTTGATATTTTTTGTTCTGGTTTGCTAATTTAGGTTTCAAATGTTGGATTGATCATCTAAAGAACATTTTTTTTCTTATTCATTATACTTGTTATTGTTCTATATCCTCATTTAGCTTCTAACTTTCTTGTGTTTATCTGGTTGTACCTGCTGCTCTTGTTAACACTGCAATTGATTTTTGGAAGGTCTGCCAACCAAGATAATAATCTATGAGTATTCCTGATGATAGAGGACTGTGCAAAATAGAAAGGAGCTCATTTACTTTTGGTTGGTTAAGATTGGGGAACCTCCTCCAATGAACTGAATCAATTTATTTCGGTTCATTTTTTTTTTTTTTGACTTAAGTTCACTCAATCAATTGGAGTTGAATTGGACCTAATTTTGTCCAATTAAATCTCTATAAACACTCCATCTATAGAGACCAAGTTATGCGAAATTTAATTTTTGTTCAATTTTAAGTAACTGCCAATTCAAACAAAATTAATGATAGTTTAGGTCAAGTATTAGCTATCCTACATAATGCACTGTTGATATTTTTTGTTCTGGTTTGCTAATTTAGGTTTTGAATGTTGGATTGATCATCTAAAGAACCTTTTTTCTTATTCATTATACTTGTTATTGTTCTATCTCCTCGTTGAGTTTCTAACTTTATTGTGTTTATCTGGTTGTACCAGCCGCTCTTGTTAACACGGTAGTTGATTTTTGGAAGGTCTGTTAAATAAGATAATAATCTATGAGCATTCCTGATGACAGAGGACTTTGTAAAATAGTTCCCTGAAGTCGCTGTTTCTTATATGTCTTTTATAATTGTTAGAAATAATATGGTGTTGATATCATCGCTGAGGATATCTCTTGCAATACTGATTTGTGTTTAACTTGCTTTTCGTTTCATATGGCAACACAATTTGTTAGTTGTTGTGGCTATGTAATCTTATAGAAAATAAATGCAATTTTTTCTACTACATATTTGATGTCTATTTCAGCGAAGAAGTTCAGAAGTTTTGGTCATAAAACCTCACGGTAAAAGTTTGTCTCAGTGTATCTACCGTCAAATATTAACTCCTTCCACCGTTTGGTGTTCATGCTTTTTTGATTAATGTCCCCGAGCCATGGTACAGCGGAAGGACGACTAGTTATCATCCCAAGCATCCGCGGTTCGATCCCCAGTTACGACGTATTTTGTAGGAATTTTTTCTTAAAAGGGGCGCGAACCCTAGGACGTTGGGCTTATGGATCGTTCGTCGCGAGCACTTTCCAATTTATCCTGACGACCAGTGGAAATTTCCGTGGGACTGGACCGGTTGTCCGAGGTTGAAAAAACCTCGTTAATTTTTTTTTTTTGATTAATTTCCTTTATAGGGAAATTTGTTTCCTTGATTTGTATACTTATATGAAAGTTTGCTTAATTTCAAAAGTGCACACATTCATTGGCAATCTTTAACCTCGTCATCTTCTAAAGCAGGTATCATCTAGACTAGCCTACATCTTTGAATTGGATTTTTATATTGTAATAACTGTTCATGGCTTGAACCTTAGCTCTGTCGGTTGATTTAAGTGCATTTCTAAATACGGTTTAGTTAGTGATTCTAGAACATTATGCTATATGAAGACCACAAACTTGAGTATCTGATTTGATTTTCCACAACCCACAGATTTACTTTATTTCAATGCGGGCTGCTGCTAAGAATTTGCCGTCCATTGTGTTTTTCAGGTGAAAACTATCACATCTAGTACATGGGGCTTGGTTGCTGCTTCCAGCGATGCAATCAGTTGGTCTTCTTGTCTTTGATGTTCATTTCTTGAGGCTTGTTTAGTTCCTTTTTAACGAGTCCTACTTTCCAACGTCAGATGAACACTCTGAACGAAAAATAAGGGTTTGCCTTGCTGCTGAACCAGTTGTGTTTGCTACCTACTCTAATATTTTTGGACGGGTTGGCGGGGACCGTGAGATGAGCGAATCGTCTTTTATCAGCAGTTGTATCTGCTTTATTAAGCACAAGGATATATATGTTTATCCCTACCCATTTCTTTGTTTATGGAATTAATTATTTTTTGGGTAATTTGTTTATGGAACAATGGCCAACGATGGAGTTGCTGAAATATTCTATTACCAAGCTTATCCATTCTGATTTCTTGTATACTCGTCGCTCCTGTACGGCGTCGTTCTCAACGCAACTGAGGCAATCGCAGGGGGCGTCGTTTCTAATGTTAATCGTGTGTTTTGATGGTTCATGATTAGTAGGTGATTTCTTGTATATTCGATCTCACGAAATTTTTTTTTATCGATCGTCAAAATAAATAAGAAAATATTTGTGACGGATAGTTTAAAAGTCCAGTGTTCCAGAATTCGAGTCTCATTTGAAAAAAAAAATTATAAAATACATCATAGTTGGAGATCTAAGAATCAAATTGTAGATGTCTAAATAATAATTAATCGTCTTTTCACTATATTATAGCTCCGTGACTCGGAAGCCGCTTTGCCCAATCCCATCACACTTAAAATACAATTTGACCTCACCCGACACAATATAAATAAATAATCATGAGGGATATTTTAATTTAACGTAGCAATAAGAGATCAGATATTTAAGTAGACATTTTGTATCGCTTGCCTGACGTTTTCATCAACTGGTCGAACTCGTAGCTTAATTATCTTCCATATCGCTGTTATCATAATTCTTCATGGAAAGTTTATCATAAATTTTTTTACTATGTTTTAGGATTATTCTATTTTGTTTGAATATTTTTTTATAGTAATTTATTTAAATGATCATAATCGAGGAAACTAAAAAAAAAATACTATTAAGTAAAATAAAGATTTAAACATGAAAACAATTTTTGTTTGGAATCATGTTTTTTTTTAATTTTTTAAAGTCTATTTAGTTTTTATTAAATGGAAACAAAGATTTTGTTTTTCGAAAAAATATACAATGTATGTATTTATGTCAATATATCATTTTACGTTTTAATTTGACATAGCTTGGTAGCTTGCCTGTCTTGATTCCTACGGGAGTTGAAAATTTTAGAAATAATCTCCAATTATTTTTTATAAAAAATATAATTAAATATTGTTAAATCTAAATATTTTTTTCTATTTATCGTGCATATATTAAAATGGTTTAACTATATATAATCAACCACATTTTTTTTTACTAAATGTTATTATACTTAAATTAAAAATATTTTAATTATAATACTTTAAGATTCTTGTATAATAAAATGGACGTAGTGCCTACCCATCACCTCACCTTTCCCATGCAAGGCTGCCCCACTCACGCACTAACCAAACCCTTGGCGCGACAAGCTTAATGGCTAAGTCTTCCTTTTCTTTCTCTCCCTCATCACATAATTTAATAACTTTAAAATTATATACCCACACATTACACATCCATTAACACCTAATATAATTTTTCTTTTTAAATTTTTAAATATTTAATAGTATAATATAATCCTTAAATTCTAAAAATAAAATCTTAAATAATTTAAACCCAAAACTTAACAAAAAGAAGTGTGCACCATTTAATCAAAGGCATATATATATATATATATATATATATATATATATATATATATATATATATATATATATATATTATATATATATATATATATATACGCGTGATTTTGATCCGTTGCGGATATGAGAGCACAGTATTTTTTTTTTTAAATTTTTGATTATGTTTTTTAGTTTGCGAGCGTGTCATTTAATATTTTACTTTTAAATTTTAGGGGCTGAATTATAAAATTAAATAAAAAATGTTCAAATCGATTTTTTTTAAGTACGTAACGTGTTGTTATCGTTTCCTACACACTTTGATGCTTACTTTATAAAGTGTATTTTTTTTATTTTTATAACTTAAATATTATAATCTAAATTTTAAATTCTAAACTCTCTAAAAAAAAGTTTAAATAAAATCAAAATGAAAAAACAGTAAGGAGGCGCAACATATATATCCGATCGGCGATCGAACATGTACACATTAGCTACACGTCATTCACTCTTCAAATTCACTCTCCCAATCATTACTCTATATATATATATAGAAAAATGATAGGGAGAGTGAAAAGCATAGTGAATGACGTGGCACCTTGCATGTAGCGATCTCCGACGGGTTCACTGTGCCCTCTAGGGTATAGTTTAATTCGAGGCGGCGACCGAAGGTCGTCGATGGTGTCCAAGCGATAATCGAACGTGTGCATATAAAGTGTCACGTCATACCACGTCATGCCATATCATTCACTATATTTTCACTCTCCCATTTTCACTCTCCCTATCATTGTTATATATATATATATATATATATATATATATATATATATAATTTTTATTTTAAAAAAAACAAAGAAATCCGTATGGATATCACCACGTTTCTTTGTCCTTGCACTTTCTATAATTATTCCTTCTCATCCATGCACCACCACATGCTCTCTCTTCTCCCCCTCTCCAAACCCTAATGGCATCGGATTCCCCACTATGAAAGTATGAATCTCGTCAATCTCTTTCCAAAAGAGAAGCCATTAAGCTCTGCATCAAAAGCACGCACAAAGCACCATGAGTTTTCCATCTCTTCCTCTTTTTCTGCACCCATCAACAAATTGGACGAACAAGGTGCATGATCTCTTTTCCTTCCCCTTCTCTTTTCTTTTTCTTTTCCTTTTTCTTTTTTTTTCCCTCTCTTTCTTTTCTTGCTTATTAGCTTGTAGTTCACAACCAGAATGAAATTAGAGATCCACTAGTATCATAATTCTTAGTATTATTTCCTTCTTTTCCAAAGAATAATTAGATCACTTTTGTCATAGAACATATACGTTTGTTGATCTCTCTCTTTCTAACTTTTCTTGAGTTAATATAATTAACCCACCATTCATCTGTCTTCGCCATAGCAACGAGCTCATCCTCAGCTCAGCAACAGCTTTGTCGACGTTGTTGATGGTCAATATGAAGCTGGAGCTCCGGTCAGGCCTTCAGACACGGCAGTGGCGGAGGCGGCGGCAAAGATGGCTTCGAGGCCGTCGCCTGATCAGCACGCGGTGATCGAGTGCCCCCGGTGCAACTCCACCAACACCAAGTTCTGCTACTACAACAACTACTCCCGTTCGCAGCCGCGCCACTTCTGTAAGTCTTGCCGCCGCTACTGGACGCATGGCGGCGCCCTGCGGAACGTCCCAGTCGGCGGCGGCAGCCGCCGGAACAACAAACAAGCAGCCAAGCACTCCAAGCCCCAAACTGCGACTGCCAACTACACAAGCCCGTATCTCAGCGTTGCATCTATGAGGCCGCCACCACTACTAATCAACAACAACAACAACAACATACTATGATACATAATTTTGGGATAGGGCAGCAGCTCCCTATGGTAGGGATGGCGGCGCCGCCACAACCGTGCCCAAACCCTTTGACATCATTTGGAGAAGAGATTAATGTTGGAGCTACAGTCGTGAAGAAGATGGAGGAGATTGGATATGATCCTAGGGTTCAGTTTTCATATGATCCATTGAATATGAATAACTATAACGATATGTTTACTTGTGGAGACAGTGGAAGCATGAGCAGTTGCATTGCATGGTCATCATCAGCTGGTACTACTGGTTATGGCTATGGATCATCGTCACCTCATCATCACCTTACTTTCATGGATTCAGATCTGTCCTAAATATATATCTTGTCGTTGAGAAACCAGGTAGGTGTTCCCAATCATCAAATATATATATCTTTTCATTACGAAGTAGGGTTAATTATATTAATTATGGTTTCACCGTTATGTATTAATAATTTGGAATTTGTATGTGATTGAGTATATATCTAGCCATAATTTATGGCCTTCTCATGTATCCGCAACTATCATCTTATTAATAAAGATAATTAAGGTTAGTGTTTGCTTAATTGTGATGTTTGACATGGTAATAATGTTTGTTAATTATTAATTATGCAAAAACTCGTGCATCTTTTGTAGATGCTTACTAGCAAATGAATATATAAATTTCATGAACTCTTCTGTCGTTTGTGTTATGCCCTAACGCCCAAGCTAGTTATTATTGTCGATCTTGATGTCCTATGGCGCGGTTATGCATGGTTAGGTAGTTGTAGAGCCAAACATGATTTTATGATCATTATCATTTTTATCGTCATTAGTACTAACTCGACAACAATTGCCACTCCAACACCATGTACACAGCCCCGGTCCTTCGACTAGAGAGGCCCTGGGCGAAACAATAAAATGAGATCTCAAATAAATTTTCAATAATATATAATTCATCTAAAATAATTTCTTCTAGCATTTTTATTTGCAAAATCTTCTATAATATTATCAATTTCAAGATTTTCCAAAATATCTTTCTCAATACATAAAATTGTCAATCCATTTAATCTTTCTTGTGACATTAACGATCTCATATATGTTTTTAATAATTTTAATTTTGAAAAACTTCTTTCAGCCGATTACATAAAATTTTAATTTTAATTTTAATCTTTCATGAGAACTTTTAACAAAGAATTTATTAATAGCACCTCTTTGTGATTCAGTCAATTGTTCTAATTTTTTTCTTTTTTTTCCTTTTCTCACATCCAGAAAGATGTTTTTTAGGTAACATATTATAATGTACAAAATCACAACAATTACAAGAAAAGATAGATAATTCAAATTATTTTACTAGTAAAGGAATAATAGCACCTGGGATATGATAGTTTTCAATATTAATGGAAATGTCCTAGGTTAAGCTAACCACCTCTTCAGACAACACCTGTTAAAAGAAAATTAAATCATTAATCATTAACAAATTAAAACTAATTAGTAAAATGATGGTATTAAAAAAAAGAACAATAGCATATTAGCATAAAGAAATAACATATTAGAAGAGTGAAAAATAAATTTCATAATTCTGAAAAATTAGCATATAAATATGCTAATTTATATGCTAATTTTGAAGTTTCTAGTCTGTTTGTACTATGTTGTTATACAGTCCGATCCCCAGCTTGTTCCATTCTTTTCACTTGGCACTCAAAATTAATTTTTCATTCATCATCAGAGAACTATTTTTGTTGTATTTATTTTCACATATGTGCATCTATGGACTCTGTGCAATTCAACTGTTAATTTTAATTTTTTTTGAAAAAAAATTTGTTTTACAAAATGCTACTTTGATTTTTGTCATAACACTGGAAAATAAAAACTTATTTAAAAAACAAAAATAAAGAAAAAATTGGCATATATGAAATATGAAAGTGAACTGATCATTACCAAAATTTGTAGAAGGCTGAAGACTCGAAATTTAGCAAATGCGCTGGGAAATTAAAATTGCATATGAAATAAAATTCTCTTCCAAAGATCAAATCCAACGAAAATTTTAGAACCCTTGCTCACAATGACAATCAGACAATGGATAACAAAGCAGCAAAGCTCACAAGTCACAAGTCAATGAAAAATTATAATTCTCAGAAGCTCAATGGGCAACTATTTATTATTATCTATGTGAATATAAAAAAATCATCTTGGAATCTCCACAAATAAGTGAATAACGGTAAAAAAATCTTGAGAAGGGAAAGAAATTAATGAGATAACAGCAAAAAAAAAATAGTCGTTGAAGAGAAGAAGAAGAAGAGACGCGAGCATTAGAAAAGGAGAAGAAGACTATATCTTTGAGCGCTGACTGCTGAGGCGCACGTGCAAGAGCCAGGAGGCAAATCGCAAAGGCCAGGGCACAGGCGTTGAGGAGCACGCGCACTCGCGCAGGAGGGCAGCAGCGGCAGGCGAGGGCGGCAGGCGCGATGCGTGCGATGAATTGCCTTAAAATTTTCTTTCTGCATTTAATAGAAAAGATATATTATTTCTATTAAATATAACATATATTAAAAAAAAATTAGGCCCCCTCAAAATATGGGCCCAGGGCCATCGCCCAGCTTGGCCCTCCTCCAGGGCCGGCCCTGCATGTACAAGTTATCAACATCAAATATATATATAAGTGATATATAGAATGATGGATTGACTTATTACCAAATTAACTAATTTTAATAACTTTTTTGTGCTGTATAATTTAAATTTTTTTAAAAAGGTTAATTAATTTAGATCATGTTAAATTATTTTAAGAAAATATAATAAATGTTATATTATTTTATATATTATAGCAAAAGGTTCTTCGAAAAGAAATAAATCACGAGATTAATTTATAGCCGACCACCAAATGAATAAAGGATGGAAGGAGTTTTTTTTTTATAGGATATGCATCCATTGAGAATTGATCACTGCCCAACTATAATAAATCTAACACTCTCTAGTCAACTAAATATCATGTGGGGGTAGTGTGTGTGTAGACATTGATGATATGATGACTACGATTAATATGACAAAACTCAAACAGTCACCCTAATTTGTAGTATTTATGCTGCCGCCGTGGGTTGTGACTATTGGCCTATCAGGAAGAGGTTGAGCTGATGACATGGCATACTCACATAAGATAAAACATTTAGTACCTGTAAAGGCCATTGGGTCGTGTGAACTGACTCAGCCTTTTCATTGTATTGGACATAAGAACTTGTAGAAGCAAGCTTCCATTTGATTAATCAGCTCCCTAACCTTTCTGAGTTAATTTGACAGGGACGATCTGAGAAAAATTGAGCGCCGGATAAAATGTTAGATTTAGTCATTTTGGACCTCTCTCTTATTGAAGAAACTAGACATTAGAGAATATTTTTATCAAATTTCTCAAAATAACTTATTCTACAATCAACAACGTTCCGAATGACACAACTGAGATTACAAATTCATTTGAAGAGATGGAGTCTGCACTGAAATGTGCAGTATTTCCGCCGCTTTCGACACCAAGGGATGACGGTGAATGTTTCAGTAGGTGAAGAGCGATGTCAACGTATGTATCAAAGATAGAAGTTGTCGCGGCAGCGGAATAAGATCTGTCCTAGCTTCACTTTGTAGGTCAACGAGAGAGGAGGAGGAGGAGGAGGAGGAGGAGGAGGAGAGAGAGAGAGAGAGTGAGAGAGAGAAGGAGAGGGCATCGCGACGTCGAAAGAGAAACTGCTTCATAAGCATAGATCTGAGAGAGAGGGATCGGAGAGGGAACACATTGCGACGGAAAAAAGGACATCTGCCCTTGTTTCGTCTTTCGTTCGAAGATTAATGAGAGAGAGAAGAGAGGAGACGGAGAGAAAAAATATATTAAAAAATATTTTTAAAAAATACATTAATTTTGAAAAAAAATATTGAACGTGTGCAATATGATATATTATATATATATATATATATATATATATATATAATTATTATTATTATTATTTTTAGGACCCCACCCAAAGTGGGGCCATGGGCAATTGCCCAACTTGCCCACCCTCAGGGCCGCCCATGTAATTTGAATGCAACAAGAAGCTGAAAACATTTTGACCTATAGCTTATTGCGGTAACCTGCGTTACATACTGGCTACTCGAGAAGATCTTGATCAAGTGAGGTAGTTGATAAACTCGGCGGCGGTAGCTACTGCACCGGCCGTGATAGCATCTTTGAAAACCTTTTCTTTGTTGTTGTTGCTGGTCGCAGAAATGAGCAATCCAGTTACGGCTCCGCCCAGCATTGCATTCTTCTGCAAAATATTGAAATTAGCATCAACTTCCTTTTCACTTCACTTTTGACAAGGAGATCATACCTCTTAAGTAGAGGAGTTCGTGAGGCCTCAATTTGGTCTCGAATGGTAGGTCAATTAAAGGTTAAATAAAAAAAACTTCGTAAGCTTAAATTCACGAACTATAGTTTATCTAGTGATTGAACTAGACAAGTTAATGGGTTAGTTATATGTCATCTAAATGAATCCCTAATAATAGTGGAAAACGTCACTAGGTATGAACTGATTTGCACTATGATCATTGAATCATGTGCAACTGGTAGGATTAAAATTAAAAATTGTAAGATATCACGGCAAAAATGCTTCCAACAATCTTCAAGGCTTGGATTGCTGTGCTGTGCTGTGCTAATTAATATATAGGCAATAGAAACATTTTAGATTTTCGTTCACTAACTTGAATGCTCAATTAATAGATTAGCAAACAAAACATTGTCCCGAAACAACTTGTCCGGGAACCAAAATAATAAAGGTGACAAATTTAAAAAGGATAACCCATTCTAACAAATGACTACCTGCTCAGATGTTTTGAGTTAGAGAAACAGATTGGCGTACAGCAATATGTGACAGCATAAGAGAGTGCAAATGACGATAATCAAATCATTATGAAAATCCATAGATATACAAAAGAATCACAACTAAAGAAAGGCTGAAATCCAGCATCAAGGAGTCAGAAAGATTACCCAATCCTTTGTGCCTCGGATCCTTTCCATGCCATATTCAACTCCGACATATACTCCAGCAACAGTTCCTAGAACAACGTGTGCCCAAACATTTAACAAAGTTAACCACCTTTCAAAAACTAGAGTTGTAGTAGAATTGGCAGCTTAGGAAAACAGCATGGGTATGCAACCAATGAATATCTAAGATGACATGCAATAAGATTACCCCAGTATGCTCCTTCTTTACACATCCTCTGTAGCTGCAATGGAATCACAAGGTTGGTAAAACGATAAAATAGCTTTAGTACTCTGCTATTGGGTAAAGGTTTTGCAGATCAGGAAAAAGAGGAGAGGAAAATGAGGCAAGTATAGAGAAAACTTGCATGTTTGATATGTGAAAACCTATTTATCAAAGTACTCTTATAGGTCTCGTAAACAATATAATGTATCATAATGAGCATTAAACTTCAGTTGCTGCTAACTATGTCAGGGTTCTTTTCTCAAACCAAGGTGATCATTACCCAAATAAAGTATAAACAAAGAAAACGTGTATGCAATAATTAAATTCTAAATGCGGCACATGTTTTTCTAAACCAAGTCAAAGATTTAATTGGAGATTGTGTTAACGACACACCAGTATGGAAGAAAAAGAAATTCAAATCTAATTGAGCAGGTTGACAATAACTATTATTTAGTAGGAAAAAGAACCTACTGGAAATACAAAGCACCAAAATACTATCATTAATTACAATAACATTAACTTTACCCAGAAAAAATGTACTCATGTATTCTCCAAAATCTTATTTGAGAAAGAAAAGAACAGGTGTCTCAGAAACTAATTTCAGCTGAACATTATTTCTATTTTGATGATACTTCTGAGAGCATGCCATGAAAGAGAAAAGATTTGTTGGCAAATAAAGCATGCATCAAATGCTGATGAACTTTTGTATACACAATATCATATAGTACTTACAGCATCCTCAAAGTTGCCTTTGTTAATGCTCCCTGAAAAAGTTGTAATTGCATGTCACATTTATTTAAATGATTAAATTGCACGCTCAAATGTAAGATATCTCTTGGTCACATTCAAGGGAAGGCATAAGGTCAAAATGGAGTATTAATAAACCACTGTAGAATCTCTGTAAGAGAAAAACAAAATGTGCAGGTAGTAAAAGGGTCTTTCAAGTCAAAATATCTAATTCTCAATGACCACATGACATGAATATCCAAAGGTTGAGAAGCTAACTAATAACAAGTTAATGACAATAGTACAAATCCACGAGTTAGTATGGAATTTTTCCATTACATAATGTTGCAATTTTCACAGTGCCTCTGCCAAAGACACAACTTTCAATAAAACATAGAAGCAAACCAATGAATAACCCAAAAACTGAGAACACAATGTTGATTCAGCGCCTTAAGAGAATGCCTATCTTTCTAGAAGATGCAGAACTTCTTCACTATCGCTCTAAATAATTATTGCACAGACAGTAGTCCACACAAAAAAGCAGAGCTACGCCTTAAAAAACAACTGCTTAGTTCACTAATCTTTTTGTCTATCAGCTAGGAGTTCTAATGAGATATTTATGACATCTCGTAAGTCTTCTCCAACTTCCTAGCCATACAGGGCCAAAGCCCTCTAATCGAGTTAATTCATGAAGGCAAGGATTGGAACAGCTCCAATTTGAGTTGCACTCAACATATACTACCCCCCTCTCCTGTCAAATATTTAGCACTTTAACACCCATGGTTTCATGTTCTCTAGAAAATTGCATTGTATAGCATGGCAACAAGAGGATTAGAAAATTTGTGTCACTAAATCCAAGGTATAAACTATGATGTTCAAGTTCAAATAACGCAGGAAACAATCAAAGACAACACAATGGGTTCGTCAGCTCTATTATTTTAGCAAGATTAGTTAATTTCAACACTATGTGGCTAGGAATCATGGGCATTGCATAAGATTAATTTTCTTCAGATTTAGGACTAAATTTTCCAAGGCTTCCAATAATTGCTTGCCTTTACCTCTCACATACTAATCTATGCAATTTTCATGATGAGTGTCTAATAAACAACAAAGGGAAATTATAACCCAAATCGAGGGTTAAGAGAAGAGTAACGAAACGACCTTTCTGTAAAAAGTGGAAGGTTTCCTCCGCGGCAACCTTGGAGGCGGCAACCTGGGCATAACAAGCGGATCAGAAACGGATCCAAATAAAGAACCCCAAAATGGGGAGGAAGGAAAACACGTATCCGATACTCACCGCTCCGATCTTGAGGAAGCCGTCGACGGTGCGGTTGAGGAAGGGGTTCCCCATGTCGACGGCGACATCGATTCTTGGGCAGTTACTTGAGCTGGAGAATGCAGTCATCGGCATTGTCTTTCGGCTCTGATCGGCGATCGGAGATGGAATAGTAGGGAGGAGTGTTCACGAGGAAGGTGACACGGGAAAGCAAATGAAAGGAAGAAGAGAGCAGCTTTAACGCCTGAAGAGATGGCAGAATGACTAAAATGCCCTCCTTGTCAAGATTAGTGCTTTGCGTGCTAGTGCCCTTTTTGCCAATTCGTAAATAATTTTAATAATTAATTTCAAATAAAAAATTATAAAAGACAGAATTATTTTTATTATTTAAAAAAATCAAATTTCGATCATTTCTGACTTTTTTTCATACAGTTCATTAGAAAACAAAAATAAATCAACACGGATACGGTTAAAAAATGACAAATTTAATATAATGAAAATGACAGATTTATTAAAATGGATCAAGAATCAATCATAATACACACGCTCGAAAAAAAAAAACTCATGCTCGAAAAAAACTCGTCCCATCCCCTAAATGATGAAGAATAAACTAACTTATAATTTATCTCCTTTCATATTAATTTGAGAGCCTATGAAGAACATTTCAAATGAACATAAATATATTTGCTACAACTAGAAAATAAAAATAAACCAAATCCATGTAGCTTAAATCAATATTTAAGCTCATTTGAGACGCTTTGAAAATGATAATTTCTAAATTCACCAAAACTGCAGTGTTTTCCCTTTTCTGCTGATACAACTATAAATGTAAAAAATGTATTACAAAACAAGAGACCAGTGGAAGGAGTTTCTTAATGGTAAACAAGTTCATACTATATATGGTAGAGATAAAAAGATCTACCACACTCATCAAGCAAAGATTTGAGTGCACGCAATGAATTCCTCAGAAGGAACAAGGACCTCGTAGCTTTTGCTGGCTTCTTGTTCCTCACAAACAGATGAAACAATTAACCATTGTAATTTGGACTCGAGTTGCTTGTAGCTCCGTTTGCATCAAAACTCTGATAAAGCTGGCTCCAGTTTATCGTATTGCTATTTTATTGGCAAAAAAAAAAATTGTATTGAATGCTCTCTTTATCTATTTTTCACATCCGCCGACTGAAGACTCATTGTCACAAAATGATGTACACTTGACTCACGAACTGAGAAGGGAGAGCCTTCCTCTTTCTGACTTTCCCATCCGTTTCTTTTCATTAGCAATAGGCTTCAGCAACCGTTCAGACTCGATTGCAAACTTGAGGGAGGTTTTCAGACTCTCTAGGTGCCCAACACACTGTCTATGATCAGTATTACTGATAGATTGATTAGTCACATCGATATTCAGTTTTCTCTCGTAGTTGGAGCACCACTTTGCTTGCAAATAAGTCAACGATCTCCAAGGAGGCAGTGGCATCGAGTTCTGTTTGAGAGAAAATTTTGCAGCATCTACCATGACTTGCAAGAATTGCGCAAGTCTGGGCAAGGTACCGACATAGACCACTGGGAGAGATCTCAGCAGAGCATCATAAGATGCTACTGCTCTTGCAATTTCAAAGTGACTGTGGAAGTCTATGTCAATGATCAAACGCTCAGAACCTTGAGAATCACTGAGAACTACATCGACATATTCATGTTCCCCTGTAAATTGATCAAAAACACACAAAGATTAACTTAACAGCTCTAATAATCTCAGGGATGAGCATCCTAAATAATAAAAATATAAGTAGATGTACCTCCTGGTACTTTGTCAATAGACTCAGTGCCCTGCCATTTCGATGAGCATACAGCAGCATCATATCCGGAGAGCTTCAAGAGCTTAGCCAATGATTCCCTTATACAACTGGCATTGCATTGTTCTTCCTTTATGAGATAAAGGTCAACCTCACTGACAGAGAAAAGAAGGGAATGGACGAGAGATTGTAAATCACTCTCTATTGGCGTCATACCTCGTTTATGCAACTACATAACAAATCCCATATATCAATATTTTTGTATACAAACAAAAAGATACATCCATGTTGGATTACTTGGGTTACTAGAGGGAGACAGGATAATTTAAAGAGGAAGAGAGATATATAACAAGAAACTATATTTCATGTTACACTTGAATAGTTTAAGACAAATCCACATTGTGTCAAAAGAGAAAAAAGAAGAGATTCCATTAAGTCACAAAATAAATACAAAAAGGCATTGAATGTTAGTCATCTGAAAATTTTAGCTAGGGGAAATGAATAATCAATTGAATCAGATGACTATAGAACATGACAGAACCGATGCAAATATCTCATTCTTTGGGGAAACGGCCTAACAAAAATGAATTTTTAGAAAATTTTCTACCTCAACATACATAACTGAATTGCAATTCACACTAAAGATTGATTTGTTGCCGCATTGCAGCTAAGCACATCCATCTTAAAACAAATCTGCATTTCATATCCGACTCATGTTGAAAGAACTGTCATGTCTCCAGCTTCACAAAACATCCTTAGAAATAACATATTTCAATTACAAAACAGAACGTCCAAAGAAATAAAACAATGGATTTAGGAAAATGATATTTTTATTCAAATCGTAAATGATGACTCAAATTATAAAAAAAAAAAAAAACTAACCAGGTAGAATGAGCAAAGGCTCAGATTGTGTTTCTAAACGTTAATAAAACAAATTGATAATCGAAGCAGCTCTCACATAATCCAAGTTCAGACAAAGTCTTCTGGATGGCTAACAAAGCATAGTGTGAAGATAAACAAACAAAAAAAGAAGATTAGGAAGAGAAACAATAGCAGAATGCCATTCCAAGATTCAAAAGCATCTGATGCAATCATCCAGAGCAACTACTAGACAACCATATTGTAGGAAATACTTCATACGCAAATATTTTTCTAAAAAATTTATGATCAGAATACATATAACTCATATCACAGCAGATAATTATTCAGTTGGGTCAATTGATGCTTTTTAATTCAAGCAATGCGTAATCTATATCTACATCTATATATACACAGAGGTTAAACCAATATAATAAACCTACTTTTTTTTTGCATTTAATCTGACTGTACTCTGAAGAGACAAAGCAGAAGCTAATGGCTTTATTATCTGAAAAGAGATTAGGTTTGTAGAGGCATTTCTAGATAAGTTTTGCTACATCTGTGAAGTGAATATCTAAGAATTTTTCATCATGCAACAATGGGAGGGCTGCTTGTCTCAGTGAAGGCCCTACACATGCACATGTGGGCATATTTATGGTGATACAGCCCCGTTGACTCATGCAGGAAAGCAGCAATTCACCTGCAATCAATGGTCGATGCAGCAACCACAAGGACTAGAGGAGTTGAAACGAGAAAAGCAACAATTTGAAACATTTAACATTATTTTACACATTTTTTAAAGTGTTTTTCCTATCATTCATTAGTTATTTTTTTACTACTTAAGAAAAGGATTTTGTAAACTAGATATGTTTTTATATGCATCACAGCCATGTTGCATCACGACAATGCGGGTACAAGAGAGATAATCACCGAACCTGAGTTACAAAGGACAAAAAATTGCATTTTTTTGTTGTATAAATATTATTTTCTATAGTCATGTACCATGTAGTGATCTAATAAGAAACTTAATTGGTCTACAAAATAAATTACAATCTCAGATTTAGAAAATACATGGTTTGCACATGAAAAAAGGGGATGATTTGATCTACACAAAAAAGAAATTAGGAATTAGCATTATATAATACAATTATTAATTAATCCACTACAAAATGAAGCTTGATATTTCTCTAAAGAAGACGCAAATTTTCATAAGAAAATAAAACCTAAATTTGTAAATAGCATATTAACTGAAACGAAAATTCAATTTGATAAACTTAGAATATAAGTTATTTATTAGAAATACATATATGACAACTAGTATGATTTGATATTGTTTTCAAAATCAAAATGAGCAAGCAAATTCAACCAATTAACCAGGATCTGAAGCAAAATTGGTCTGATTCGATCAATACAACATTTTTTGTTTTGTAATATTGTATTCTGAATTAATTAAAAATAGATACAACCATCAATTCTCCATTTGATCCAATTTTTTTTTTCACGCCCCATTTAAAATGCAATGTTTTTTAATGTTTATGTCATATAATTAGCACTCAGACCATTGAATCAAGTACGGAAATTTTAAGAATAACTAAGAACTTTTCTTCGTGATCTAAATATTTCTTTTATGATCTAAACCAAGTTTGTCAGTCTTCACATTGATGTGTACAATACTTCTTTAATTGTTTCCTACGATTGGATATTAGCAATGAACATCAAATTTCTTTTTCGCTTTTTTGTTAAATTATTCTTTTCAGCAAATCATGGTTCTAAAAAATCTTTGCTTGGGTTGCATAGTTGACAGCCTAGAAGGATTTTGAAGGAGACTGCAAAGTGACATTATATGATTCATATGACATATGCGGTCTTCATGTTCCATCAAAGTGAACCAATTGATATGAACTCCTAAGCTTACCTTATTTGGTAGATTGCACCTTGTAAGTGTTAACTCATACACTTATTTTTCAAGTGATAAATATTCTAGATATGAAGAAAAATATTTTTAATATTTTAATCCTGACCAAGTATGCTGATATAATTTCCAGCGCGCTTGGGATGTGCTCATAGAGTAATGAATCTAGATTGGCAACTACGCAATTACTATTGCGAAGTCCAAATGGTATGCACGACTCACTTCGTTCAACAGGATTGATGCATAAATAGGCATTCAATTGCATCTGCGACTAATTTTTCTATGATTACAAACAGATTTAACGCCAAAGATTAGAGCAGTCTTATGCTAGTTATAGACATAAACCATTCTAAATATTTGAAAGAACTATAATAGCATGTAAAATATAATCAACAGCCAACAAATAACAGAAGTTAGATGATATGGAAGCCATAAGGATTTCGAAAACTAACCAGAACTTTTTCAGCAAGGTGAGCAAGATCAGAGAAGCCAGAATCACTATCGCTGCTATACCGTGAATCGGCACTTCCGCTTCCGCTCTCCCAGAATTCACCCACCATCAAAGCCAAATCGAGCTCGTTCTCGTGGCTGTGCCCACCGATCTGAACTATGAGATCCCTGGAGGAAGTGCGAATCCGGAAGTCACCCTCTCCGCCGGCATACCGGGTCCCTGGGGACGCAGCAGGGAACCGCGGATCCAGCAACCAAGACCCCACCTTGGCAGGCCGACGCCGACGCGCTACCTCCGGGTGTGATCCTGCCTCCCCTAGACGAACCCCAAATTCCCGAGACAACAACATCGTCAATTCCTACTTAACCCTCCCACAAACCCTAGCTTCCTCGATCCAATTTCTGAAATTGACCAATTAAATCCCAGATCACAATCAAAATCTGGACATCAGGACGTTAATTCACCTCCTGCAGGACAAAAATAGCAACGAAGACGATTCCGCCGAGACCTTGTGCGATCCAAATGGAAATGGGTTTGGACAAAGCGAAGAAAAACAGGAACAAAACGGAGGCAAAGGCGACTTGAAGCAACGTTCTTAAATAGACTCCGAGAGGAATCTGAAAAGACTAAAACGCCCCTTATCCATCTTTAATTAGAGATTGTTAACACCGCAGATAGCGAGTAAACGCCCGCACCTCTCGTAGTACAGCGTCCACGAGCTAAATCAAATCGAGACCGGTTGTTCTCCATCCAACCGTCAATAACAGTTACCGGGATCTCCAGCTCCGCATAGAAACAGCAGGGACCCAAGCTGACCAGTTGCAGCTGGCGGTGGCGTCGGACCCACCAATGTCGTCTATGATCTAAAAATATAGAAAATGACAAATTTGAAATATCTGTTTAAAAAATAAATAATTTTATAAAGCACAATTGCCCAAGAACGTGGGTGTTTAGGTAAAAATGAATTATGCTGATGCAGGCATTTCTTGCCGACCAAGTCAGGCGCGGTCCCAATCAGTGAACCGGCGCCTCCTCGTGAGTAAATACTAAATATTGCGTGGCCCGCACGGAATGCGACCGGCTCAAGTCAGAGGAATCGAGCTGGTCCAGAAGCAGCGTGGAAGCCGCGGCTCGGATTGAATTGGACCGTTCTCGCTGACTTTCCAACGAAGGGAGCGTTGTGCGTAAAGCGGCGAGAGCATATTATTTGACCGGAGAATATGCCGCATCTCTATTCTGCAGAAATTAATGTCAAAAACCTAAAATAAAATATTTATCTACGAAATTTTTTCGGCGACCAAACTGCGTATTGTTTTGCGTAGTATCGCAAATATGTATCCATTTTGGGATGGATCAATTCATTTATCCCATTCATTCTCTTTTCCGTAATATATTTTTTCTTTTTATTACTCATCCGGGAAAAAATTCCGAACCATTTTAATTTTTTCCAAAAAAAAAAAACTAATATCCTCCTTCGTTTCTGTCAAAGAGTTCGCTTTCGAGAAGGTTCAATGGCTTGTTCTCCTGCGTATCGAGCTCCATCTTGGAGTTTGTGATTGTCGCGCAAGGTAGGGATGTTGCCGCCGAGACTACCATCGTGACCAAGAAACTCCTTCGTAGCATTGGAAAGGTCGTATGGATCGTTGACACAATCTTTCTCATCCCTAAAATTCTCCTTATCATCATCGAGATGGATCGTGAAAACGAGTTAGAGATGTAGCAGTCGACTCTCCTCGGCACCCCAGTACCACCCCGACACCCCTCTACACCATCGTTGTGTCATCCAAGTGATGAGAAAAGGAACGAGATAGTTATGATCTAATTTCATACTTAGATAGGCGGCAGTAATAATTTCTATTTGAAATTTGATGAATTTAAAATGTTTTGGTGGTATCGTCTTTTTGAACATGGGATTTCATTAGGATCATGGAAGGTTATCCTATTTTAATTATTTTTCGATCATCCCCTTTGACAAGGATAGAAAAATGTTCAACAATCAAAACCGATGAACTTCTCTGGATGATCGGCCATGGTTGATGATCTTTTAACAATTTCAATATACTACTTGGTAGTCGGAGATGGATATTGTATTTCTTTACTATTTTACATCTTTTGATGATGAAAGATAAGTGCTTAAATTTTTTACATATATATACTATTATACATAACCAAGTCATCATATTCTTTAAATTGTTGTATATTGAAAAAAAAACAAGAAGTCACATCTTCTGCATCACAGTTCTGATTATCTAAATTTAATTGATGACTACTCATTGTACCGCACTTTTTTTTTTACATGATGATTATTTTAATGCCTTCGGGATAAAGTGTCATAGTTAGATCCTTCAACGATAAATCAAACATATGGAATTTGAGACTCCACTGTGGTTAGAGATTTTTTTTCTTTAATAGGTAGCGGACCCGAGAACGCTAGCTGTCAAGATGTGTCTCTACGTGTTTTTCTCCGATTTATCCTAGTGGGTGTGGGAAATTTTCGTGGGACTAAATTAATCATCTCCAGGATTAATCGGTTCGAAAAGCTAGACATCTGGATTATTAAAAAAAACCTGATATCTTCAACTAGTTTATTTTTCTCTTATTTTGTATTATATTACAAATGAAATTATCTTGATTTGTAATATTTGCTTATTTGAATTGAGATAATGTACTATAGCTATAACTTTGATAGAATCAATTTAAAATTTATAAAGATTATTTAGGAGCAGATAACTTTCATTATTTATTTTAAGGTTATCTTAAGGTTGAATGACAAGTATAGATGACCTCTTCACTGATTTGTTCTAAAAGTATAGTTTTAAATGGGTTTAATTTTTTTTTCATATAACGATTGATTTGTTAGACATTTTATTATCACTTTGATTCGATATTTTAGTGTAAGAATTTTAGCTTTCTAACTAGTTACTTAGAGTATATTGATTTTTTAATATATACAAAAATCTCATGATTAATAATATGTCATTTGTTTAACTCTAGCTTTTGTTATCCTTCTATTTTATTGTCGTTATTCAAATATTCAATTTTTTGAAAACAATGTGGAGAATAATATGGTTGTGGGATTTAATTATATATTATGAAACATTATAATCTTTAATAAATGTAAACAATAATACTAAGAGATTATTTTTTCATATAATTATAATAGCATCAAGCCTACTCTATTTCATTTTCTTATGAATTAACAGGAACCTCTTTAATTGTAATTTACAAAATATTTATCTCTTGTAGTAAGCAAAATATTTATCTCTGCTAGTAAGAAAAAACTAAGAATAATGAAAGAATTCGAAGCAAAAGATATAACAAGGAGGACTTCTTGAACAATCTTACTAAAAAAAAATAATCTAGGATACTTGAAAAATTAGAAAATTTGATTTTTTTTGTTGTTGTTGTTGTTGTTGTTGTTGTTGGATGATATGGATAACTTTACTCTTCTTAACCAATATAATGGAAAATTTGATTGGTGTGCTATGAATCTTAAAAAGAAACATTCATAATATTTTATTGTTGTTGTTGTCTACATAATTATTTTGTTGTATACTGTTAATTGTTATTTTGTCTAAATTATTGTGCTCTTCTAGTATATTATTGTTGTAAAACTCAATAAAACTGTTATTGTTGTTATTGTAATTTTATAATATAACAATTATAATCGGATGATTTATATATTATGATAGTTGTTTTTCATTAAATTATTATTGTTGTTGAAATATTGTAGTTTGTATATTGTAAATTGATATTTGGTACGTTGATCTTGTACTGGTATTTGAAATATTATTATCTTAATATATATTAGTAATGCATTATTGATGAAATTATTTTATCTTGATCTTCTAAAGACCAGCAACACATTATTATTGGTCTTCATAATTTTTGTTTCGGGTTTAAACATGAAACATGTAATATATCAAATCAAAACTGATTCAGAGATCTTCGATTTGATATATTATGCATCACGACTCCCATTGCTCTGAATCAAAGGTTATGGTCTCTCAAAATTTACCTAGTTTATATACACGTTGTAGTAGATATTGAACTGTAGCTACTATAACTACAAGTTCAATTTTAAGAGACTATAACTTTTGATTCAGATTGAATCACAAGACGAATAATATATCAAATCAAAACTTGTTTAGAGATTTTTAATTTGATATATTATGTGTCATGTAATTCAATTTGAATCAAAAGTTATAACCTCTTAAAGTTATAACTTGTAGTTATAACAACTACGATTTCGTGTAAAAAGGGAGGGACTTAGAGTTGATCCTTAATGCAACTTTTCATTATTGGAAGTATTTCAATTAATCCATCTAAAGTCTTCACCCTGGTTATTATATCGTCATATATATCCTTAATTAGTTTAACATATGCTAGGCTAATACCTCTATTTTCTAAAATTCTCTATATAATTTCTCTTGAGACTTTATCATAAGCTTTTTATGAGTTAATAAATACTATGTATAGATTTTGCTTTTACTCCCGATACTTTCCAATTAGTCGTTTAAGAAGATGTATAATTCCTATTGTCGACCTTCCAAGTATAACCCAAATTAATTTTCAATCACCGCTATCTTTTTCCTATTACTCTTTCCCAAAGTTTCATGGTATAACTCATTAGTTTAATGACCCTATAATTTGAATAATTTTGTATGTCTCTCTTGTTCTTATATAAGAGAACTTTAGTACTTAGTCTCTATTGATCAGACATGCTTTTCATTTTCAATACCGTATTTAAAAAAATAATTTTGTAAATAATTCAATAACTTGTTTCTTAGACATTTCTATATTTTTATCGAAATATTATCTGCTTCAAGGGCTTTTCTATTTTATATCTCATTTAATATTTGTTCTACTTCTAAAGTTTAAATTTTTTAAAAAAATTAAATTACAATACTGATTTGACTTACTTAAATTATCTAAGTTAAGTTTGTCACCTAAACATTCATTAAAAATTAACGAAAATACCTCTTCCATCCCCATTATTTACTAGTACCCTATTATATTTATCTTTAATACATTTGTTTCGATAAAATCTCATGTATTCTTCTCTCTTATTATAGTTATTTTATAAATATCTTTTTCCTCTTCTTTTATAACTAATTTTCGAATATAATCATTATAAATTTTTATTTTTTTATTTCATTCACTGTTTTCTTAGTTTTTTTTTGCTATTGTATATTTTTTTTAGTTTTCATCATTCTTACAATATATAATTTCTCGTACACCGCTCATTTTTTCCTTCACATTCTTTTATACTTTTTCATTCCACTACCAAAACATGCCCCTTTAACTCATCAAGTACACTTTTGGTTATTATTTTCAACTTTGATACCATCTAATCTCACGTCGTATTAGAATTATCATATATTTCACCAAATATTTATACTCTTACCTTTTCCTTAAATATGTTCGATTCTTATCCTTTAACTTTCAATATCTAATTTTAAGAGTCATGTATATTTTTCTTCTATAGATACTATGATTGAGGCGTGTATATATTGAACACTACTAACTTATGTTGGGCAATTAAGTTTTCTTCAGATATTATCCTATAATTTTTACAAATCTTTTCATCCCTGTTCCTAACAATAAGAAAATTAATTTATGATTTATTATTCTCATTTTTAACATGACCTAGTGTTCTTATATTTTTCTTAAAAAAACATATTCGTTAGTATAAAGTCACATGTTATCATAAAATCTAATATAATTTTTCTTTTTCATTTATTGTTTCGAACTTATAACCCCAGGCACCCTCTCATATTCCTTATTTTTCACTCCTGTATACCCATTTAGTTCACTTCCAATTAAAATTAATGGAATGTTTTATAATACTTCATATATGTCATCCCAAAATCTTAATTTGATTTCTTTATCTAATCGTACTTAGGTGCATATTTCTTAATTACGTTCATAATTTCTTTCGACATTACTATCTTGAGAGGTATATAATTCTATTCCTCTTTTTAACTACTCCTACAACTTCATCCTTTAATAAATTATCGAAAAAATACTCACTCTATTTTTTTATTTTACTCTTTCCTGTTTATCATAACTTAAAACTCGAGTTCTTTATCTTCTTTACCTTCTCGCCTATCTATTTTATTTCTTGTACATACAAAATATTAATTCTTCTTATAATCATCATATCTATTACCTTCATTGTTTTACCAGTGAGGGTTCCTATATATATTCTATATGCTCCATATCTTAGACTATTTGTTTATAATATGTATTCTTATCCAACCTATAGTGTGAGAACTATTGTCTATTTAATACTATATTCAAGTTCTCATGAAGATGTTGTGATCCTTGCAAATACATTACAGTCGGGCCTTATAACTTCTTGTATATTTAATACTACACCGAAATTCTAGCAGTCCTTGCTGGGATGTTTCAATCGAACCCTATAACACATTCTTTTTGGGGAACAACCTAACATTAACACAATAGTTAATTAATCTATTTATTAAATATTTATCTTAGTTTAACAAATTGTATAACAACTTAATGCAAATCTCCTTCTTTATCCAGCTTAAGATCCATCCCGATGGGAGAAAGTATGGTTATATCAAAATATTCTTCACCCACTTGGTCTAAATTATTTAAATGATTTTAAATTGATTAAAATCATTTTACAAATAATTATAAAAACTATTAAGTGACTGCTATAGAGTTGGAGTAGCTACCTAAATTTTAAATATTATTATATCAAAATAATCTTTAAAAAATATTTAAATTTCATAAAAAGCATTTTAATTTGATCAAAATTATTTTTTAAAATAGTTATGAAAGTTCTTAAGTAGTTGCTATCCAATTGTAAAAGTTATTAAATAGCTACTACAAAATTATAGGTAAACTATAAATCTTAAATTCTAAACCTTAAATCTTGAATTTATTTTAGATTATGAAGAGTATTATATCAAAATACTTTTTAATTAATTTTATTTAAATTATTTAAATTCATTTTAAATTGACAAAATAACTTTAAAATGAGGGTAAAGTCTATTTTAGTGCATTTTATTTTTCACTTATCCCAAAATAGTCCTTCTTCTTTTCGGACGGTCAAAATAATCTTTCATGTTTCAAAATATTTTTTAAATTCATCCTCCCGTTAGATTTCCACTATAAGCTCATTTTTGTCTATCTTATTTGTCACTTATCCAAAAATAGTCCCTCCTCTTTTCAGGCTGCCAAAATGGACCTTCATATTTGTCAAAATATTTTCTAAATTAATCTTTTCTATTAGATTTCCGTTAAAAACAAACGAAAATAAAACCCATCACTTATTTACATCTCCCATTAGTTCATTTCCAGATAAAGAAATATTCTTGTAATGATGCATGATATGAATAGAAGTTAGCTAATCTCAGGCCTGACTTACTCGCATATCATGAATGCATTTGTATTTTATCTTATTATAACTTAAACTTTTACAGCTTATCAAAATATCTTATGTTTTTATAAATTTTTTTCTTAATTCAAAAGTAATTTAACTGAAGAAAAAAGTTTTTATTAGAAGAAAATGTGAAGAAATGAACTAATAAGATATATGAATAATTGATTTTATTTTCATTGCATTTTAGCAGAATTTTAATAAGAAAGATGAATTTGTGAAATATTTTAAAATATGAGGAACCATTTGACAGCTTATAAAGAGGATAAATTATTTTTGGATAAGTGACAAATAAGAGAGACGAAATAGACTTATGAATGGATAATAAGACTTTATCTTCGTTTGTTTTTTATGAAAATCTAACGGGAGAATGAATTGGAAAATATTTTGAAATATGAGGATTATTTTGGGATCCAAAAGGATGAGGAACTATTTTGGTATAAGTGAAAAATAAAAAGGACTTTACCCTTTTAAAATATATATAAAAAGTAGTTGCTACATGCTTATAGAGTAAAATTTAAAATTTAAATATTAAACTCCATCCTATTAAAATATTTTTTTATCAACTTAGTCAAAATTATTTAAATTTCAATTTTTTTTTCAATTGATCAAAATTATTTTAAAATAATTATATAAGTATTTAAGTAGCTAATACAATAGAATTATATTAACTATGACACACGTTTATAATAATTTGTCATAGCTATTATAATCACGTTTAAAATGAAATATTTATTGACTTTTTTAAAAGTCAGCGGAGAGGCGAGAAACGAAAGAGCTTACTCCACGCTTATCCTGGCCGGCAAGACCCACCCACCGCCCACTCAGCACTCGCGCGGGTCCCACCCAGCCATGCCCACGCTGGGTAAATTGATTAAATTAGTCCGATGAACACGCTCCATGATCGGATGGGCGAATCAATCGAGCATCTCACCGTTGAATTTCCATCGGACGGATAATATTCCACCACGTTGCCTGGTAAAGCGCCGATGAATGAGATTGTTACAATCCTACGCCGAAAAGGGAGAAAAAAAGGGCGGTAGGGAAGTTATCGGGCCTCGCTTCTCTTCTCCGCGTGCTCGACAGGACTTCGCCTCTTCCGGACTTCGCCTTCTTCAAGAGGTTAGCTTTCCCTCCTGCTTCTCATCCTCCTGCTCGCCAGTCTTTGATTCGATCTTATCTGTAGCTTTATGGAAAGTAAACTTACCATCTTTGCCTCTTTTGTGGATTTTCAAAATGATTCCATGAATACATAGGAGGATTCCTTGAAGTTTTGCTTGATCGTAGTGGGCGGATACTAATATTTTGACGCTTGTTCTTCTTATTAAGTTATCTTTCATTCGTTTTTAGTATGGAGATTTGATGCGTGCAGCTACTGACTTTGAAGTTTCTTTTCCGAATTTGAATTGTTGATTTGACTACGCCTTTTGGGTGTTTTGTTAGTGGCGAAGTTGTAGGTTTCTTTTTGGACATTCTGGTTCTTGTCTTTGTTTTAACAATTGGTAGGCTTGACGACTACTTAACATTGCTCATGATCTATAAAAATTAGGTTTTGCAGGTGCTATTTCGGCTCAATGGTTATGGATTCCGGTCTTCAGGAATTTTCCGGCATGATGAGCGGATGGAGCTATGATGATTCGTTCTCTGATCAAAACATTTTTCGGGCCATTGGATTACGAGAACCGCAGCCTTATCTTGGTTTTAGTGACAGTGTGGAATTGCCTCAAATGTCCTCCGGCACCAACACAAGTGCCAATCCCACTTCCAGCACCAGCACAATCACTGAGGGAGATAGCCCGGAAGATGGTGATATCTTCTGTTCAGACATGTCCCTTAGCTACATTAGCAAAATTCTCATGGAGGAAGATATAGATGGAAAGGTCAGCACTTATAAGGAAGAGTCAGCCCTTAGAGCTGCAGAGAAACCCTTCTATGATATCCTTAGCCAGAAGTACCCACCATCTCCGGAGCGACCACCGCTTGAAGTTCAGCAAAGTTTGGCGAATCTCGACTTTACCGACATTCATGAAAATGGTAACCTATGTGCTAGCAGTGGTACAAGTAAAGCTAATGGCTTTGTTGGTAATAGCTTTATCTCTGACTCCAACAATGGCCACGATTTGAGTTCACGATCTAGTTCCTTTAGTAATTTGTTTCCATCTCCATCGAACTCTTCAAACAATATCAGCAGCGAAAAGAAACCTGTTGTTGATGTTTCCATGTCTCCCAGTCTGTTCTTCAAAAGCATGCCAGCATGGCATTTCAAGAAAGGAGTTGAAGAAGCAAGCAAGTTCCTTCCTAGTAATGATAAATTGGCAGTCAATTTAGATGTTTCGTCATCACAGCTACTGAGAGGAGATAGACCATTCATTACAAAGGCAAAGCTGGAGGATAGAGAATCTCTCTTATATGGATTCAGAGGTCGAAAAAATCCAAGTCGAGATGACCTGGATTTGGTAGAGGGAAGGAGCAATAAGCAGTCAGCTGTTTTCTATGAGGGAGAGGTGAGGTCAGAAATGTTTGACATGATTTTGCTTTGGCAGAGAGGTAAATGCCAAAAGAACATATCTGCCCTAAGGGAAGAAAAGCAGAATGAAGCTATCAAAATTGCACAGAATTGTTCCTCAAAAGGATCAAATGGTGGCAAGACACGAGGAAGGAAACAAACTAAGAAAGAAGTGGTGGATCTTAGAACTCTTCTGATACTTTGTGCTCAAGCAGAAGCAGCAGACGACCGCCAAACTGCTGATGAACTATTGAAGCAGATTAGACAACATTCTTCCCCGGATGGAGATGCAACTCAGAGGCTGGCATATTGCTTTGCAGATGGTCTTGAGGCCCGATTGGCTGGTACTGGAAGTCAGATTTATCATGCCCTTGTGGCTAAAAGGACAACTGCCACAGATATATTGAAGGCCTATCATCTATATCTTGCTGCATGTCCTTTCAAGAGAATTTCATACTTTTTTGCTAATCAGACAATCCTTAATGTGGCAGATAAGGCATCCAAAGTGCACATCATAGACTTTGGCATTTATTTTGGATTTCAATGGCCATGCCTTATCCAACGTCTCTCAACTAGGGATGGAGGCCCTCCAAGTCTGCGGATAACTGGTATTGATGTACCGCAACCAGGTTTCCGTCCCACAGAGAGAATAGAGGAGACAGGGCATAGGTTAGCAGATTATGCCAAGAGTTTTAATATCCCTTTTGAGTATCAGGCTATTGCTTCTAAATGGGAAAATATTCAGGTCGAGGATCTTCACATTAATAAAGATGAGGTTGTGGTTGTCAATTGCCTATACCGCTTCAGAAATCTTGTCGATGAGACTGTGGTTGTAGACAGCCCTAGGAATAGGGTCCTGAACATGATAAGGAGGATGAACCCTGATGTTTTTATACATGGAGTAGTGAATGGGTCATACAGTGCTCCCTTCTTCATCACACGCTTCCGAGAAGCTCTGTTCCACTATTCTGCTTTGTTCGACATGCTCGAAACAAATGTAGCATGCCACAATGAACAGAGGTTGTTGATCGAGAGGGATCTCTTTGGCAGAGATGCTCTTAATGTTATAGCATGTGAAGGCTCAGAAAGGGTGGAAAGACCCGAGACTTATAAGCAGTGGCAGGCTAGAAATCTCAGGGCTGGCCTTGAACAGCTCCCACTCAACCCTGACATTATAAAGAAAGCGAAGCATAAGGTGAAAACCAACTACCACAGGGATTTTGTTATCGGTGAAGATAGTCGGTGGTTGATTCAGGGATGGAAGGGAAGAATCATTTATGCAATATCGACATGGAAGCCCAATGATGCTTAGTATCAGAATCTGAAGATATTCATGAAGCTGTACATGCATTAATCAGGAGATTATGTTAGATTTGCACATACAAGTAATTCAACATGATTCATCTCAACCAACATATGGCCAGGTAAACATCATTCACTGCTTTTCTATCGTGTACTTCAACTGGAAATTTATGCACTCTGATTGATGAACAGATTCTCTGACTTACAATACCTAATGAACAACTTGGAGCTGCTGATAACTGAGAGGGAGGACACAGTTGGATTGTTTCTAGACAACAGACAAAGGATACGCTAATTATGACCACCAGCGACTTGCAAGCTGTTGTTTACACATGGTGGATCTCTCATTGTCTAAATAAAGCATGCATGCCCATGGTTGTTACAGGGGACACGCTTTAATAACTAATCCCTGTATTTAATTATTGATCATAGTGCACTTTGCTGGTTTTGTTTGTCATTGAATAATGTAATGCATATATTATATGTTTAGAGGTGGCAATAGACGTGCTATTTGAGGAATGACCATCAACTTAAGTAAATATAATTAAACTAGAAACCTTCTAGTTCTGATCATAACATTTTATTTAATAGTTGTTGTGTAAGTTTTCTGGTTGACCAAGCTATCGTTGCATGATAATGCAGGTTTTTCTTCTTCCATGTGGGTTGACTTTTTGATATTTATTGAACTGCAGGTTCGATCGGTTTGTTTGTGTATTCTGATAGTTGGATGAGCAAGAGAAGTCAACGGGCGGTGTGGTCGAACTCGGCGTTTACTTTGAATGGTTTGTCGAAGGCTTGTGAGTAATCATCTTTTGACATGTGATTTATTTAAATTCCTGACTTGTTGACTTGATATATGAACTCACTCGACATTCTCAATTTTTTTTCATTAAAAATCAAAGAAAGACTTCTTCAATGAAAATGACTTGATAGTTCATTTTATGAATGATATAGAAGAAAATTTGTGAATTGAAAATAAGATAAATACATCATGTCATCTAGACAGTATTATATAGAAAATGAAAACTCAACACATGCTATAGATATCAAGATGTTCAGATATCTCATTCAAACACCAGCTCACATTGTCCAGGGCATGTATTTAGTAGCATAACCTGACCATCACCAATAATTACAACTACACCTGCTATAGCTAGAAGCAGCAACAAGATGGGGCCGGGCAATCATCCCAGGTTCAGGTTCAATTTGTTTGCTGCCTGATTTATCATCTCATAGAAGCAGCAACAAGAAACAAAATTTTCAAAGGAAAAGAAACGATGAATGGACTCAATGATTCATGTGAAAAACAACCCTACAATTTAAGAAGGATGTTGTAACAAGGCCAACTGCCAACTTTCAGTATCATCTCAAAATAATTTCTACTACTAGAACAGAACATCACATGTAATTTTAGCTGAACAAATTCAAGCTTGGTTGCAAAGACAATGGATCAAATTCACTCCTTCGATGAATAGAATAGATAGATCCAGAGTCTTCTAACAAATTGATCTTCTAGTTGATTTGGATTCGAGCTAATTCGGCAAAGCTAAACTGTTCTACAACATCTTATATTTACAGTGATGAAGCTACCACTGCAAATTTGTATACTCAAACCAAGCAGTCAGAGCTGCATTGCCATCCAAACATGGTTCACGATGGACTGCTATATTCTGAGCTCAACCGCGGAGAAGAAACCCTCTGTGGTCGCCTGAAGAAGGAGAAAAAACTGCGAATTGCCCGAACAATTCCTCCCCTCTCCCTTGACCTTCCCCCTCCTGAGGTCCATGAGACCCTCCTTGGTGCACCATTGTTGTTGAATCCACCATCCATCTCGGTGTAAACTGCCGGGAACTCCCGTTCCTCGGTGGTTCTTCGGCTACCCGCGAACCTACCCACTGCAAATCCTCCACCAGGAAGCCTCCAAATTGTTAGGCCCACTGTCTCCTCCTCGCTACCGGATGCAGCCGGAGAAGCAGCGGCATCAGTATGTTCATTGTCTTGGGCCGACGACGCCATGGTAGCTTGTCCTGGGACTTCTGCCGGCATCTCATGACGGCATACAGGGCATGAGTTGCGGAGCGAAAGCCATGGCAAGATGCAATCTTGATGGTAGATGTGTTTGCAGGGCATCTCGCGAGCCTCGGTCCCGAGCTCAAAGGCATCCATGCAGATCGCGCAGTGGCAGTCTATATCGATATGACCTTTGACGATCTCTACAGTCGGCATCGACTCAATGGCGGCCTTCGATGCCGGCGGATGCTCGTTTCCTCGGATGCGACCGACGCCGTTGATCTCCAGATGAGCGAGCTGCTCGAGAAGGCGGTCGAATCCGGATCCCATCAGAAAATCCGAGATGCTTTCCGGCAAGGGGCGGAGGCCGGATCCGGTGCCCTCGTCGTAGTAAAGCTCGAAGCCGCCAGCGGCGGCCCCATCCACGTCACGTTCACCTCCTCCCGATGAGCCACGAAGCACGATGACCGGATTGAACGGCGAGCGGTCTCCGGAAGCGCCGCGGCGGTTGCGGCGAAACCTGAGGTCGGAGGAAGGACGGGATCTGGGAGCTGCTGCGGCAGGCGGCCCGTCGCCGACGGGGGGAAACCGGCGGCGGGGAGGAGGGGAGGCGCCCACCTCCTCGAGGAAACCCCCGTTGCAGTCGGGGCAGACGATGGCGCCCTCCGGCCACACCCTCACTAAGCGGCTACACCGGTAGCACCAGTACGACGACGCCGTCGCCATGGAAGAAGGCATCACGAACAAAGATCCAAAATTTCTCCCAGGGAAGAACAAGAACCAATCAAGCAAACAACTCGGTTCCAATCTCCAAACAACAAAATTGAAGCTCGACCCCCAAAATTGGCCAACTCCACCGATCCTATCGGGGCTGAGAAGAAGAGATCGGATAAGGGATTTGGCGACGCAGAGGAGAGAAGAGTAAAAGGGGGATTTTTATCGTGCGCTCAAAGTCGACGAAGCATCGCATCCACGGCGTGACGACACGTTTGGAAACTTCCTCGTAACGGCGTCAAACGGACGTGCCCATTGGGATGTGGCGGTGGGGGACGCGTTCGCAACGGCAGGTAACTAACGCCGTCAGAACAAGTGACGTTGTCTAAATGCGATGGATGATGGCCAAAATCACGAGTCGGCGACTCACCAAGCGCGTCGGCGGATGATGCTGCCTTGGTATTTAAATATTTCATTTTTTATTATATTTTTTGTAGTTGATATTGTCCACCGACTGTGAGCCCGACAGCGAGCCTACGGTCAGCTCATGAGCCCGGTGAAGCTAGCCCTGACCCGAGCTTACTAGTCATCGTTTTTTTTTCTTTTTTTAATAAATAATCTTTAAAAAAATCTATTGTTTACTTTCCCTAAACCGGATTTTATGAGGGAGTTACTGTGACGAAGATGAAAATTCTACGGTAAATTACCCTACAATCTTGGACATCAAATTCAACATTTATCATCAAACTCAATTTTCTCCTTAATTTTTACATAAAAAAATTATTTTCACTCTTTGTTTCGATTTTTTAATATATTATGATTTATATAATTATCTTTATTTTTAAAAAATCTATAATATGATATAATTTAATCTAAATTCAACATTATTTATTTAACTAGAATCGTCCAATCGATTTAGCCTAAGTCAATCGATTGATATAAATTTAAAATTGATTTGTCAGAAGAAAAAAGAGTAGTGCACAAATAGATAGAAAATATATTCATTTATAATTAAATGATATTGAATTTATGAAAAATTATCTCTTTTTTATTTTTTTTATATCTATAAAAAAACAAGGTTTTTATTTCCCTCACGACAAAAATTATGCTTCATTTGATATTAAATATACTTGATTTTAATTTAAATATATTAAATTTAAGAATAATTATATTTTCTTTTAGAATTTTTTATTTATAAAAAAATAAGATAATTAGGCAAATTAATATATATTAGGAAGTTGAAATAAATAAAAATTTGTATATAAGGAGTGAGAATGAATTTTTTTCTAATATAAAAATTAAAGAGTATGTTGAGTTTGATATTAAAAAGTTTTTGGATAATTTATGAGCGGGCAAATTATCCTAAACTCACTAATAACAAACTCAACTTCCTCCTCACTCTCTCTGTCAGAAAAAATCATTTTCACTGCCTATATATAAAGTTTTATTTGCTTCAACTCCCTAATATATACTGATTTGCCTAATTATCCTTATTGTTTTAGTAAAAAAGTTTAAAATGAGATATAATTTTTTCTAAATTCAGCATTATATAACTAGAAACTAGTATATTTTCTATTAAATTGAGTATGATTTTTTTTCCAACTGAACAATTCTAATCAATTGGATTAGGCTCAATCAATTGACCTCCTAAGTTAATCGATTGGTATAACTCAATTGATTGGTCAGACGGAAAAAGAATTGTGCTTAATTTAATAAAAAAATTATATTAAATTCTAATTTAAATATGCTAAATTTAAGAAGAATTATATCTACTTTTATTTTTTTTGTACTTATAAAAAATAAGGGTTCTGTTCTCTCATAACAAATATAGGTGATCGATTAGGAATCGATCGGAGCTCCCCAATCAATTGGAGTTGGACGGCTCAGATCGATTTTTGATCAATTGGATTTGAAAAAGAATCATATTCAATTTGATAGAAAATATATTATATCCTAGGTAATTAATACTGAATTGAGGAGGAATTATATCTCATTTGAAACTTTTGTATTAAAAAATGAGGATAATTAGGTAAATTAGTATGTATTAGGTAGTTGAAATAAACAAAATTGATAGGTAAAGAGTGAAAATATATTTTTTCTGATTCAGTAATTGATGTAAACTTTAAGATATAATTGAGGATTTGAATTTAAGGATAAGTTAAAGATAGTTTATTCAAAATTCTATTCCACCCGATTTCGATCGGATGATAAAAAATAAAGAATAAAAAAACCGCAGACAGCAGGTATTTTTTAAGCTAACGAACGACAGTGCGTTGATTTCTATGTAGGATTGTGCTGCAGGACATCATCATTTTCACGAGACAAAATAAAGATTCGTGAACACTGGGAAATCCCACGATGGAGCGTGTTCTTCGGCCTTTAACAAAATAAAGACCACGTTCTTTTTCGTTTTATTTCCCTGATTCTTTTTTACTTTCTCTTTTTTGTTTTCACTTTATTTTTCATCTTTTCGAGGTGCTATTTTTTTATTTGCTCCTCCTTAGATTTGAGACAAAAGTTAGTCGAGAGCACATGGACTCGTCGCATCGACGTGCCGGCAGATGGTAGTAATATCCTTAGGCCTCTTTTCTTTAGAAATGAAAAGGAAATTAAACAAATGCTTTTATCTAATATTATTCGCATAAAATTAAAAGTATAATAAATAAATTTATCAAATTTCAAAATGGAATAAGGATTGTGTTTACTTGAAATTCAAAAGGAAGAAGTGCAACAGAAGCAAATAAGAGCAAAATTGGGAGAGAAAAAAAAACGATTATATCGTTTGTGTTTGTAAGACGTTAAAACTTTCATGTAATTGGATTAGCCAAATAATTGAGGATGTGTATGGAATTAAATTCTTTCCTTTTCTTTATTTCCATCTTTTCTCATACTTAATCATTGTAAACATAATTTTTTTTCTGCCAATTTAAAATATATATATATATATATATAAAGGAAAGTGAGATATGACCAACCCCTCAATCAGTTATTTCTCCAACTCAACAGCGACCTTCATCTCGCATGTGGTCAAGACAAAGCCAAGGCGAACAAGTTCAAGTGTGAATGATTATTCTCTCGGAAGGATCTTGCAATCACAAACAACCATTTATGTGAAGTCAATCACCTCCGAAATTAATCAATAACAAAATACCTGAATTAAAAAACAAACCAACCGTTTTCTATCGAATTAATTTATTAGCATGGCCAGACAGAGGGATGATTGTAGTTAAATTGTGGGTAACCACGTCATATTGTTCATCAATCATCAAGAGAAATACAAGGACTTCACTGCCCAATTGCAAACTCGAGAAGATGAACAGAAGAAATGTCGAAATAGACTGCAGTTATACGAAATTTAAAAAAAAAATAGCAACAAATTTAAAGGTTCAGAATATACCATCTTTACAAGAAATCGTTTTTGATAATACATTCACATAAATGCAAATAGCTTACAGAATAGATAACGCCATAGTTCGTGCTTCCAGTTGGCAAACTCATGGTTGCAAGGGCAAGACAATTTAGAACTCGAACTCACCGTTTGCCTGCGACGAGAAAAAGGAGGTGTCAATGTGAGTTCACGTGCCACATTAAACTATGAAAAACACTGATGTAGGACCAATTAACTTATAATGGATCCCTACAAGTGTTTTGGGGCTCCCGTCTACTGATTTTTGGTCCATTGTTTGTGCCGTTTTAGTCAAATTTACAAATTGAAGGAGAGCGACATTAAAAATAACTGTTGAATCACAAAACATGCAACTAGCAGTAGGAAATATGGTTGAAAGGTTCTCAGTAGAATTCAAGAACAGACCATCATGAACATCCAGACCAATGACATTTAATCTTATCTAATGTTATGAGAACAATCATATAATCTGCAGGTTTTGATAGATTATAGCTAAACAATACAGCTGATCCCAAAATAAAAAATCAAGGACTACCAATACTAATTACCTTGTTAAAAAGAATATCCCTGCTATTAAGATGCATTATGCCATCCTTGAGGGTACACTTCCATCTGCTTTTTGTCCGCGTCACCTATAGAGACCCACCAATCAATGTAAAAAAACAAAATTCATTGATGATATAATATGATAATCTACAAGCATATACCTTATCAAAGAGAGCCAGAACCAAATGCTGAGTATTTGGTTCATCATCATCTTGGTCATCATCCAACTCGTCGTCGTCGTCATCGTCTTCATTTAGGGATGGCTCATCATCTTCTTCTGCTTCATCTTTATTTGGCTTTGGTGTAGCAGCAGCAGGGGTAGCAGGGGTTGGAGCTCGTAGTTCAACTAAAGAAGTAAATCAAAAGGGAAAAGGATAATATCCATTTATTGAGAAATTTCACATTACAGATTGTATTACCATGGTCTCCAGGTGTATTGTAGTCTTCAGTGGTCACACCTTGGAATGGAAACAACTTTGGCAAGAACAAAGAAGAAAAGAAAACAAATTTGTAAATATACAGATAAGCAAAAAAACATAATTTTCTGAGGAACCAATAGTATATTGAATACATCATCATAGTCATCTTGTACTCCATCACTCTGTAGAAGTACAGCTGGTTGCCCTCTGTCTGGAATGACCTTGGAAGTTTCAGATCCTTGTCCATGTTTAGGTGATCCCTTATGAAGTTGGTTTACCACGTTCTGGGATCACACGAAGGCAAAGAGAAAGATTAAGTCTAGTTTCTAGTAGCAAAAAAAAAAAAAGGTAGAAATTTTGTATTTCTAATAAATCCACATAAATAAACAAAAAAAAAAAATCTTATCATGAATACCAGCTGAAAAGAACATACAACTGTGTCAAAATGTGAACCGGCAACTCTACTCACAATTTCCAAGTGACCAAAAAGCAATTATAACAATAACTCATTGAGCAATTTTGCTTTTCTTGGTCTAAAATTCCAAAACACGGTCAGAGAAACTCATATATGCAGCTGACAAAACTTATCAAGAAAAATTAGAAAAGGTTTTTTTTTTTTGCTTCATTTTTCCTCATTGACGTGGTCTAAAAATTCCACACGTGCCCAGAGAACTTCAACATGCAGCTGACTCTAACTTGCCAAGAAACTAGAGCAAGTTGTTTTTGTTTCTATTTATATTTGCCAGGATTACTCAGCATGTGCCCAACCAAGATGATTCTGTAAAAGTAGGGGCATCTTTAGTGTTTGAATTATTTCAGTAGTTTTAGAATGACTAGTGCCAATGCCTTTCATGTTGCAGCCAAACAACTGATACAAATGAATGAAAATCCATAGCAGGAATATTCAAAAGCTAATACTAACTAAACAAAGGTCAGAAAAAAATGCTACCCCTCAATAAAAAGCAGTGCTTCGAGGTTGGGTGCTTCGGGAACAGATTGCTACCCTAAGAAGCATAAGCACATTCTACAAAGAATTTACCATCAATAGAGAAAGCCTAAAATCACAAAGCACTATGCACATCCTACAAAGGACAACAGCACACAATCTAACCATCAATAGAGAAAGGATTGCTACCAAGGATTGACTGAGATCACCCAGGTTGAATATATGAAGGAACTATATCCTAAGAAAAAGAGTCAGCTATGCTTAAATGAATAAAATTTACCAGCCGCCAAGGCATAAATAGTTGAACCAAAGAAATGTTCTATCATAATCAGTAGCATGCCATTTTAGGGACCAAACGTTTTGAATTTTGAAATAATGCAAAAGGTATCCATTTCAACACTACAGCAAATTCCAACAGCTAAATGAGCACCTTAGACATTTTTGAGGATAAACCTCATCAAGCGATTCACCACAAATTGCTCCAGTAAAATGTCTAAGGTGATAGGATCACAACAACCTTGTCATTGGTACCTCGCTGACCAATTCTTGTGATAGGATCATAAACTTCATTCAAGTAAAACTGCGCCCAGCTTAGTGTTTCCCAGTGATTAATTTGTATAACACCAATCTGGGACAAAATAATCTCCCACTGACATGCCAGTTAACTATTCCATAGCAAACCAACCAAATTATCAATTAAGATGTCCTTGTTTATGATAATAGTTCAGCTTACAGTGAAATTCTAATGCAGCGCGATTTAAAGAACATTGCAGTTTGACACCGAAAGTTTATCAGACTCGCACTTCATCAGGAAGAATTCCTTTCTTCAATTTTAGTCCCTTTGACTAGGATTTAAAATCTCAATCTAGCTTATAGCCGAAACCACAAGTTTTTCAATGAGAATATCCACTCACTTGAAATGTAATCAACTTTGAGAATACTTGTACAATTGAAAACTTTTCAATTAAAGAATTTGTAGTGTTAATAGTTTTAAGAAAAGAGACAAATTAAGTCAAGAAAGTTAAATCAAGAGGTCACAATGAGATATTCAAACATACATAGGCTAACTTGAGAATCAAATCAAACGTAGTCAACAAACTGCAATAAAATTTCCTTATGATTAATGAGATTCAGTCATATTTTAGCTAACATCAAGCAGATATGCAACTCAAAAAAGGGTATCTACCTGTGGCAAAGAAAATTCTATTGTAATATCTCCACTTCCATCTTGTTGCGGTAAATAACCTCCAGGGTTTAAGCGGGAAGGATAGTCACCCCTTTTACGTTTCCCGGAGGAATTCATAAAAAAGTCCTTCACCAATATAATAAATTGTAAATAACAAGTATCAAGCGAATAAAAAACCCACTTGCAATTATAATAAAAAGAAAAGGGAGTAAAATCACACATTAGAACCTGCCCGTAGGACAAATATCCTCAATTATCAGGAATGCAATTACTAGGACTCCTGTCCGGTCCCTAATACAACTAAAGAAGGTAGGGAATACTGTATACCTGAGTCATGGCTTGCTGAGATGAACCTCTATCAGTCTCTTGGCGACCATCAACATAAGCTGTATTACACACATCAGCAAACACAGCCACTTATTCCAACCTCACACTCAATGAAGAAGTATAGCATAACAAGGACATTGATATCTCCTTTTAGCTTACCAACATTAACATCTACCCCAAGAGGCCTCTGGTTCATCCATGGCGAAGGTGGTTGCTGACCAATAAGACAATGCAACTTAATCAGATCCCATGTTATCACAATTCAAGTCCATAAACAGAGCACAACTCATGGAATTAGGTAAAACATGAAGCAAATGTATCACTGGAGAATCATACAAAAACACATTATAAATCACATTACTATACCATGTAAGGACTAGGCCTTCCAGTTTTTAAGTCCAGGCTATTTCTGATATCTGCAATTGGAGACGGGGCGTAATCGGAGGGACCAGTGGGTATGTTATACATCCCAGAATCAGTTCCAGGCAGTGGTGTCTGTATGGGAGTCTGCAAGGGAGTCTGCAAGAATGCCCAAATATACACTAATTTAGCATTGGACCAAAATTGAATGATTAAGTTAAACTAATGAAAATAAAAAACAAAAAAGGAAATTAACTCTGCTCACCGGTGGAAAAAGCATATCTGCGGTTGGGGTCTCGTACTCCTCGATCGGCCCCTCGTAAGGCACGTTGAGATCATGCACCGGCGTCGGGGCGACATTCTTCTGCGGGGTCGGCCTCTCGATGTTGCCGCTTATAGCGCCGACCTGCATCATCTTCATCTCCCACATCTGCACCCATCACAAAAAGAATCAAATTAAGCCGAAACACTAACTTCTCGAAAAGGGACGAAACCCCAGACAGAAGGCGAACACAAGAAAGATCGGAAGTCGAGGGCAAAATCTCGGGCCAGACACCGAAGGAGGAAGGGATTACCGCCTGGAGCTCCGCGAGGGCGGTCTCCCCGGCGCCGAAGTTGATGAACTCGTCGCGGATCTTACTGATGACATCGTCCACCACCTGGATGTAGACGGCGGAGACGTTGGTCGCCATTTCCAGCGACGGATCGCCCCTGCCACCGATTGAAGAATCCGGAAAGGAGGAGGCGAAATTCTTGCCTAGGGATTGTTCTCGAGCGGTGGGGGAGAAGCGAAAGGGGGGAAGCAGGAGGAGAAGAGACCGAGGACGGCCGATCGCGGACGGGAGCGCTCGGAATTGAGGTGGAGAATATAAATAGGTTTGCATCCGGAAGAAGGCGTGTGTACACGTGTCGTTATCTGGGGAGCCTTTAGCCGGCGTAGGTTGGACTCGGGCTAGGATGGCATGGGGCATGGCATCCAATATATACTAGATCGGAAATTTTCAGTTTACCCCCTAACATTTGTATTTTTCAAAACTATGAAGTTGGAGTAGCAAACGGCGCGCTCAGAGACAGGGAAGGAGACTGGCTGCGGGTGGAATCCTCGCTGGACGGCCTCCTCTCCGAAGCCAAGGGGATCGCCGGCAGCGAGTACTAGTGGACAAGTTGAGCTCACAGCTGACGGCGGCGGTGGCTCAGACCACGAACGGCATGGTGGAGGAGAAGATCAAGTCAGCGCAGATCACCACCGTGAGGGGACAAGCCGAAGAAGGCGGTGGTGAGGCGAGCGACCTCCACCGGCAGGGAAGCCGAAGCCGAAGCAGACAGAGACATCGTCGGAGGTAAAGAAGATCTTCGGCTGCATCTTCTGGCAGGAAACGATTTATGTAGATGATGATGATTGATGGAGAATTTGAGCCGTGTGACGTCGATAGAAGAGATTTTGTTTTGAACTTAATTATTTAGATATTACGGTTTTTTATTGAATCATGTAGGTAGATTTATGAAATTATAAAATCGTGCAGGGTAATCTTAAAGTTCTCAAATCACGGATCTACTTTTGATTTTACCGCTAATTAATCGACTCGTAAAAAATATTCGACTGATTTGTTTTTTTTATTAAAATCAATTTTAAATAAAATTGACTGATGAATTAAATGATCTCAAATTAATATGAAATTATTTTTACGTATTCTTTACTTTTTCGGATTATATTTATGTTCTTAAATATCAATTTAATTCAATATAGTAAGAATAATAAATTTTTGAACATGAATATATTTAAAAAATCTAATTCGTATTCAAAAAATTACTACTCTTAATATAATGATTAAAATTGATATTTAAAAACATAAATATAATGGACAAAATTGGCTGATGAATTGAACGATTTCGGATTGAAATGAAACTAATTCCAATGTGCTCGTCTAATTCTCTTGATTATATTCATGTTCTCAAAAATTAATTTGACTCAATATATTAAGAGCAATAATTTTTTAACACGAATTAGATTTTTTAAAAATCACGGCTCTCAATGCAAATTCATGTTAAAAAAATTAATACTCTCAATATATTAGATCAAATTAACGTTTAAGGGTATGGATATAATCAGAAGAATTAGACAAACACATAAGAGCTAGTTTAATATTAATCCATGGTCGTTTGGTCCATCAGCTGGTTTAGGCGGTGATTTTTTAATACGAATTAGATTTTCAAATACAAACGTATTAAAACAATCATTGCTCTCAATATATTAAGTCGAATTGATGTTTGAGGACATTGATATAATCAGGAAAAGTAGACAAACATATAGGAGCTAATTTCATATCAATCCGGGTTATATTTGATCCATTAACCGATTTTGTTCTAAATCGACTTTAATAAAAATAAAAAATAAATCAACTATTGATTTTTTCAAAATTTTAAAATTTCGAACAGAGAAAATCAATTCAATTGGTAAAAATAGTCGATTGATTTTTTTATCAATCGATTAATTTTTTTTACTAGCCGACTTATTAGGAATCAAATAAAAAATAGATATTTAATTTAGTTATTTTGAAATTATCCAATACGATTTGGTAATTTCGAAAAATATACTTATATATGGTTCAGTAAAAAGTGGTAGATATTATCTAAAATTTGTTTAAAATTTTTATATTTTAAATTTATTTAATTAAATAATATAAAATTTTATTGAAGAACATTATTATAAATAAACGCCTTTGTTTATTTAACATATAAATAACAATTTTATTTTGATATACATCTACAAACTTATTTATTTAATTAATTATATATATTTTTGATAAATATAAATAAACTTTTATCAAGAACACCAAACTTGATGCAATAGTAAGACATTTAATAAATTAAACAAACACTGATAGTTCGATTCCCAATTACAACCCACACTTTTAAATTTATTCTAATGGCTAATAAATCAAATTAATCACCTCTAAGAGTTAATTGGCCACCTAAGAGTTAATCAGTTCAAACAACTAAATCCTTAGATTAAAAAAAAAACTCAAATGGCAAGTATTACAGCGTTAACTCAACGAACTCTAGCAAACTGAATTATGCTTCACAATTCACAACTGCTGTGAATATACAATTAATGTTCTGAACGTAGGAGGAAAAAAAAATGAAATATGAAACTTGAGACATAAATGGAGAAATGGAGGAAGTCGATTACAACAAATGGCCATGTGGCCATGACATATTATTACAGCACCTCTGCACCTAAAAGTTCCCTGTTGTTGAGATCATATGCTGCCTTATTATCTTTAACCAGTGTTGCCAACTGACCTGGAGCACTAACTTTATTTAGTGTGATGAACAGGAACAGATAATGATGCAGTGGCAACTAAGAACGACATGCAAACAGTAAAAACGGGTGCAAAAATTGGGGCGATTTATGTGATTGCATAGTGCAATTATGCCATGATCACATAAAATATACAACAATTGAATCAGTGAGTACATCTACTCTTTAGCTTCAAAATTGCCATTTATGTGAACCAACAGATTTGCATGATCTTCTCATAATGAACAAGAACAGAGAATGACATAGCAACCAGGCACAAAGCACAAGCAGCTAAAAACAACGACAAAAACTAGGGTCATTATCATCTAACAGATTTCTTTCCATCTGATCTGGAAAAGATTACATGCTGCAGTTCGACAGTGATTTTAGCTTCAGAAAATGCCATGTATATAGAACCGATAGGTTGGTAGGATCTTAGAGCAAGGCTTAGCTCCAACTTAAGTTTCATAATTTTCACTTGCCATTTGATGTATATATCTTCAGTGTAACCTAAATTCAAGTTTTGCCTTTGGATTCATCATCTTATATTCTTAGCAATTTTCAGTATCTGCACTCTACACTTTCACATTCAGCTTTAAATCCCAACTTTCAATTTGGGATTTTTTTTTTTTGGTTTCTCGCTGATCAGACTCCAAAAGGCAGCTGAATCAATGGCATTGAATTTACAGATATCAAATGACATTCCAGTAACACTAAAGTTTTTTTTTTCCCGATGAAGCCATCTGATAAAGCATTACAATATTTGGAGGTGTCTCAACTAACATCTACAATGGAAATGCAAGATTAGATATAATTTTTAATTTATGACAAAAATATGCTTATATGATTTAGACGAATATTATAATACCCAGAAGAAAAAGTTTCGAACACCAGCACCAAGCAAATGAAGATAACTCAGTCCAACGTTACACTAACCTTGATGGTAATCCCATGTCTGATTACTAAATTCTTGTAGGGAACATGGTATTCGGTTTCTTTTCAGCAGGTTTGAGAATTTGGAAGGAGCACATCAATGTTTCATCAACACTCATCATGGCTCCAGCATTATCGAACTCACCACAGTAATTTGGGGCTGAGAATATTGTTACAAGTTGTTTGTCAGCAAAAAATTCATAGCCATCCTCCACAACCTGAAAAAACTTGGGCAAAAGTTAGTATACGAACATGGACGAGAGATCACAAAAGTATGACATTAAGATACTACCTGATGCGCCCTACAGACTAGATCTAGATCATGTCTGGCTAAGAAATCAGTAACTGTATCGGCACCAAAAGTCCAAGAGACCCCCCTGTCATTTTCTCCCCAACCTTGAACATCTCTACCAGGATCAGCCCAAAGTAAGTCACATATTAACCCACTATCAGGGACATCACATGGTCGATGTATATTTTTTATTTGTTCCAACCTTGATAAATCAGGGGACAATCCACCATGCATGCATAATATCTTGTCATCAATTAAAGCAGCTACTGGAAGGCAGTTAAAGCAATCACTAAATACCTTCCACAGTTTCACACTGAACCGTCGCTTACATTCATCATAAAATCCATATATTCTATTAATTGAAGCACATTCATGGTTTCCACGCAGAAGGAAGAAGTTTTCTGGGTACTTAATTTTGTATGCAAGTAGTAGGCAGATTGTTTCCAAACTTTGCTTTCCTCTATCCACGTAGTCACCTAAGAATAGATAATTAGCAGATGGAGGAAAGCCTCCATACTCAAAAAGCCTTAAGAGATCACTATACTGGCCATGGATATCACCTAAATTCAGAAATAAAGGCATAATCAATTTAGGAGGACTTCAAACACAAAAATCACAAAGGATAACCAGCAAAAGATGGTTTCTGACAAACAATTGTATCCACTAAAATGGAGAATATCAGGTAGTAGCAGCAAAATTACTGAGCTTAGGCATGTAGCTGTCATCTGGGGCCTAACAAACAGTGACGATACAAATGTGACAACAAAAATACATTTCTGAATACGATGATAAAACAATGTATTTTTAAAAGCTTTCCTTTTTTCCCCTCAAACTAATCAGGAAACCTGAGGTACTTAGTCTATTTTTTTTTCATTGAGTTAATAAATTATTTGATACATGCAATTAACTGCAACATGAATTCACCAAGTTAATAGAAAAGAAGTAAAATTACAACTTCCCAGCGACATATATACAAATTGAATACTCCGAGAGAAGGAATCAGTTAATTTTGAACTGGTTTATAACAAAGCTGCAGATTTAGGGTTTAGCAAACATCTTTTCCATCATCAACATGCATGATCCTAATAGGATTTCAATGAGGTTTAACCTCCAGGTTGCATTTTCGTCAGCATCATTAGCAAGATGCATCAAACAAAGTATTCCTTGTCCAGCACTAACATATTCTAATCGTATAGAAATATAGTAATTTATATTTCACACAATCTTTCTAATTAAAAAGAGTGAATTGATCAAAGAAAGAGTGAAGTTTGAGGAAATTGCAAATAATCAAGCAATAATAATATACATTCAGTATATTCCTCAACAATTTGCGACCCAAGCTTCCCGACTATGTAAGAAAAGAATACAACATTCAGGAGGAAAAAAAAACATACTGAACTCATAACTTCAGTTGATAAAGAAAATCTTTTGTAATACTTTCTTAAGAGAACCAGATGCGCATAGATTAACCAGAAAAGAAAGGAATTGCTAGATAAATTTTATAGATCCATAAATAAACCACGACGGCGATCAAACAATAAACCAGGAAAAGTAAAGGGAAGTAAGCTGACCGCAGATCTTGATGGGGGCTTCAAGTTCGAGGAGATTGGGCTGGCCGAGGAAGATCTCGCGAGAAGTGACGCAAAGCTGGTGGATCTCCGCCTCCGTTAGGCGGATTAACGTCCCAGGCCTTGCCGTCTGCACCTCCAGCAGCCGGCTGATGATGTTGTCGAGCACTCCGCCATCCATCGGGCCCGATCAATTAAAAAAATTAACAAAGAAAACAAGAGAAGGCACTTCCTCCCTCCTTTATCGCCCTGTCGGCACGACCCTGTCCTCTTGTTGTTGTCGTCGCAAGGAGGAAGAGTAACAAAGAAGGCAACTTTGATTGGAAGCGACAGAGACCAGATTGATAAAGTGACGGGCGGCAATCGCAACCCACCGACGCGGCGGCGGAGGCGGCGCCGATGAGAATCTTCGTTAGGGTGGGGTTTGGGGTGGGTGGCGGATGCACACCGACCGCCCGAGTCCGTGTGTTCACTTGTGAATTTTCACTTTTTTAATCCCCAATGCTTAACATCATTTCATTTAACAACTCGTCCTTTCATAAATACTTATTTGCTAAAAATTTCAATGAATTTAATTGCCACTGCTCGAAAGCCACCTCCATTGGCTTCAGTTCCTCCGCGACTTCTTCCGCAGCCGACGTCGGCCAAGCCTACGCCTTCCCTTACCACTCCAAGCCGCCGGAAACCTCGTTCTGGAGACATTCACCATGAACCTCACCCGCCGCACTTGAATCGCCGGATGTCCGGCGTGACAGAGCTGTTTGGCCGCATCCGCCGCCGCTCTAGTTAATTTGCCACTCTCTGCTTACATTACGGCTATCTGAGCACCAACAGCAAGCTCATCGTGCGGGACGAAGAGACTTCGCGCCGGCCGGGGTAAGCCCCTATTGATGAACTACTCCGCCTTGGTCTCCGATGAGGCTAACCAAATAGGAGGCACCTTCCACTATCACTATAAGAAAAAATACTTTTAATGACATTGAAAAGTATTATCATGTATTACTTATACTGACATTTTTGATATAGTGATATTAAGTTAAAATGTCCTCTATAATGATGTCGTCTAAAGTCTTATCACTTATGATAATTCTTAATGTCATTATAAAATAAAAATAGTGACAATACTAATAGCATGAATAAGTATTATAGTGACAAAAAATAGTGTCACTATAAGATTTATAATGACATTTATATATGTTGTTTTATTATAGTAATGATGACAAATTTATATGTCATTTAAAATTATTTATCAAGACAATTATAAGTGTCTTGAATTTTATTTATAGTTATAATAAAAAATGTCACTAATGATAGTTTATAAAGTTAATTTAAAATGCCTCGTTATGTAATTTATAGTGACACATATAAATGTTTGCTATATTAGTCTATAAAGATATTTAAAATTATCATTAATAATTATTTATTATGACATTTTAAAATGTCTTCATATGAGTTTTATAATGATATTTTTATCTACATGATTTGGTGTTCTATTGTGACATAAAAACTATCATATATTAATAAATATTTCACCCATTTTCAATATTTTCATGATATAAATATTTACGCATATAACTAATTAACATAAACACAAATAAAAATTTTAAATTGAAATTAAAGTGCTAATCAATAATTGCCAATTTTTTTGCAATACAAAACTGTCAAATTGGTCACCTCAAAAAATATCTATGCACTAATCACAATCACAAATGTACCCAATGTATTTCGTTTAAGAACTAGTAAAACATTAAGTCTCTCCTAAAACAAAACATAACCAAACTTCTAAACTTTACTACATCTTCAATCTTCAACCGTCACATCTTAAACAAAATCCAATATTCATGTGACCTACAAAAAAAAATCATATATTAATTAGTTTGTGTAAATGAAATAAAATTAAAGAAATATATAATAAAGAAAAAAAATGTATATAATCTAGATCTAGATTTTTTCATAAACAAACCAAACCAACAAATGCTAAAACTTAAGTAGAAGGCAAGATGAACACGGTAAGGTTGCAAAATGAATACGATAAATAATCAACCAATAGATTTGAACACGATAAAAGAATATAATGCAATGCCATGTCATATAATGAACACGGTAAAAGAATATAATGCACTGATAGTGGAATATAATGCACTGATAATGCCATGTCATGCATAGTCAAATATAAAGGAAATTGTCAAAGCACTGAGAGTGGAATGATAAAATTAATTCTGTTTGTTGGTCACTATAGTTTTGAGTGCTGATATCCTCCTCAAAATTTTGCTGCTCAACAACTGACAGTAGCATTCGCATAGCAAACTGTTCAATAGTAGCTGCAACATAGTTCAGTAGATAAAGCTTGTTTGCAACCTAAGCATAGAATGATAGAGCAATGCTAGTATCAATGAAACCTGCTATCTTTGACACACGATAGCATTTAAGAAAACAAAAGCAGAATTGGCATAAAGACTTGAACTATATTTCAAGTCAAAAAGGAAAAAAAAGGGATAAACCAAGTAAGAAAAATGTTGGTAGGAATTTCAAGTTCAACTGCTAAGAACTTCAACAACTAATCATATAAGCCAATGTTAATCAGACCACTCTATTTTTTAATCTTAGTAATCAGTCAAACAAAGTATGAGCATTTACAAAGATCAATATTTTCACAATTAGACCAGTTGAATTAACCAGAGTTGAAGGTTTTAGGGGTAAAGAAGATCAAAGAGGACACTATTTTGAATAATTGGAAATGTTCTAAATGACCAGAGTATCACTAGCAATATAACACATAAAACGAGCAACAAGATGAAATCCATTTTGTCAAAGTCAAATAACTAGCAGAGTTCTTGTTGTACAACCAGCGATGTTTCTATAAATATGGATGAGTTTCTATGCCAAATTTGATATGATAGCAGTTTGTGGTATGATAAAAATATTTATGATGCATTGTGCAATGACACCCAGGTTTAATCTTGTTGTAAAGAAAGACAACACACATCAACAAAATTAAAAATCTAACCTCATGCACCTAGTAGAAGTCTTCTTCATTAACTGTCAACTGCAAATATAATTGATATTCATTTTATAAAATATTAACATAATGACTTCAACAATGGTTCCATGATCAGTTCCTTTTCATCAGTAGTGTAAACTTTCATTCCTGAAATACAATTTAAAGGTACATAAAGAATTCTACATGAATATATATAGATGCTAAGGTAACCAAATATCAATTTTATGGAATGCTAAGATAAAATGATAATATAATTCCATTGAAAACCATTACTGAAGTTTCATAGCAGACAAAGTCAAAGTTCTATGAGTAAAAAAATATATATAATAAAATTCACATGAAATGACATGGACATTTACAAAGTATATATGATCATTCTAAGCTTTAAATGCATTAACAAAGTCCAATAATCCGTTTATTAATTTCCTAGAGATCAAATGTGAGATGATGCAGTATTCTCAGCAAAAGGGATTATCTCATCTAATATTTTGAAATTAACAAAAAACAAGTCTAGAAGCCATGTAACACCAGTGACAAAAATTCTGACCTTTAAGTGTAGGTGGCAAACAACCTAAAGTGAGTGTTTCAAATTCAATAGTCAATTTTGTACTTGGCAGTATTGTCAGCAATAATTGGTTTTACTATCTCCATTGCAGTTTTGCAAATTGCCTACACAAGCACAATGAAGATAATTATTGAATACAAGAAATTCTATCACATCCACTAAATACTTTAGAATAATTCTAGAATTCTAAGGGCATTCACCTTGTCAAGATAAGGCCATATATACTCTAGAAACTTGTTTAGCCAGTCAACCTAAAAGGACAATGATAATATGTTTAGTTTTGAGAGTGAGTGTAAGAGAAATTGTCAACAGAAATCAGAACCTAAATTGTAGAGAGAAAAGGAGAGTTTTCTTACTCGATCAAAGTCTGGATTTTTCGCTCGTAAGGGAATTTCTGGAAACATTTTCTCCAATGCAGTGGAATCATATTCAACAAGTGGTCGAATTTCAGGATCCTGAGAATATGAACGTCAATAATGAGCAACACAAGACGCAATACTGCTTATATTCCATTGAGTTTCCTTCCTTCTGTGAGTAGAAACATCCTTTAATCTAGCTGCTCAGTATACCAAGCTATTTATTAATTGTGGAGAAGATATAAGCACATAATAGAAATCACAAAGCTAATATGTAAGGATGGAACATATGAAAATATCCCATGGCCTATTAATGTTGGGAGACTATAATTATCATAAATCAACCAATAATCTTTTCTCATACACTTAAGAGTTACCTTAAAGTAATAAGGCTACGTCTCTACAGAAACAAATTGTAGGCATTCATACTGGTACATGTTTATTGTATCATCATAACATTCCTTGGTCTTCACATTTTCAAAATGTTCATACAAAAAATTTGATTATTACTCATCAGGAACAAGAAATAAAAATCAACTGACCCGAGACTCCTCTGATACATTAGCTCTGAATTTCATAAAGAAGTGAAATTACAAGTTCGTTCAAACTTGTATACCTTAGCATCTATATCTAGGTGAGATCTCTTACTGCATCTCTATGCAAATTAAATCATATTGAAGAGAGGTCAGTATTGTAATTGTTATGAAGGCAGAGATGATGAGACATTGATTCCTTCAATCAGTAGCCATGATTGTAAATGAGACATTGTTTTATCATGTAACACAAAATATAGCTAGCTTTGGAGACATTGTTTTATCATGTAAAATGAGAACCATACAATAGATATTTATTTTTACACTAAAAGAATTTACAAGGATTAAACCATACAATTATTCATTATCAATTGAAGTTTGATTTAAGGAACAAAATAAATGAGGAGCAAAATAGTCATTACAAAGGAAAATAGTTGAATTCGATACAACTGCTTTCTTAAACAATAAAAAAATAGCAAAATAAATTAATGAGAACCAATACAGGTAACATTACAAAGGAAAATAACTGAAAATAGCAAAATAAATGAGAACCAATACAACTGCTTTCTTAAACAATAAAAAAGAAATTAATTGTGTTTGATAGAACTTGAATTCAATTCACCTTCAATCAGCTAACAAGAACCACCGATGGTGTCAACATGGTAACATTATATTCAAGGGAACATTGCATGTTAGCCTTTGGGCTTTCCAAAATCTCAATGACTATATAGGTAAAAATTGCATGTTTGAGTATTAGTAGGAAAGTTCTAATGTATGTGATTTACTAATGTGATTTACTTAACAACTGAAAATATGAAATTGAAAGACTAAAGGAAGAGTATTAGTATGATGAATAGGTTTTTGTGATATACCTTAGAGACGGTGAAAAAAACTTCCTTACAACCACTTTACCACTTGAAATCGCAAAAATCAACAAGAAAGCATTCGTAAATCTTCAAAAGAAACAGAGCGCACAACAACCTTGCAACCTAGGGCTTCAGATCATGAGACAGTGGAAGAGGAATAAAAAATTACCTCAGCGGGGCAGATGGCTTTGGTGGGAGGTGCGCGTGTGGCGAGGAGGGTCGAGTAGGGTAGATGACCGTGCTGATGGGGAGACGCGCGAGTAGGGCAGATCGCATTGGTGGGCAGACGGCGTGGCGGGGAGGAGCGCCGCGCGTGGGGAGGCGCTCGCGCAGCCCAGACCGTGCTGGTGGAGGTGCGCTGGTTGGAGGCAGGTGGACGGCCGATCGAGCAAGGAGCGAGGGAGAAAACAAGATTAGGGTTCGCGCGAGGGTGGAGATGAAAAAGAGGGACGACGCGTTAAGGTATTGTATTGGCGCTGCGATTTGGAGATGAAAAGGAGGGAGCGATTTGGAGTATTGGCGCTGCGATTTGGAGTATTGGCGCTAAGGAGCAGACGATTTAGGGTTGGCAGTGTGGAGTATTGGCGCTAAGGAGCAGGCGATTTAGGGTTCGCAGTGTGTTCGCGCGGTGGAGTAAGTTTCGCGCGGTTAATTAAGTTGGAAACTGATTAATTAAATAAATTAAATAATATATTTTAATAAGAAAATATTTAGATTTATAAGGATATTTATAAATGTGTCCTGATAAAAGGTTTAATCAGATATTTTAATTATAAAATTAATCTGTGTTTAATAAGTGGTATTATAATTAGTTTATAATGACATTTACTATTACGTGTCATAAAATAAATGTCACAATAGGTCTTTTTTATTGTAATATATGTCCAGAAGCTGCGGGACCATAGTCGACCCTCTCCATCTTCAACATCGCCGGCCGCCGATAAAGACTGGCAAAGTTTTTAGAAATTTAAAGGGGAAAAAGTCTCCTTCCTTTACCGACGAAGACAGTGGCCGGCCACCCGTCACTGTCATTCCCGGTCACGCGGCACCGCCGGCGGGCGTGGTCGGTGGTCGTCTTAACTGTTAACCGCTTTCGCATTCCATCAAGCACGTGCAAGTCACCCACTTTCTTCGAATGAAATAAAACACAAATTTGTTTTTGTTTGTTTACTGAAGCATGTTACAGTGATTAAATTGTACTCGTTATTCAATAATTTATTGTGTGAAACAAAAGGGATGTCAATTTGGACCAAACATAAAATAAATTTTCAATGCAAGAAATTATATTATCTAAACTTTTTTTAAAAAAACTAAAAATGAAGTTGCATATGTTATATGCAGAGTTAAATTCAAAATGCGTAATGATATTTTATTATCATATATTTCAAAATTAATAGACTGGATTGGATAATGTAATCACAAAATTATTAAAAAATAATTATTATTATATTAATCCTAAATTTTCCGTTTGTCTTCGAGTTATCTCGCCTTTATTATCCATGAGTTTCTCTCTCGCAACCCGTTTCTAAATTATATAAAAAAAATTCATTATATTAATTTATAATGGATGTAATGAAGAAAAAATTCTTAAAAATATATATTTGTAAAAAATTTAGGGGGCGTTTGGTTTGAGTATTTTTTATTTATATTTTCTTATTTTTTTAAAAAATATTATTTGGTTAGTATTTTTTAATTTTATTTTTTGAAAAAGGAGATGTCATTTTTTAAAAAAATAAAAAGGTTAAAATGTTATTTTTTAAGGAAAATAGAAAATGCGGTAGAAAAAAATAGAAAATGGAAAATGCGGCGTTTTCGTCGTGCCCTATCCCTTTCGCCTCTAAACCTCGTCGCGGCCTCTGCGCCGCTGTCCGACTGAGTGTGTTGGTTCCAATGTCACCGCGATTTCGCCGGCTGTTTCCGCTGCGCTTGCTTGTGCGAACCCTATTCCCTTCTCAGGCCCCTCAAACCCATCTCGATCCCTTCTACCTCTTCTCCTCCCCCTTCCCGCTCGCTCCCTCTGTCCCTTCTACATGCAGCCTCATCCGCGCTCTCACTTCTCAGGTTCCCGGACGTTCCGCCACCAGCAGATCCAGCCGAATCCCTCGCGTTCCAGGCGTTGAGCCTTCAGCAGTTTCTAACCTCATTGTGTCGAACGATCACGCTGTCTCGGCGTTGCGCTTCTTCTGCTGGGTTTTGGATTCTCACCCCGACTTCCGTCCTAATTCTGAGGCTTATAATCAGATGGTGTGCAATCTCGGCCTCGTTGATGATTACGACAACATGCATTACATTTTAGTCCAGCTCTCCTCTATGGGGAATCTTTTTCTTGATTAATTTACTCTGTTCCATGGAACAGGCTTACTATGTTCCATGAATGCCTTTAAAATATGATCAATAGATTTAAAATATATTTTTTATATTGTCAACTAATATCTCAATTTAATTTGTAACTATTTGAATTTTAGAAAGAATTTCATTTTTTTTAAGGAAATATTGATTAAAAAATTATTTAAAAAATTTTTATTAAAAAATATTATTTCTAAAAAGAATTATGATGTTGCAATGATTTTTATTTTTTAAAAAATTATTTTATTTATAATTTTTAATATTAATATATTAAACATATTTTTTAATTTTAATTTTTAGATAATAGAGTTATAGTATATCATACCAAACATATTTTTTATTTTTTAAAATTTAGATCAGAAAATAAAAAATAAAAAATAGAAAAAAAATTTCAAATCAAACGTTTTCTTAATTTATATTTCGTTGTAGTTAATTAATCATGCTCGTGGACAATCAGAAAATTACAGAACTGTCTAGATATGCATCGAACGCAGATTGGACCGACCTCTGCGTACTTCCCACCACCATTCAGGCATTCATCCTGTTATCTGGCCGGCAAACGCCGCTTCCCGCAAGTTGATCCGCAACTGACCTCTACTTTTCTCGTGGACTATGTCCCGTGCCGAGCAGAAAATGTGATAGGCCCACCCTCTGCCTCTCCCGAATCCCGATTGATGAAGCATCACCGTTACGTGCGAGATCAGCGGCGGCCGATGTAGAGTGCATATCGTGGGTTTCGTATTCAAGTGCGAATAGTAAATTGAAGACCCGTACACGTACATCGGCGTGAACAGGGAAGTTATGGCGGTTTTTATCCGCACGTCGACGTGGCGTTACGGCGCGCGACGGCTACTTCGGTACCCGCTTTGGCAGATATGGTGGGGTCCGCCTTTGTCGCTTATCTGCATAGCCGATAATTAACGAAGCTCGAATAATTTTACTTTGCACCCCGTAGTTTATCAAATAGCGCTCTTTACCGCCTATGAATAAAATTATTGATTTGTAAGATAATTATGAATCATGAGAATTAATAAAATGACATTCATTAATAATGAAATAAAAAGTTATTTTTATTGAAAGAATGTGAGAAAATTAAGGTTAAAATTACATTTTTTTTAAAAAAAACAGCGAAGTGAAAGTGAAATTAAAAGTTCTTTAGGGAGTGAAATGAAAGATTCTCTAATTAAACTGCAATAAATTAGGGAAGAGGGAGAGATCGAGGGACTTGGGATTCGATGAAAGAGGGAAGAACGCAGGAACAAAGGTGGAAGGGAGAAGGAATTCCAAATTCTAACGAAATTCTGGACAATTTTACTCTGCCGGGGCTCCATCAACATCCCACGGCTTGACTTTGGGAGGCTATTCGGAATCCGCATCCTACGACTCGATCTTGGGAAGCTATTTGGAGGCGGCAAGTAAGAGAGACGTTTAAATGGCGACACATGTGATAGAGGAAGAAGAGGAGCGGAGGGGGCGACACAGCAGCAGCATAGGGACCGAATACTAGTCGCCGCCTTGTATGCCCTCTTCGCCTTTCACGTGTCTATCCCCGCCCATTCCATTCGCGTATTTAATCCCCTTGTCCTTAAGCACAGAGCCCATATCAGCTGTTGTGGTCGGTTGGATCGAGTTAGCTGAGAGGAACCGAAGAGAATTGAGGATATGGAGACAAAGAACAGCTCGTCTCCTTGTTTCCCGGCGATCTCGGATGAGACCTTTGGGCGGAAGGACCCGAATCCCGCGTCGGCTTCGCCTGGCTATTTCAGCACCGTCATCCCTCCTGCTTCCCAGGTAGTTTGTTTTTTTTTCCATTGGTTCTATTCTTATCCCCCAAATCAATTTGATTGTTGTTATCAAGTATCGTCCGTCAAAAAGGGATTGTTTTTTTTTTGGGTTGAGGGTTACAGTTTACTTCATTATCAATAGAAAAAAGATGGATCTTTATTGGTTTGCACTATTTTTAATCTGTGTGAGGATGGATTCGAGCTGCTTCTGATCAAAATCTATTTTGATATCGTCAGGTGATCGCAAAGAATTTATCACATTCAGATTTGTGCTGGACTTTGAACAAACAGAGAAATGATGGTCGCATTGCAAGTGCTCAGACCTCAAGCACAGGTTCTGACTATACTACAACTAACATACTCTCCCTAAGTCCCTACTTGTTCTTCACAAGCAGCGTACTGGTAATCAAATCAGAACATGAAAAGCCGCCTGTTTCTGACCTGTTCTTGCCATCTAATCTAAGAGCATAAACACTAGAAATGTAAACCTGGACCTTTTAAGATTGAGTCTTTGATAAGCAAATCCTTGCTTATTAATTTATAATCTTGTTACAAACAAGAATTAAAAGCAAATAGGAACGGCTCAATCTGTGGGTTCCTTTATTTGAAACTTTCCTTCTTGTTGGCTAACTTTACACACCCAGAATGGAACTTTCCTTCATTGCCATTGAACTCTAGTTTTTTTCTTTCTTTACCAAATGTGAACTTTCAGATTGCAAATCTCAAGGCAGTTCAACTAAAGTGAAACCAGGCTATGCCAATGAACATATAGAGTCGCCCTACTTTGGATCATCTGTAAATTATGGAGCTAGAGATTTCTACACAAGCTCGTCTTCCCCTCTGTCATCAAAGACTCCAGAGAAAGTATGTTTACACTTGATGACATTTTAGTATACTAAATAGGAACATCTTGTGCTCAAGTCTTTTCTTTTCTTATACTTCGAAATCCAAGATTCAGCATTCTTAGGATCTGACACTTGCCTGATTCAATAATATTCTACCAGTATAGAGTGGATGAAGGAGATGACTTGAGTAATATTCACCTAGCAGACAGAGGCGAATGGTGGCAAGGTACGCTACTGTTCTAGAATAAGCTCGATCAAACATTCTTGCCGCAAGTTAGGGTAACTGTTTTGCTTTTCCCGACTTAAATTCTTTCAGGTTCTCTCTACTATTAAGAATCAGGATCAGTATGCTATCCTTTTGTACATAAAAAGTTTATTGATTCTGTGAGCTTGGAGTTGGATAACTCATTACAGTCAAATGTGTGTGTAACTAGAACAAGTTATAGACTAGATTGTAGTTGACTTTTGACTGTGATAGACAAAAGAATGAAAGATCACTCCTATGGTAGTTTGGTAGAGATGTGCTATAGTGGACTTGGGGGCGATTCATCTATTCAGACCTTCACCTCCAACTTATTGCAGCGAGGTTGCAAGTTTGCCTTTGTAATACTCTTTTATCATAATGTGAATGAATCCTTCATTAAAGTGTTTCTTTGATATTTTCGTTTTTGTTTTCCGGCTAATTTGTACAGAGGCCCATGAAGTGAAGGGCCTAAATGTTGGATAAAATGAATGTGCAAATATCAAGCTTGTTCAACACAAAATTGTGAATAAATCAGTTTTTTTAATTAGTTCGATTTTGGAAACATTAGTCCAAAACTTAGTCAGATTTGGTCAACTACTCCAATTGTAATTTTAATTTAATTTAGATAATATATTATAGTATGTTGGTGCAATCTCGGTTAGGTCAGAGTTGACTGAGTTTGACAAAGCTCGGGTGAGCTTGAGGTCGTATGTTTCGATGTTTGACATTAATGTTTGTATGTGACAATAATGTTTGAATGTCGTAGGAAGTCAAGTGAGTCAAGGTTGTTTGGAGGCTTGACGGGAAAAGACCTAGTGGGACTAGGCACACCTAGTAGGACTAGGTGAAGTCCAGGTAGATCGGGGAGATTGTATGCTGGCACTGCAAAAGACCTAGTGGGACTAGGCACACCTAGTGGGACTAGGAGAAGTCCAGGTAGATCGGGGAGATCGTACGCTGGCAAGGCAAAAGACCTAGTGGGACTAGGCACACCTAGTGGGACTAGGTGAAGTCCATGTAGATCGGGGAGATCGTACGCTGGCATGGGAAAAGACCTAGTGGGACTAGGTGAAGTCCAGATGGATCGGGGAGATCGCATGCTGGCAAGGTGGAAGTCTACCGAGAGACTAGACCTAACTCGAGGGTTAGGCGAATCTGGTTGGGAACCAGGGTAAGTCCGAGCTGGGAGCCAGGCAGGAGAAATCCAAGTTGGTCAACGGGGTTGACCGGACACTTGGTAGGGGATCCTAGACTTGTGGAGACATGTTAGGTTGGACTCAATCAATTGGATGATCGATTGGGTAGCTGAATTGATTAGGGAAGTTTATGCAAGAGGATAGAAGGTAACTGAATCGATTGGGTAATCGATTCAGCCTTCCTTAATCGATTGGTCAATCGATTAAGGTGTCTCTTGATCAATTGGGGTAATCGATCACAGAGTTTGCGCAAGAGAACAGAGAAGCTCTGAATCGATTGGGTAATCGATTCAGGGCACGGGTAATCGATTGGCTAATCGATTACCGTTCGAAAACTAGCCGTTGAACGACTAAATCCTACGTGGTAATCGATTGGCTAATCGATTACCAAACCCTAGGCGTCGGGTATAACGGTTTTCGCGCAGGTCTTTGGCTAGAGATCTTCTCCTCTTCTTCTCCAACTACATTGCCATTTCAAGGGAAGCCTTGGAGCTCGTTGCTGCTGCATTTCCAAGGTCCAAGAGGCAATCACAAGCTTGAAGATAGCAAGGAAAGCAAAGTGTGAGCTTATTTGTAAATCTTATAAGATTTTATCTTGTATTTGCTTTGTTCTTGTTGTATCTTTGTAACAAGCTTGTAAGAGGTTTCTCCACTTCAAGAAGGAGACTTTCATAGTGCATGAGAGTGTGAGGAGAGTGGATACTTGGATTAGTCACCCGACCGGGGTGGATACCAAGTAAATCCTTTGTGTTAGCGTTTGCTCGAGTCTTCCGCCGCGACAAATCATCAAAGAGCAAATCGGAGCTAATCACCCCCCCCTCTAGCTCGCCTACTGGTCCCAACAAGTGGTATCAGAGCAAGGTTGCTCTTATTTGGACTCATCGCCAAGAGGGCAAGAGCTAGAGGAAGAAGAAGAAGTTGGAAGAAACCCTAATTTCAAGAAGTCATCATCAAGGGGTTTAAATTTCAAAAATGGAGTTTGGCTATGACACAAGGGCACCTCCACCATTCGACAAGGCGAATTTTGGTCAATGGAAGTCAAAGATCGAAAATTATTTCATGATGGAGATAGAACAATGGTTTGCTCTAATGGAGGGTTTTGAAGCTCCAACAAGCTCAAAAGGAAAGCTCCTCAAGAAAAGCAAATGGAATGAGGAACAAATCAAGAGATGCGAGACCAACTACAAAGTGATCAAGCTATTGGTCAATCTTTTGCCAAGCACCATCTTGGACAAGATTGGAGAATTTCAAGACGCCAAAGAGCTATGGAGCAAATTGGCAAGGCTTCATGAAGATCCCTCCACTATACCAAATCAAGACAAATCCGAAGAGGGAGATTCATCAAGTGAAGATTCGGAAATTGAGAGGTGCTCAACATCCGAAGATGAAGCTCAAGAAGCCTCCACTTCAAGGGTTGAAGAGGAGCAAGATGTGCCATTGGAATCGGATCAAAGAAAAGCGTCAACATCATCATCCGAGGTCAATGAGGAGAAAGAAGAAGTCTCCACCTCTAGGATTGAGGGGGAGCAAAGGTCATTGATTCCGGAAAAAGAAGAAGTATCTACTTCCGGATCAAGTGAAGATTCATGCCACACCCCTACAAGCAAAGGTATAAAAATTTCAATTTGTAAAAATAAAGATCATATTATTTGCTTTGAGTGTAGGGAAAGAGGACACTATAAGAGTAAGTGTCCCAAATTGGTCAAGAAGAAGGTGCTAGTGGCACCCAAGACCAAAGAGAAGCCAAAGAAGGTCGGCTCCGTGGCAAAGAAGGATAAGAAGCACATTGTGTGCTTCTCATGCAAAGAAAAGGAACATTATCGAAATCAATGTCCAAAGGGGAAGAATCCGACCAAGGCTAAAAGGAGGAGCTCAAGTCAAGGGGGAGCCTCCAAGAGTAACACTAAGGTACCATTAGGTAATGATACTTATTTAAATCATGACAATATGCATGCTAGAAATAATTATTATCATTTCAATGTTATTTATCATGAAAATAGGAGGTATAAGAAACCAAAGGAAAACTATAGAGCTCTCCATGCTAGGTCTACCCTACCTAAGGAAAATAGATCATTTAAGGGCAAACCTACCCAATATAAGGCCAAAAAGAAAAATTACCAAGGCTATATTAGAAAACCAAGCCTTGAGAAGGTATTGATTGAAAATCAAGTTTTGAGGTCAAAACTTGATAAATTAGAAAAATCCCTCAAAAGAATAGAAAATCTATTTAAGGGATCTAAGGATCAAAACCTAGGTTTAGGAAATCAAGGACCTTCTAGGAGCAAGAAAGGTTTGGGGTACAAACCTAAAACTAAGGATGATGGTCCATCCTATCATAGAGTTCCATATAGGTATGGAACTCAATCTAGGTCTAGGAGTCAAGTCAAGGTCGCAAGGGAAGCCATCCCTAGAGTTGACCAAGACAAGACAAAGGTGACTAAGGCTTCGGAGAAGCCTAAGAAAGTCTTTAGGAAGGTATCAAGGGAAGTCATCCCTAGTGAATACCTAGAACACCCAAGGAGCACCAATAGATTTTGGGTTCCTAAGAGTGTGTTCGCCACACCCTAGATATGTTTAGGGAGTGTCAACTCTAATTGGAAGGGCAGTTAACCCAACCTTGATGAAGTTGGCACTTTGGGACATTTTCAAGGAATTACTACCCTTGAAAATGAAGGATTCATTTATTTACTCTAGGAGGAGTAAATTTATGTCAAACTATATTTTTGGAGGACTAAACTTGATAAAGTTGGCACAACTAGGTTAAAGTCCAAAGATAGGCCATGTTGGGGAGTTTTGGCATTATCTTGAAAATTAGGGCAAATTTAGGATTATCGATAGCTTAGCGATGAGTTATTGATACTTAGATAGGATATCTAGGTATTCTTTTTCTTTGCTATTATGTCATGTTTTTGTATGCCCTATTACATGCCATGACATCATATTTCATCATTCATATTTTATTATGAAAATATTACATGTCATGTCATACATGCATTATCTAGTTATAATATTATTTAAACTCTAATATGATGCATGTCATAGTCATAAATCATGCATAAATCAATTTTTATTGAAGTTAAGGACATTGGCATTAATTGACATCCTAGGTGGATGATCAAAGTTTATAATGCCTAGATGGAAATGCATGAACCCTTAATTTAGGGAGAATATGGCTTTCACATCTCACTAAGACCATAAGTTGACTTGTGTGTATTTTTGAGACACATTAGAAACAAGTGAGATGTTAGGGTGATGAACAAAACTCAAGGTGTTGACCAAGTACATCATATTGAGTTTTAGATTCATCAAAACATGAAGTTCAATGAACTCCAATCATTGGGAAAGCTAATGTACAAGTCATGTGCATTTGGCCCAAGGAATATGGTTGGAAATTGTTTTTGAAAACTATTTCAAAACTATCTTGGAAAACCTTGGTAAAGACTATCTTTTGATAGATCTCATCATTGATGAATTGGATACAAAATAGAGTGAAACATTGAAGTATCTCAATGGTTTCCAATTTTATGTCAATCTTTGAAAAAGGAAGGTATTTTCATAGAAAATTATTTTTCCTTAATAGTATATGGTATAATTAATGTCTATATAAAATTTTAGAATTTTTCGAATTTTGTAGAATTATTTAGGGGTTTCTGAATTTCGGATCTGAAATTGTTTTCAGATTTCAGAAACTCCCAATCGATCAGGTGATCGATTGGGACCATAGCCAATCGATTGGTCAATCAATTGGTCGATCTTTTTGCGAGCACAGAAGCTTGCGTAATCGATCATTTGATCGATTACAGTCAGCCGTAATCGATCCGTTGATCGATTAAGGCTAGTTTAATCGATTGGTGAGACTGAAAATGTCTATTTTCAGTCCAATAACCCATTTTTGAGTAACCTACCAATCCCTAAACCCTAGAATTACTTTTATAAGTATATTTGGGTAAATTTCATTGTGAAATCAAAAAGGGAAATGGTTTGGTGAACATTTAAGGGTTAAGGAGAGATTTTGATTCAAATTTTGAATTTCAAAATCTCAATTACCTCAAGTTAAGTTTTCCTAAAGGTTTAGGAACTTAAAAATCATTGTTGATGCAATGATAGAGGTTTAAAGCATGTTTTGAGGGGGAGATCTTCCTTAACAACATGTGCTTCAATTTTTATTTTTGGAATAAGTGAATGAATGGAGATTGGGAATCTTCATGAGTGCTCAAGGTTGAGCATAGGCTCAATGAAAAGTATGGGATTTTCATTAGGTATACCTTTGACCATATAGACTCTCAAGGAGAGTGTTTGATGTGTGTCAAAGGGGGAGAAAATTGAAAGGCTAATAGGGTTTAGTCTTTCTTAAACATATTGTCAAACATCAAAAAGGGGGAGATTATTAGTGCAATCTCGGTTAGGTCAGAGTTGACTGATTTTGACAAAGCTCGGGTGAGCTTGAGGTCGTATGTTTCGATGTTTGACATTGATGTTTGTACGTGACAATAATGTTTGAATGTCGTAGGAAGTCAAGTGAGTCAAGGTTGCTTGGAGGCTTGACGGAAAAAGACCTAGTGGGACTAGGCACACCTAGTGGGACTAGGCATACCTAGTAGGACTAGGTGAAGTCCAGGTAGATCGGGGAGATTGTACGCTGGCACTGCAAAAGACCTAGTGGGACTAGGCACACCTAGTGGGACTAGGTGAAGTCCAGGTAGATCGGGGAGATCGTACGCTGGCAAGGCAAAAGACCTAGTGGGACTAGGCACACCTAGTGGGACTAGGTGAAGTCCATGTAGATCGGGGAGATCGTACGCTGGCATGGGAAAAGACCTAGTGGGACTAGGTGAAATCCAGATGGATCGGGGAGATCGCATGCTGGCAAGATGGAAGTCTACCGAGAGACTAGACCTAACTCGAGGGTTAGGCGAATCTGGTTGGGAACCAGGGTAAGTCCGAGCTGGGAGCCCTGCAGGAGAAATCCAAGTTGGTCAACGGGGTTGACCGGACACTTGGTAGGGGATCCTAGACTTGTGGAGACAAGTTAGGTTAGACTCAATCAATTGGATGATCGATTGGGTAGCTGAATTGATTAGGGAAGTTTATGCAAGAGGATAGAAGGTAGCTGAATCGATTGGGTAATCGATTCAGCCTTCCTTAATCGATTGGTCAATCGATTAAGGTGTCTCTTGATCGATTGTGGTAATCGATCACAGAGTTTACGCGAGAGAACAGAGAAGCTCTGAATTGATTGGGTAATCGATTCAGGGCACGGGTAATCGATTGGCTAATCGATTACCGTTCGAAAACTAGCCGTTGAACGGCTAAATCCTATGTGGTAATCAATTGGCTAATCGATTACCAAATCTTAGGCGTCGGGTATAAGGGTTTTCGCGCTGGTCTTTGGCTAGAGATCTTCTCCTCTTCTTCTCCAACTACATTGTCATTTCAAGGGAAGCCTTGGAGCTCGTTGCTGCTGCATTTCCAAGGTCCAAGAGGCAATCACAAACTTGAAGATAGCAAGGAAAGTAAAGTGTGAGCTTATTTGTAAATCTTATAAGATTTTATCTTGTATTTGCTTTGTTCTTGTTGTATCTTTGTAACAAGCTTGTAAGAGGTTTCTCCACCTCAAGAAGGAGAGTTTCATAGTGCATGAGAGTGTGAGGAGAGTGGATCCTTAGATTAGTCACCCGACTGGGGTGGATACCAAGTAAATCCTTTGTGTTAGCGTTTGCTCGAGTCTTCCGCCGCGACAAATCATCAAAGAGTAAATCGGAGCTAATCACCCCCCACTCTAGCTCGTCTACCGGTCCCAACACAGTAGTCATGATTATAACTGTTTTAATATGATTAAAAATAAGGATATTTAAGATTGAAATTCGATTATTTTTTAGATAAACAGATAAATATGAGAAGAAATATTTTGATATTTTAGAAGGAAAAAGTATTTTTTTTATAATAAGTCCTTTTAATTTTTGCAATAAGAAAGAAAAATAGTTTCCGATAATTTCATTTAATTTCGATTTGTGGGGCCCATAAAATTCAGCAAAATCTAAGCTGTCCCGCCTAATTCAAGGTGCGCATGCAATTAATTAATAAAACAGCTAATTCATTTAGTTTACTCCGCATAATTATAAATAATTAATGCTGGAAGCACAAATGTCACCTCCCGCTCCTCATTAAGCTGCCTTAATCCATAATTAATCATAATTAGAGTGACAATATTTTCCAAGATTAATCTCAACTAAGTACTATAAAAACAAACATTACGATGTGCGTTCTTCTCTGTCTCGCCTCGGCCATTGATTGTTTCGTCGCATGCTTTTTCGATTTGGGCCCAAAAGTGAAGGAGCAGTGGGAGCGGCGGGCGCGCAGAAGAGCTGCTTGCCTTTCCCGCTGCGCTGCGGCTGCCATTATTGTTCCGTGCCATTCGAGCAAACGCCTGCTAGCCCCGCTACTTGTACCGCCTGCTCTTCCATCTTCAGCTCGGAGCCATGGCGGATGACCTTCAGCTTCCTTCCGAGCTTCTGGACGATGGATTCTTCCACGGCTTCTTCGTCGGGCGAGAGGAGAAACGGGTTGATGAGAGGGAGGATACGGGCGATCACTCTTCCCTCGACGACGAAGACGACAAGGTGAGAAATTTGGTGGTGTGTCTTATCCCTCCATAGATTTGAGCTTTATTTGGTGAATCAAGTTTTAATCTTGGCACCTCGCGGTAGGGGCAGATGCTGGATCTACGCGACGAGGCTACGGTAAAGGGGGCGGCGGAGGCGGAGCTCTGGCGATTGAGCCAGTACCAGCATCGGCTTCCAAATCAAGCGAGGACCTCTAGCTCCTTGCTCGTCCATCGTCAACTGCAGGCGGCTCGAGTGCGTCTTGATTCCACTCAAATTTATCTCTAAACATGTTTTTTTTTCCCCACTGGTTCTTCAATTTACGAGCCCTATTTGCCTCAGATCCTCCATCTGAAGCAACAACAGCTCCTGCAGCAGCAATTATGGGCTGAAAGACAAAGCAAAGCAAAAGGGGCCTGCCACTCCCCTGGCGTTTCTTCTTCCTGGCGTACTCCGTTTCTAGTCCAGCATCAACCCCTTCCTGGATCCGGCATGACAGCCTTCTTCCTTTGCAGCTCCGGCGGCGCCAAAAAAGAATCCACTGGCACCGGTGTCTTCCTGCCCCGGACGGCCGGGAGCAAGCCCCAGCCACAAAAGAAATCAGGTAATCCTCATGCACACACCAACCAACTAGCCTTCCAGGTGTTCGACCTTTTCTCTCTATGAGTTCCTAGCATGAAAAGTCTTGCCGCCTTACAAATTAAAATTTCTTTGTATCAGCTTGTTCAACAGTGTTTATTCCAGCAAATGTAGTCCAAGCTCTGAACCTAGCAAATCATCATGGTAACTAAACCATCATCTCTGTGTTTTCTTCTTTTTAAAATGTTAATTTTACTCCAGCTAAACAGTGTTTCTCATTACTAGATTCGTTTATAGGAAGAGGAACAAACCCTATGAGAAGTCAGAGCCATCCCCAGCCTGGTGATTTCATTAAAACCTCCATGAGCTGCCTTCCCCAGGAGTGGACCTATTGACCAACCTCACCAACTCTCTTACAGTCGCTAATTGTGTTCACGTTCAATTTTCAAATAAGCCTAGAACACATATTTAAAATGGATGAACACCGCCAGTTGTCAGTGGAAGAGGGGTTTGTCCAAAGCAACTCATTATCAATGATTTTCTCATGGAAGGTTGGTGAAGATGTGCTGTTAGGGTAGGATTTATTGTCAATAAGGTCCTCATTTGCCTACTTTGGGCCCTCCAAGGATTAGCAAAGTCTCTTGGCTGTTGACTTGTTGCCTAATATGTATGTATGCATATATGTATGTATATATGTATGTATAATAAGTAGAAAAGAAAAAAAAATGTAATGCAAGTGGTACTGCTTTGCGTTGGGTGATTTGAAATGATAATAAGAAGCATTCAATATCTTCTTCTGTATTGAATAGAAATTTTGTTCTTCATTAGAAGATAGCAATGAGTGTTTGCCTGCACAGGGTGTGATTTAGGTGGCCCATGTTGACTTTGATGAGTATCTTTAGTTGAACAAATCCAGTTTGAGGATTTTGCAGTTGAACAAATCCACCTGCCAGGTTTGTTGCATGCCTAGTGGCTCAAGGTCTGAGAAATATTCAATCTTTTTTGCTCAACTACTTTGTCAGTTTCATGGTCTGACGAATTTTGTATCGATGATCAAGTACAAGTAGTGGTGTGCATGTAACAAACATGGTCTGACGAATTTGTATCGATGATAAGTACAAGTAGTGTTGACTGAGATGCTATCTTGACAATGAACACTCTTATTAATTAGTGGAATCGTGCCTTTAAAAATTCCTTAGAGGGTTTCTGAATATAGGGCCGCTTCGGCGATAGGGCCGGTCACTATAAAAAGTTTACCCGAATAGTTTTTTGTCCTCACGGGATGGACTGATAGTTAGTGCGTGGATATTGTCATCAAGAGGTCTGCGGATCAAATCATGGCAAAGCTAGTATGTTCACCCTCCCCACGCGCTAACTACAACATCTGGGCTAGTGGCCTCCGTGATTTACCTCCTCCGTGTTGACCCTGGAACCGATTGGCGGGAACGCTGGGGGCAAACAATTCACTTTTTTTTTTTTGCCACCAAGGGGTGTTAACACGAGCTAAGTAAATTCAATAAATATTGGATTCGAATCGGAGATTTTCAGATTGAGTTAAGATTGAATTGGTTCGGTTGATCCGAATTTAGGATTTAGTGTGTTTTTTAAGATTAAATAAATTTTATTTTGAAAATTAATATATTTTATGTTGATTTTTATGTATATACGATGAAATATTAAATAAAAAGAGAAAATTGTAAATAACAATAATATTATTAATAATAGGGTTTTCGGATTTGAGTTAGAATTTTTTGTAAAATTTTTATTTCAATTCTATCCGAATCCATCCCATTCATCTTGAATCGACACTCTTAAACATAGGCAACACTCACGGTCATTTGGTAATAATAAAAAACATGAGGGGTGTCGTAAAAAATATTTGAAAATTGCTAGGGGCTACAATGAAAACTTATCTCTAAATATATTCGCAAGTTCGTCCCTCTTCGTGTCGGCTCCTTGACCAGCCATGCAGGCCCAATTTTTGGCAATTTATAGAAATATTATGATTTATTTGTTTATGAAAATAAAATTGGACTTGGGTACTTGAAATAACACGTGATAATATTAATAGCAATGAACGAATGAATGACTTTTGAAGTGTTTTATGAAAGAAAAACAAACAAACAAACTGCTAGACAACTAAAAAACAACTATTGAATGCAAATTTATGTCGATGTCTGTTGTATGTTAATTAATTTTGACCATAATTAAGATACTTAAATGCTAAATTAAATATACATAAAGTCTCCCACTCCTACTCTAATAAAGCCAGCCATGCAGGCCCAACTCTAAGGCAGCCAATTTATGGGAACATTATGATTTATTTATTTATTTATGAAAATAAAATTGGAATTTGGTACTTGAAATAACATGCGATAATTTTTATTTATGACGATGTCTCTTTGAATAAATGGAAACATTCGAGTAGTTGGCTCGCGGCAACCCACTCCTACTCTCATAAAACCGCAACGAACCTCATTAAGGCCGGGTTTATTGATAGATATGTAAGTCGGAGAATGTTAAGGTATCTTCAATTTTATGAGATATTTATAACATTAAAATGGTTGAATAAACAAATTTAAATATAGAGGTGAGATTTGAGGTTTGTAATTTAAGATGAATAGTAAAATTTTAAATTTATTCTTTTATCGTAAAATTAATATAATATATATAAAGTCATCTAATTATATATTATGAATTAGAAGACAAATCTGGCCCAATAAAATTTTTTATCAATCGTCAAAAAAAAAATCGAAAAGTACTCGTTGCATATGGTTCAAAAGTTCAACATCCCTTGATAGTATGCCTCATTTGGAGATTTTTGTTTACAAAATATATCGTAGCTGAATATCGAATCGTAAATGTCTGAGTGACAATTAATCAACCTTTTACTATATTATAGCTAAGGGCGCAAAAAATGATCACTTAGACTAATTGAAGTTATAATATTTACGTGGCATATTGAAACTATAAAAAAAATCATTTAGAATTCTAATAATTGACGATACCTTGGACTACTAATTTATTTAAACACAAACTAAAATCTTATAAATCGCTAATTAATAAAAGACGGCCATTGATTAGACTGAATGAATAATCTATAATTATTGATTTAATAGTGTAATTTTCACAATATTAACATTAAATTTTTAACAGCTACTTAGTTTAACGGTAAATAGTTGGATTTAAAAGGCTTAAATTAAAAGTTGGATTTAAAAGGCTTAAATTAAAAGTTGAATTAATTTTGGACATCAAGGCTGACTCGTAGAAGATACCGTTGGGTTCGCTGAGTTGATAAATATATGGGATCATGATTGTAATATACTCGGGAAATCGACAGAAGATTTCATCCTCTCTATATACCTCGTCCTATGTACTTAGGCATTTAGATTCCTGCTGTCCAACGTACGACATGAAAAAGATGCATCACCAAATATTTCAGAATCGTAAAAATATAATAAAAGCATCATTAATTGCTGGAAAAACAAAGAATGCTGTCACTCTTTATATATTCGATTGGTCGTATTCTGCATAGAAATTATGTTTACAAGAGAGCAGACACCGATTGGATATGATTAATTAATTAACAATCTTTCTTTAAATATTTATCGATATTTCTAAATAAAATTTATGGTAAGATGCATAACAGATAACCATTATAAACGTCATTAATTGCTTAATTAATGTATAATTTATTTAATTTATTTGTCACGAAAATTAAAAATATTTGAATGATAATTACTCTATTGCCATCCTCCAATCGATTATATTCGATTGATCCTCTTCGACGAGGTTCGCCCCTTGCTTGCTATTCTCATCGCCGCCCATGTCGAAATGACGACGGCAACTTCCTGCTTCAACCCTTTCCTTTCCCTCTTCGCCCTCCTCTTAGTCCATCTCGCCTGCTTCTTCTTACCCTCATCCGGAGGAGAACAACAGGAACCATGGCAGCTCAACCGGAGGAGCGCGAGGAGGGTTGCCCCCTCTTCTCCCTTGAAAGCCTCTACCTCAGCTCCGGAGAAGCCACCGGCGAAGCATTCTATCTCTCTCCGGTCCTGCCTTGCACAAGGGCTCTGTTTTCTTACGCCGAAGAAGAAGGAACCGGAGCAGAGGAAAACAGAGACCGCCGCCGTCGTTTCAGACAATGGGAACCGTCACTCCTCTAGGTTCGACATGTACCCGTGTCCAGATTGCGGCGAGGTCTTCCGTATTCCCCAGCTCCTAGACCTCCACCAAGCCGCCAAGCACTCCTTCTCCGACCTCAGCTGCAGAGACCCCGGCTACAACGTCGTCCGCATCATCTTCTTCGCAGGGTGGAAGGGCCGCGGTCCGGTCGCGATCCACCGTCTCCTCAAGATCCACCACTCGGGCCGGACCCTCGCCCGGTTCGAGGAGTACCGTGCAGCAGTCCGGAACAGGGCCGAGACTATTGTTGTTGGCGGTGGAGGCGGCGACGACGAACGGTGCGTCGCGGACGGGAACGAGCGGCTTGGATTCTACCGCACGACGTGCCTGTGCGGCCTGGGGGCAGGCGCGTGCGGGGGCGCGCGGTGCGAAGCCTGCCCGGTGGTGCGGCGAGGCAGCTTCGCGGGGAAGAGCGGCCGGGAGCTGGGTGTGATGGCGACGCACGCCACCGGGTGGGGCGCGCACGTGGCGCCGGCGGCGCGGGACATGGGGCAGGCGGGGGAGCGCAAGGTGATTGTGATGTGCCGCGTGGTGGCCGGGAGGGTTGCCCAAGGGGCGGCGGCTGCGGAGAAAAAGGCCGCAGTGGCGGAGGGGTTCGATTCGGTAATCCCGGGGAGCAGAAGCGTCGCCGGCGGCGAGGAGGATGAGTTGTTGTTGGTGTTCAGTCCTAAAGCATTGTTGCCGTGCTTCGTCATCATTTACACCGCATGAGCCTTACGCTCCCTTTACCTGTACCTCACTCTTCCGTTTACTTGGATATATATTGTTTTTAATTTTATTAGAACGAGTGTATGCTTTAGTAAATTTGGGGTTGCTTGATAAATTGGAGTGCTTAAAAATTTATTTTGGGTTGATTCTAGCTTAATTTGGGTGTTTTTTTTTACTTTTGGGTGAGACTCTGTTAAGGAATTTGGATTGGTGGATGAGTTGGAATGCTTAAAAATTTATTTTGGATTTATTCTTGCTTGTTTTGGGATATATATATATATTTCATTTAGGGAAAGACCAAGTTAAAAGTTAGACTTCCCTATTTTATGTCCTAATTCTTTATTTTTTTTCTGCCAGTGAGCCTTAATTGTAAAGGATCTCACGGTTGAATGGTTGCATCAACTATTATTTCAAAATTTTAGACAGTATAATATCCTTACTTATTTTACATAGGGCTTACTCGGCCAAGTTTCTGTTATTCCTTATATAATTACTATGTACCTCTTGGTTATCTAGAGAAAAACTGAGGAAGTTTTATGAGAGTAAGTATTAGTTTGGAAAAAATCTTTTCTAGCCTAAAGAGTTTTAGTTCTTTATAAAAATAACTTTATTAAATATAGAAATTTTACAAGGTCTCGAAACAGTAGTAAAGTAATGATATGCAGCGAGAATTTTTAATAAGAAATCCAACGAGAATGATATGTCACTTTTTATATACACATCCGATTGTCGTCTAGACATCGATGGCGACCTCCAATCGCCGTCCCGAACTAAATTATATCCTGGGAGGTACGGTGAACCCGTTGAGGATCACTGCAATTGGAGTGTCACATCATTCCTGTTGGATTTCTCGCTAAAAATTTTCGCTGCATATCACTTTTCAAAAAAAAAAGAATTATAGATAGATGGAAACATGTATAATTTGCATGGACTCTTCGTACTTAAATTGGAAAGAAAACTTGTACTAGGGAGGACTTACATACGAATCTTGTTTAGTTGAGACTTTAGCTGAGTTCCTTTCTTCGAGTTTGGTCTCCTTTAGCTTCAACTAGAAGGTCTTTTATACGAAGAGGATAATTCCTCTTTGGTGAAGGAAAGATAGTTGGTGCGCAAGAAAAAGGGAGTTGGTTTTGTGAGTAGGGGAAAAGAAGACATCTAGAGAATATGAGTGAATAAAGAGAAGGTGGCAGAAAGATAGCAGCTGGAGGATAAAATCAACGGCAATTTATCAAAGGGTGTACTCAAGAATTGGTATTTATCAAAAGACGTACCATGATTTCAATGTTACCAAAGGGCGAACATATTTTAGTAAACTTCCTCTTATACCCCTACCGTCAAGTACTGCATGCAATTCTCTTTCCCTTTCTCTTTCTCTTTGTCAGTAACGAATTTCGAGATGTACCATAAAAAGATGTTCCTTTATATTTTGATAATAATATTATGGAACCTTTTTCAAAACAAAAAATATTGAAATTAATTAAAATATTTTTATTCAATTAAAACTAAAACAACATTTCAGCCGGCCACGTTGGGCCTGAAATGGTTCCATTTCAGGCCCAACGTGGGCCTGAAATGTTTCCATTTCAGGCCCAACGTGCTCAATATTAAGGGTCTTTTCTCGATTCTTTGTTATTACATTTTAACACCTCGGAGAAGTCCAAATAAATAATGGATAACAAATTTGAGCTCCTTGTAACCTCAGAAATCCACAGGAACTGAAATTTTTACAATCGAAGCTCTCTAGGTCAATCAGTGACCTTTTGGAGTCATTGGGGTCTGAAATGGAAAAATTTCAGGCCCACAAGGCCTCGAAACAGTAATAGAGCAATGATATGCAGCGAGAATTTTTAATAAGAAATCCAACAAGAATGATATGACACTTTTTGTATACACAACAGGCTTCTTCTGAGTAGAAATCTTTGAAGGAAAGATGCTCACACCCTTGGATAACACGTCTTTCCAGTTATAATAGACTCCTTGTGTACCAGAGTATAATACATAGTAAGAAAACTTCTTTTCTGTTGGCTTTTGTATAGTATTCTGAAAGAAATTAGCCAGTCCATTAATAATAGCTATCTTATAATTCAAACTTTCGAAGATGGTTAGAATGTTCCATATGTTATCAAGTAAACAAGTTTATATATGGTCAAACTATTCTCTTGCTGTATAGTGAAATTGTTCCTCATATCGAGTTAATTGTTAAAGTTTCTAGTTGTCAAACCTCATGATTTTCTAGTAAAATTTTTTTACTTTCTTTTGTTTATCCATGCTTACAATAGTCATGAAGTTAATGTAAAAATCTAAAAATCTAAAAAGTGTTTCTACTAGGAAATTATTAGTTCTCTTTGAATGTTTAATCCTTTGTTGATAATTGTATTTAAAAATTTTAACTATTTTTTTATTAAGTCATTTTCTTAAATCTTTTATTTGTTAACTATATTTTTCTATAGTTGGTGCAGGGAGCACTATAATCAAATCTATGTTTTGATATTGTCAAAGGTTTAAGTTAAGTTTTGTTATTATCTGATGAACTAATCAAGTGCACAGGAGGCTCAACTTGGAAAGTCCTAGTAGACCAGCTGGACCTAATACTAGATAAGAGAAGTCTCAGCGGATTGTGAAAACTAGATAGAAAGTCCAAATGGGTCAAGTGGACATGACATCTGGCAGGTAGATTCGATAAGTCTGGAGGACTTGATATCGAATCAACTGGGAGTCTTAGCAGGTCGATCTGATGCTAAGTGGTGAAAGCCCAAACAAATCTAGAGGACCCGATGTTTGACAGGTAAGTCGAGGTAAGCTTCCGAAGGGAGTGCGGTGAGGTCTTGTCCCTGAGAGGCAAACTTTAGGCGCTAATCCAACTAAAGAAACCAACAGAGGTTTCTAAATTGAGATCAGGATAGATCCTACTGTGTTAATCATACATACTACCTAACTATTTATACTAAGAATAATGATTGAGAGAGTGAAAATGAGAGAGTGAAAATTATAGTGAATGACGTGACACCTTGCATGCACGATCTCCGACGGGTTCAACGTGCCCCCTAGTGTATAGTTTGATTCGGGGCGGCGGCCGAAGGCCGCCGATGGTGTCCAAGCGATAATCGGACGTGTGCATGTAAAGTGTCACGTCATGCCACATCATTCACTATGATTTTCACTCTTCCATTTTCACTCTCTCTATCATTGCTCTTAACTAACCTTGTTTTGCATAATTACTTTTTATACTATTGTATTTGCTAACTTTGTGTTGTAGATAAGCTAAAATTAGGTTGCTGAGGCAATCAGCCCAATAATGATCGGGAAGATCATGGTTTTGATGTGTGTATGCTAATATGTTTAAGGTTAGGGTGTTATATTATATTTGATATGTGTGATTGAGTTTGCAGGACTTGGAGAATCACACATGGAGAACATATCCAAGGGACGAGCGCCGAGAGAGGAGAGCTCCAAGGGCAAGCCAGAGAGTGGACTTCAAGGGCACATGTGAAGGGTGGCATGGAGGCAAGCCAAGGAAGGCTTGTGTGCGCATCCGAGGGACGATAGCCAGAGGAAGAAGACTTCAAGGGGCAAGTCAAGGGAGCATACCTGAAGGCATACGTGAAGGAGAGTGTTTGGAGTGATTGTAAGTGAGTTTAGAGGCTGGGCAATCGACTGGCCAGAGGGCAGTCGACTGCCAAAACTCATAGAAGGTTTTCAGCCTTCGACCAGTCAACTACCCCAGGAGCAGTCGACTGGTAACCCCGAAAAACTAGTCGCGGGTTGGACAGCTTGCGAAGCTGTTCTTTACTCTTATTTAAGAGAGACTTTTGGGCACGAGGAAGGTACGGTTTTTCACTGTACCAAAGTGTTGCTAGTGCCCATATTGCTCAGTTCTTCCTCTAGTTCTCTATTGCATCTTGTAAAGAGGAAGAAGACGATCTTGTGAAGGTTTTTCTCCATCTTGAAGGAGATTTTCATAGTGGAGAGTGTGCAACCGTATGGATCCTTGGATTAGTCACCTTTCGGGGTGGATACTAAGTAAAATACTCTTGTTAGCATTAAATCTCTTGTTTTCTATTATATTTTGTATTGTGCAAACCCTATTGTAGAGAAAAACCGAAAAGAGCTATTCACCCCCTCTAGCCGAGCCATCGATCCTAACAAGTGGTATCAGAGCGCAATGACGCCTTCAACGGACTAACCGCCAAGAAGAGCAAATCATTGAAATGGTCGGCTCGCACATTCAACCGCCAAAATTCGAGGGAGAATTTTCATGGTGGAAGAAGAGAATGGAGGTTTTTTTCAACACCGACTTTGATATTATACTAATCATGGAAAATGATTTTGAGGTGTCTAGGGATCAAGAAAACAAGCTTCTTGAGAAAGTAAGGTGGAGCAAGAAGCAAAAAGATGATCACTTGGCAAATGCAAAACTCTCTGTTATACCAATAAAAATTTACCTCTATGATTTAGAGGTAAAGTTTAATAAAAAAAAAGAAAATTTCCGGGGCTATGATGCAGTAGTAGGACTAGTTGTATTTCAAACATTCACGGTTCAATCCTTAGTTACGACATATTTTGTAGAAATTTTTTCTCCATATGAGACACGAACCCTAGGACGCTGGATTTCTAAACCGTCCACTGCGAGCGCTTCCAGATTTACCCTGACGATCGGTAGAAAACTTCCATGCGCTTTCCGATTTATCGTGGTGATCGATGGAAAATTTATGTGGGATCGGATTGATCACCCTAGATTCGTTTGCTACTGATCAATATTTTAATTAAAAAATCAGAATTATTAAAAGAGTTGGTCTGATAATATAAATTATAATAATTTCTATATATATAAAAGGTTCAGAATTATTTTAATTATTTTTAGATCGTATTGTAATAAATTTTTAATCTGATAAATTCAGGTGCGATCCAATATTTTTTTAATTAAAAAATTACTTTTTTATTAAAAAAAAGAAAAGTATGTGTTTCGTATTCCATTTCCACGGGTGCTTTTCGTCGTCGCCTATTTCGGAACAATTTCTCGCCTCCTTCCTGGTGCTCTCGCTCGATGCACCACCACACATTTCCATTTCCAACTCAGAGAACAACCAAATCGAGCTCCATCAATTCTATTTCTCCGAGATCGCCCTTGGAAGCTATTCCTCGCCGTCCTCTTCGAATCAACCTCTCGACGCCGATCTCCGCCTGCTCAGTATCCGAGGCCGATCGGAGCTGAACTAGGGTGAAGCACGTGCCCGTAACCTTTGAACGTGCTGAGTCCCTCCGGAATGGATCTGACCGTTTTAAGGAGCGGCGTCGGCTGTCCGGTGCCGGACAATCTCGAGCTCGTCCTCGTTTTCGCATTCGGATCATTCCTCGCTCGCCTACTGCTCGACCGACTCGTCTACAAGGTTCGGATCTTTGGCTCTCTCCTACTTGTGCCTGCGCATTTGGTCGGTGATCTGTCGTGCGTTGTGTGTCACGTGGCTATCGGATTTTAGATCAGGTGAGAAAAACGTGGCTCTGGATTGTTTAGCAATTAATAAAGAAAGTAAAACAAAGCAAAATGGAAGAACTAATCATATTGACGGTATTCAATCACTAAACAAATTTGGCAAAACTGTTCCAAGTATCAGAAATTGCTCGCTTGGATCAATCTTCGCATATATCGAGGCTTTCTTATAACCCTGTCATGGAATTTTCTAAGATGGCATTGCAGTCAATCTCTAAGTTTTTGTTTACTACGAAATGATCTCATCTGAAGCGAATTTGTTAATGGCTTCTTCTTTTGTGGAAAACATCTTCTTTCCATGGTTCCCCGAATTTGCCTTAGAAAAATTTAGATCACTTTTTTTATTCAATTTATGATACAAATGTTTCCAAAAATATATCTAGTAATCAGTATGTCATAAAAATGTTCTTGGAGTGGTTCCCCTAAGCGTGTGAGAATTGACCTGGTGAGTGGTGACGAACCCTTTTTAATTTGATATTAGCTAAGAGTTTCCTCAGGTGTTGCAGATTTGCTGGCCTACATCTTTCTGGAAATATACACTTTTCGAACTTCTGAAAGGAATATTTTATTTGGCTATTCTATCAATTATTATTATTTTTGTTTATAACATCTTATTTGCGCTTTATACTAGGTCTTTACTTGATTTTGTCCAACAATTGAAATTTATTTATTTATCAAGTTTTATGTTCATAGGTTTGTAAACTTACAAATGCAATTGCTTATTTTCAGCCTTGTTCTATGAAATTATTAAGGTATAAAGTTGTTCCTATGGTGAACGATGAGGCTCGTTGGACAAAAATTGCCAAGTCTTGCGAGTCAATGTGGAAGCTGACATATTATGCTACTGTTCAAATATGGGTAATTTCAATTATCAAGCAGGAGCCTTGGTCATTAAATACAAAGGAATACTTCAAGGGGTGGCCAAATCAAGAATTGAAGTGAGTGCATAATGACGAACATGATCGTTCAAGTTGTTTCACATGTTATTTATGATTCTTATCTAGATATTAGTTAGACTGCAACGTATACATTTTAGCATACCTATTGGGCTTCATTGAGTTAGCTCTTGGCATTTTGTGACCAATGGCTGCACCTATTTAGTATATTAGCTCTCTTACCATCAAGTACTGGGATAACTATATAAATTGTATAATTTAAATTTTACAATTTCTTTATTAATATGCTACAATTTCTCAAAAAGCATTGGTGGCTTAGGCAGAATTCGACAACAATAAGCATCATATTCACATGATGTTGTACCATGAAAGTTAATAGTCTATAGAACTGTTCTAACTCCTTTTATTGCCAACTATTGCAAGTAATTTTGAGTCTGAACTCTGAAATGAAGTAGGATAGTTTCTCATTTGCAACTGGTTTTACATTGCTCGTAATTTTATAATTTTTGCATTTTCCATATATATTCAAGTTTACTATCTCAACTATAATGCACTAATGTGTGAGACATAGATATATTAAGCTTCTTGCCTCAACAATGCACGAGCTTAATATAATCGATCATTTAGGTCCCATATTATTTGTATTTACTACTAAACTTTGTTCTTGCTTAACCTTATTATGTCAGGTCTTCCTTGATGCTTTTCTACATGTGCCAATGTGGATTTTACACTTATAGTATTGTTGCTCTCTATGCTTGGGAAATCCGCAGAAAAGATTTTTCAATTATGATGTCTCATCACATAATAACCTCAATTTTGATTGGGTTTTCCTACATTACCAGGTATGTAAAAGGAGGTTTATGACCTTGATGTTATGCATTACTACTAATGATATTATATGTTTGTACTAATCATGTTTGCCATACATAAAAAATCTAGTACTTCCGATGGCGAAGGTGTGTAACATATATACTAAGACGTTCATTTTGTTTAATAAAGAGATCAAAGTATCCTTGTTGAATATATCTAATCTCTTGACATCAGAACATATCCAATGGTTTATAGAGGAACTTTCTGGTGCATGGTTGGGCATAAGACTGTTCTTATTTTCATGTTTCAGGAAGTTTTTTCTTTCACTGCACTCCTAATATATGCATGTACTAGTTCAATGATTGTTAACCTTTATACATAATGATAATCTATTTGTTTTTCTGACTAGCAAACTTAAATGAATATTAAAAGATTTATCATTCATTGTTCTCTGAAACATTTGTATGTACATCTGCCACTATGTTGGTGGTGCATTTCATGCATAATTTTCTATTAGTTTGTCTCACTTATTTGATTCCAGTATAAATAATATATATATATATATATCACTTATTTTTGACTAAAATTTGAGTGGGGTAAGGTTTTTTATAAACACCAAAAACCCAGCCTAGGAAAATAAACATTTTGGGCTAAGTTGGGTTTTACTTCAAAATGTGAAATTTGGATTATTTGAGATACTATAGCTCATATATTTTGTTTCCTTGAAAAATTGAGATCAAGGTTTAAAATCTCGATGTCACGCCCCCAGAGGTCCATGCTTGTTCGAAAATCAGACAGGATCTCCCCTGTACAGCGGATAATATGAAGCTTATATACATCATCTCACCCATATCATAATCACAGTCACAAGCGTTTGGCAATATTAAAAGAAATAACACGGGACATCCACGCAGTTTATTTATATTCCTTCGATAAATAATAAATAACTTAAACTCCGTAAAGTAAAATGCAAATATATCAAAAGTCCACGACATAAGTGCAAGCCCACAATCGAACGATAAAATATCAACACGTCCGCTACGGAAATAGAATAACATCTCTAGAAAAATAATAATAAACTCAAACCAGAAAACTCGACAATATGGGACTGCAGATGGATCTTCGCCTGCGGCACGAGATGCAGCTGCCTACCAGGCACGAGATGCAGCTGCCTACCACCTGAAACAAAAAAAAAGTAGGCGGTGGTAAGTCCGGGGTCAAACTCTGAGGATATAGCGAAAAGATGAATGCATGGTATAAACAAGATAATTAAAGCAGATAGAACAAGGTAGACAGTCTTCGGAAAAATAGAGTACATAACAAATGCAAAAGCATACCTGCGGGACATGATCAGAAAACCCTCGTACCAAATCAATAAGCTGCTCGTACTATTGAGCATATCCAGGTCAAATAACCCAATGCAAATCACATACGTACATGCGGGTCAATCAAATACAAAAATCATAGCTCACCTCAATGTAAGATGCATTGTATGCACATGATGCAAAGACAAGTGTCACCCCTACACTTTACTCTACAACCATTATACACATCTGCGAGGTCGATCGGGCAAGAGCTGTGACAAATAATACTAGGAGAATCACCTCAATCCCACAGAAATCACTTCAATCCCGAACCCCAAGTAAAAAGGGGGAGCCGACGGGATACTAGGAGAATCACCTCAATTCTACAGGAGAATCACCTCAATCCCGAACCCCCCAAGAAAAAGGGGAAGCACAACTGCTCTCTAACAAAGACCTTAGGAGGAGTATATCTTTTCTCCAGGAACAAAGGGGAGTGCAACCTCTACCCTATGATACTGCAATGTGTGCACGAAACCAATGTACACCGACCCAATCAAGTCGATCATTTATGAAATCAATAAGTGACATACATATCCAATCAACACCAGAATAATTAAACATGCACTAAGCTACTGGGTAAAGTTTATCTAGTGCCAACCAGCTCTAGATGGGTAACATAATGGTTCTAAGTATGGAAAAAAAATATCAGGCAGGAAAACAAGTAGAGTTGATCTAAAGTAATTAATCCTGCTTACACAATAAAATAACCATGCATTTAAAGATAACTATAACTATAGAATCAAGTAAGAAGTACCCACCTCAAATGGAGATGCTCGTAATGAAGAGAACCTCCATCCAGCTAATCCGTGCCCAACTAGGGTCCTATAATAAAATACATGTTAGAACCAAAAGGAATTAGGATATCTCCACAATGTCTTGATAGTGTCCACTTTGGGCCTAAGCCCTCATGGTTTTGCTCTTGGGCTCACCCCAAAAGGCCTCATGCCAATGGAGATACCATATTCCTTATAAACCAATGATCTTCCCATGTGTTTCTCAATGTAGGACTAAGTTTGCACCTTGCAACCTCTAACAATACACAAGTTTAGCTATCATAAACATGATACTTAGCTAAACAAGTCATTCTAATTAATTAGGATCATCCTAATTATTTCGTCTCATTCAATTAATATAGATGATTAACTCGTAATTATTTCAAGTTATTATAATTAAGTTCATGTAAGATTTAGCCCAAACCTAATCCAGGTGATCGATTCAACCCTTGACTGTAACACACAACACATATCTTTACAGCATACACACACACACACATAGCCTTTACGATTTCCTTTGGTTTTTTTTCCTTTGATGTTGCCGATGGCAACATATAAGAAGCAAGCCCCGACCTTCTGCTAACCTTGTCGATCGACGCCAAGCCACACATCCAATTCCACGGTAATAAACTACTCCAAAACAAAAATTGCTTACCTTCCGTGACGCGCCGGCGATGGAGAAATCGCCGAGGAGAAAGGAAGAGGAGGTGTCGGCGGAGAGCAAAGAGCACAACCCTGGCAGCCAGCTGGGACAGTGGCGATTAGCTTCGATCGAGGAGGGTCGGTTTCGATTTCGGTGTGCGGGCGGAACAGTACATTTTGTTCGTTTCGCCCGACACGGAACGATATCTAAAACACTGATTGAGATAGCTGAGAATTCTTCCTTTTTTATGACTTGAGCGACTCTCACACATTGTCTCAGTCTTCGTGCTTTAATTACAGTAATACAGAGACAGAATCTACCTTTGCAGGTTTTTCCGAATCGGAACTCTAATTCTTGCTCTTCATGATACGAGTGACGTGTTTATGGAGTCAGCTAAGTTGTTCAAATATTCAGGAATGGAAATGGCAGCTAGCTTGTTCTTTGGACTTTTTGCTATATCATGGCTTCTTCTGAGACTAATATACTTTCCATTCTGGATAATCAAGTCTTCAAGGTTGTCTGCTGCACCAAGTGTGCTTTTCAATTTTTTTCTTTTCATTTCACAATCTCCCTCTTTGATTGTTCTGATTATTGTTCTATTCCATTTTCAGCTATGAGTCTTTTGAATTCTTGTCATGGATGAACCAATTCCCTACCATGTTGTATTATATGTTCAACACAATGCTTATTACCCTACTCATCTTCCACGCATACTGGGGGAAACTAATATTTGCAATGATTATGAGACAGATGAGCAATAGAGGTCAAGTGGGGGAGGACATTCGGTCAGGTGATTACATTACTTTTGTGTTTATTTGGTAGAAATTAGAAACTTAAATCTGTTCACTGAACCAACATAGAAAATCACATTTATTATCATAAGAGTTACTATATGAAACTAATTAGAGAAACGTTTTCTTTTATATTTATTCCAACTACATAACTTGTACTTTATCAACCTTGTATCAACTTAGGCTTGCTAAGTAATGTTCCGTGCTTAGAATCCAAAGACGCACATGTGTTGTTGTAAAACCTCTATAGATTTACAACAATACTATGTAGGATTGTTCTGGAGAAGAAACTTTTTTGAAATTTTTTTCCTTCCTTTCTAACTAGATATACTTGTATGTAGGTGTGGACTAGCTGAGCCGAACTTGATTATGTTCAAGCTCGTTAGATTATTTTATCAATCTTGAAAACGTGTTCAAGCTTGTTTGTCAAAAAGTTTGATGTGCTCAACAAAACTTGACTTTTCACCTAGCTCAACAATTGGCATTGATCCAATGAATGAAACTTATAATATTTTATCATTTTCAACAAATAATTTAAAACTATAAATTTGCAAAATATTGAATAACTATTAGATATAAATAGTATTATAAACATGTCTATTATATTCTATATATTACTAAAAGAATTAACATGATCGTAACTGAGCCTTATATAAATTTGTAAACAAATTTTGTTCTTGAATTATTCATGAGTGTTTTACATGGAAGTTAATCGACCCAACTCACTAGCATTTAAACTTAATAAGCTCTAGTCAAGTTGTTTGTCTAGCATTCACAAATATCTTGTTTCATTAGTAGCCCTACTTGTACACCAAGTCTCAATACTAATGCCTATTCAATCTAACTGCAGATTCCGAAGACGAAGGATGAACTCTGTCTAACTTTGCAATTTAAGGGGAGGGGATAAACAAAGTGAAGTTACTCAGCTAACTACACTGCAGAATGTTAGACATTCATTTTTTAGTCCCGATCAAGTGAAGATAAGTTCCATGCTTCTACTTCTCTATTGATATATGTGATGAAGAGATAGCCTCAATTTGGAATGATGCAATCGGAAGCAGGATTTGGTTTATACGTAAGATATTGAAGAATTTTCTTAGTTGCTTTGTTATATTTACCTCTTCTTGGTTTGCACGGTCGCAATCCATTTTGTTTTATTGGGCCAGACATAAAGGTTTCCTTTCATACAAAAGTTCATTTGTTTTGAGACAAGTTGTAGGCTTCTCTGCCTTAATTCTCAGAACAGATTAATCAATCAGCGAAATTGATTTGAGAAGCTCGTATCTTTACATAAAATTGGCCATTGTTTAGCAATGCATTCTTGTGATGTCCATGTAAAGGTAAACTAATCTCCTGCGTGTGCTTTAAGACGTTAATGTACGGTCAAGTATAGTATGTGAGCCGATCCATATCAAAAATTTAAAATTTAAAATAAAAAATATTTTATTTAAATTTAGATATTTATTTTTAACTATATAATACATTATCTTTCTTATAATTTATCATTTTTTTATTTTTATTTTTCTCTCTTTTATATTTTTTATTATTATTTATGTTAAACTTGTGAGTGAAAATAAATATTTTAATATTTAAAGAATTTGTCAACCAATAATTTATTTCTCAGTTTAAATTGTTTTGGATCGATTTAATTTATCGATTTTGGATAATGAATACCCACCGGCTCTAGCGGATGCAAAAAGAGGTCAAACTCAATTTGGTTCGGTTCGGGTTCGGGTTCATTTCAATTGGATCGGCTTCCTTTTTCATTACTACTACGACTGCTTTCATTGGAGGCGGAGCAGATTCCGGCGAGCGAGGCCGAGATATGAGGGCGGTGGTGCAGCGAGTCCTCTCGGCTGGAGTCGAGGTCAGTTTTCCCCGTCGATCTATCGACTATTTCTCTTCCCAACGCTCTACTTTGTGTGCAGGTGGAGGACCGCGTGGTGTCGGAGATTGGCCCCGGCCTACTCGTCCTCCTTGGCGTCCACGAATCCGACACCGATGCAGATGCCGATTATATGTACGCTTGACTGCTTCTTTCGTTTATTTGCTTCCTCTCTCTTCTAGTTGTTGGATTCTGTTTACTTGACTTATGCCATGCACCTTTCATTTGTCATTATTTTCTAGGATTTCCGTGTAGATCGAAACTTTTCATGTTCAATTGAGACGGTTACACATTAACGGTTCTTGATTGAGTTGTATGACTTGCATAAGATCAATTTCTGTATGAAATGGATCGTGTGAAAGTTGATTTGAAGTCGTTGACAATTCATAATGGAAGACATTTATGTAGGATTAGTGATGGTGCGTGTTCAAGTGGTTGTATTCCTTTACAGATTACTGCTTGATAATTAATAGAATAAGGATGATACTGGTAATGGGTCATCTCAAAGAAGTCAAAATAAGAACCAAGGAAACTGATCTATAGGGTTGGGCAAAAGGAAAACGTGCCTTATCTGATGGTGCAACTAGAGGAAAGAGTTTGTAAGGCTAGATTCACTATGGAGTTGTTAATGTAGATGAATGATTACCTTCTCTAGGAGAACTATGTATCCATGCATGTCATTCCCATGGGACTGAGGATGTGGAAGATGCAAGGCCACAAGACTTGCCAATGCCCCTATCAACAATAAGAAAATGAGAAGGTTCTTAAAAGATCCATCATATGTTCCATGTGAATTATTGAAAGCCCAACTACACAAATTTGCAAAAATCTAAATGTTGCATTCCAATCCAACGAAAGGCGGGTGAAGAATCCTGGGCGACTTGACAAATGACACCATGTTAGTACAGGCAAACATATCAGTGGCATGACATTATAAGGCATGTGTACTTAAGTCAGCATGGGATAGTGTAAGATAAATTCCCTTTCCCTTAGGATCACCACCTTGCACAAGAGGGTACGATGTAGTGGCCTAGCGGGATAGTGTTGAAAGTGCTTAATGATTATGGTATACAAACTTCATTTGTAACCCAATATTTTCAACCCCCCCCCCCCCCAAAAAAAAAAAAAATTCATACTAAACTTTGGGTCGATTTAGAGAGCTTGATATTCCTATGAATCTCATTCCTGGGGAAAAAAAAAGGAAATATTTCTAGGATTATTTCTCCTAGGAAAGGTTAACAAAACCATGTCTTGACACAGAGAGAAATGGTAAAATATGTAATCGTCAAAACATCTTCTGCATATCATGCAAAGCTTACTGTGTAATAACAGCCATAGAGAAAGCCATCTAAATGGTAATATCTTTCTAAATAGGAAACTACACAAACTGACCTTCATTGGCTTGTATGTTTAAATCGATTTGAAATAGTATTTTACCCTTTTTTACTGCTTAAATGTAGCCCATCCAGTTAGACCTACCTGCATCATTCCAATCAGGATACTAGAATTCTTAGTGCAACTGTTTAACTACATGATCAACTACATCCAGCCTTGATGGTTTATAGCACCACCTCATCATTCTTTGAACTATTCTGTCCTGTTTGCCATAACTTAGCCAAGGGTACATGATGTTCCTTCTCCACCTCACCCACATATGACTCTGAGGAAGACCTGACATCAAGACAGCTTTCAGACAAGGGTGCCAGCTTTACAAAAAAAGCTCAGTTTGTACTACTTTATTAGCATATCACTCCTTTCATCTCTAGCTGGACGGATTGGAGTAGGTGGTCCAAGCCTAAATAACGAATAAATTTGCTGCTTTTAGAATTTAGAACATGGTAAAGCTGATTAGTTGACTACTTATCCTAAAACCTCGCCCAATGAAATATAATTATGCGATATATAGTCAGAATTAAGCAACTCTTGTGTTGTATACTACTAGTTGATTTACAATCTTTCCTATCTTACCTTCAGAATCATTTGCAACAAATGATGTAAATTTTTTTCTTCTGTTTTCTAAACCAGATCTGGTATTGACGGGTTCTTACAAACAACTTCATCTTCTTTATGGGTTAGATATAAACAAATGCATGCAAGGGAAGATATAATGTTCACTATTAAAGTAATATGTGACATTTAAGCATCCTTTTTGGCAAATTGCAGCTGCAGGAAAGTCTTAAATATGAGGCTCTTTCCAAATTTGGACACTGGGAAAGGGTGGGATCTGAGTGTAAGTATTTGTGCCAAAAATAAATTGCAATCATCCTGCCTTTAAAAAAAAGACGGAACTGTAGATTAAAATTTGTTCTAAATGTTATCTTTTTTTAAATCTATGGCAGGTTAAACAGTGTAATTTTGGAGTACTGTTGGGTATATCTTGCAAATCCATGCTTCCTCGATTGAGAGTCAAATTTCATATGCTATATAGTTCTTGATGAGCTATTTTTATTGTTGCTTCTTTCAGTGAGTCAGTTCACCCTATATGGAATTTTGAAGGGTAATAAACCAGATTTTCATGTTGCTATGCCACCACACAAAGCAAAGCCTTTTTATGAGTCACTTGTTGAAAAATTTCGCAAGGCATACACTTCAGATGCAGTTAAAGGTATGAATCATGTCTGATTAGATAAGACACTCATTATGGTCTCTCTACCATGATACATCAGGGCGAGTGAATCGCCTTTTGCCACCTCTACCATGATACATCAGCTGTGAGATGTACAAAAGCAGTGCTAGAACAGCGGATTTTTTTTCCAATAATTATTTAGTCATTCATGAAATGCAACTATGAATCACAACTGCTATACCTTTTTTTTGCCATTTTTTTTCTGAAACACACAATTGCAAAATTTTGTTATGTGTAGTGTTATCATTCCATGGTTCCTGATGTATCAATAAGTTCCAGCATTCTATGACTTCACTTTTGGACATTTGGATAGAGTAGATGTTTCCATCTTCTCAGGTTCAAAATTTATACTTATTAGTGGAATGGATGAAGAACAAGATTTGGCACTATAAAGAAATCAACTTTCTTAGTTGCAAAATGTCTTCGTTTTTTTTATTCTTTGCTTGAGAAGTTGAAGTGGTACAAAATTGGATTCCTAATCATTCTTCTTGAAGTGAAAACAATACAAATAATAAACTGAATGATCACTTTTATTTGGATTATCAAATGGAGCCGTGATTGGATACAACCTAATTAGGTAGATAGAACATCTTAAGTCTAGTTTCAAATGCCTTCTGGTGTTACCATCACATATCTCCTCTTTCATCTAGTAATTGAAAATTTGATAGTATTTAACCTAATATATGATTTTGATGCTACCAATTGTTGTCCTTCATTTTTCTTAGTACATCAAATCCTCATCATTATACATATCCATTGCCACCATTTGTCTGATGGAAACACAACGAATTACATATCATAGTCTTGCCAATTTCTGGTAAGATCTAGTTCTCTAGATCTGATTGTCCCCTTAATTGATTCCATTAATTGTAAGATTAACTTCAACATTCTTTTATATGTGTTCATTTGTCGATACCTAAATTTATATATTTTCAGAAATACTACTTGGCTTTTATTTATTTTCCCCCAACTTAATTCAACTTTAAAGTCATATCAATTTTGGAAAGTAACGTGTTCTAATGTAATGGGTTTCTGAGACTAATATCAACATCTGACCTCCATAACGGTCCTGATCATTTTGTATTTTCTATTTTTTGGAATGAGATTTATGGAATCTTGTGAATAGGATCAAAACCTAATTCCATGACATTTCTATAACATCCATTTTTCTTATTCTTAAGAAGCTCCTAAGATAGCTTGCTTCATCATTATTTTTTATCTCATATTTCCTTTGTTTTCATGATAATTATGCTCGCTATATTCTTATCATTCTATCTCAATTTCTTCAGATGGTGTTTTTGGAGCAATGATGAAGGTCAGTTCAGGCATTGTGATACTTCATGTGCTAATCTCCCAAGTACTGTTGCCTCATTCTTGAACTCATGCAGGTTAATTTGGTAAATGATGGTCCGGTCACAATGCAACTTGATTCATCACAATCGCGGTAAGTGCATTCCAGTGAAAAAAATTGCAACAAAATTTATGACATCTAAATAAAATTTCTTTTTTGACATCCTTGATTTAACTTTATTCTTTCTTGAAATGGAACATCGTGATTGATCTCAGTGTTGGCGCTTCACTGGAAGATGGCGAACAAGGAGATCTACCATTGTGAAAAATGAGCAGACCTGTCTTCGAACATGCCAATTCAGACTCCCATTCATTCTATCCAAAAATTCCTTTTCTCCATCTTGATGAACGTATTTTGCATCAAAATGGTCACATCGTCCAATATCATCTAAGTTAATTTTTGATGTAATTCTGATCAAGATTTTCAATTTCATATTCTTGCCGACTTATCTAGGACAATTTCAATAAAAGTTTGATATGAAGTATGACTTTTCAAGCTGTTTAGTTGTTTTTTTGAAATAATTTGATAGCTTGAAGAATTTCCAATTTCATATTCTTGATCATTCGTCTTAATATTTCAATGCACTAGTAATCTAGTATTTAAAAGGACATTTCCAGTAAATTTTGGATATGGAATATGATTTATCAAGCTGTTTAATGAAATCATTTTGACAAAGAAAGTGCTCTGGTACCATGAGTTAGAAGGAACATAATTTGTCTCACATATTAGTTATAACATCTGGGTTAGTAATTTTCGTGATTTATCTTTTTTATATTGATTCTGAAATGAATTGACGGAGATATTGAGGACGAGCGAATCATCTTTTACCATTAGAAGAACATAATTTGGATATTTTCAAATAAGATGACCAAACGGTCCGAATCTGAAATTCTTTGTGGCAATGTGGACTGTTGATCTAGGTGTTCGTATTTGCCATCTCGTATTTGATAACAAGTGTCAAGCCAAATCCTCAAGTAACAAAATTAAGTAAATTATCAATAATTTTATAATAATTTATATATTTTTTATGGCAAATGTGTTAATGTTTGATCGACCTATAAAGGAAAAAAAATTAATTTTTTCATCCCAAGCATTTCTCATCATCAGACTCACAACAAAAAAGAAAGAAAGTAAATTATGACCAACTGTTTTAGGTGGGAGAATATTTAATCTAAATCTCATGAAAATTAAATATTGTATAATAACTTTATGATTTGAATATCAATTTGACTACATCTTTAAATGGTAAAAAAATGATTCATTCACTCTCAACATTCTTATTAATTTATTTCAGAATTAATATGGAGGATATTCGATCAATTTAGATAGTAAAAAAAATGATTCGTTCATTCTCAACATTTTTATTAATTTATTTTAGGATTAATATGGAAGAGATAAATTATAAAAATTATTAGTTGGATACTATGATTAATATGTGAAAAGAATAAATATTGATTTTTTCAGATTATATTCAAATCTTAAGATGAAATGTACTACTGATTAATCCATTTGATCAACCTAAAAGGTAGGAAAGGATGACTGAGAGGTGAAAAGAAAAGTATGATTTCCTACGTCTGTTTATTTGACTGCAATGTATAATTATATACTCCATTTAATCTAAACTCAAAAAATATAAAAACTGTAAAATCAACTAAGAGGGGCTGAACGAATTTTTCTCTATTTTTTTCTCGATATTTTTTTTTTTCCGAAGCTCCTTAAAAGACGCCCCTCTTTTACATAGCGGGCCACTTGGAAGTCCAAGCCCGATTCGACCCCCTTCTTCCTCTGTCCTAAACCCGTCCCTCTCCGGCGATCTGTCATTCCTAACCGCCGCGAGAACCGAGGAGGGTGCTCTACGCGGCCCGCAGGTTTCATCTTTTCTCATTTTAGAATCGGCGAGGATCGAATACGCTGCAGGCGCGTCGCCTCCATAAATCTCAAATTTTGATCTTGAACATGTTGGTTGTAGGTAGATCGGTTTGTCAGTTCTAGGGTATTTTTTTCTTCTTCAGTTTTATGCATCTTGTTAGATTTTGTTTCTTTCTCCATATTAATCAGTTGCAATCTTCTTGTTGCAAATCTAGGTTTGTTCATCTTCGTGTTTGTTGGTTTAGGTTGTTTTCCTTGCTATAGAATATTTTGTATGCCGATTGAAGGTACACAAAGTGAATCAAGGTCCACGCTCGGGTGTAGCCGAACGCGGCCGGCCACCGGCGAGACCTCATGGTTCGCGAGGCCCACCCACCACGCTGCCTTTTCCGCTTTTTCCTCAACGTGGACAGGCCATATTTTCCGCCTCCGTCTCTCAATCGAATCCCAGTTTCGGAGTCGCCTAAGTAACTCTGCTTCTTGGAGATGCCTCCCACCTTGATCTTCATCGACCTTCCCTCCTTGATTTCTCTTTCTACGTGTCTGTGCCCTAACCTATGCGCTTCTTTTGCTGATTTCTCCAATATTTGTCTATTTTTGACAGTTTCTGATTTCTCCTTGATCTTCTTCCTAATTTCTTGGTCCTATGAAAGTTTGCCCGAAATCTAGGCAAAAAAAAATAATAATAATAATAATAAAAATAAAAAAGGGAGATCTTGGGCAAGATCATTTTGGATGCTAAGGATCCGATCCAAATTGGATATTAGGATAGGGACCAGCCAAGTTTCTCAAGCTACCAGTTCACCTCTGATTATATTTTTTTTCCTGTTAGCAAGGACCGCTAGGATGAATTGGCTTGTTTGGTTTATTGTAATATAAGCCTTGTAGAAAATGTGTTTTTTTTAGGGCAGTTTGTCGTCTTCTACCATTCAAACTATGTCTCTAAGGACTTTTTGATGTTATATTCAAGTGAATTACTTGTTATTCTATATTATGTATTTCACAGTTGAAGGAAGTTCCATGATAAATTAAAGGTGTGATTAGCAAGTATGTTTGTAGAATATTATGATATAATATTCAAGATAGTTTCTCTTCTATGCTGTCTATTGTTTGTAAAACTATATTTAGATTTTTCCTACTGTATTTGATCTCAATGTGTTGATGTATTTGGTGTATTCTGATTTGTTAAGAGAATGAGTTCCAAGTGGATTTTTTTTTTTAAATTCTATGTTCTATTCAAATAATTTCTTAGTGAATGGAACTGCAAACAGGAAACAAAATTTTGTGAAGAATGCAGATTGAACCATCAAATGTAAAGAAATGGAATATAATCTATCCAGTATACATTAACTCAAAGAAGACAGTTGCTGAGGGACGAAGAATCAGTACAGCAAATGCATGTGAAAACCCCACATGTGTTGAGATTAGTGATTGCTGCAACTATCTCAAGATTCCATGCAAAATTGAGGTGTCGAGCTCCACTATGACATTTTTACTTGGTTATATTGAGGCTGTCGATTTATATTTTGTTCTTATTTTGTTTATCCCTGTAAATGCTTCCAATATTTGCAGATAGACAAGGCATATCCTCGGGACTTCATGCAAAGAGGGAGGATTAGATTCCAGCTGAAAAAGGAAGACGGATCTCTCTGGAATGCCGAGATTGGTTCGAGTAAGGATTTATTATCCATAGTTGTACGTTGCTTATAATCCTACATCCAATTAATTGATAAACTAAGCATTAATTATATTATTTAAGAGCCAGATAACCAATTGCGCTATATAGTTATGGTGAACTTGAAAATATTAATCTGATCTATGGTGGGGCATTTGGTGTTATATAAATATTTTGTTTATGGATATTTTTCATTGTAGAGTATCCAACATTTGAACTAATGTGTGTGTGAACTTATGACAAATTCAATATTCAAAACGCTAATTCAAACACAAAAATGGTTAAGTTTTTTTTTTTAACTTTTGCATTATAGTTTGAACTGCATATTTGCGGAAATTGCTTTGTAATCTGGTTGGAGGTTGGTGATATAATTTTTGGATGTTTGATAATGGTCTAAATTGTACCTGTATGATTTTCTTTCCTTTCCTTTTTTGGTTGCTCAACTATAGCAACTAGTAACTACATCTGAAGCACATGATCTGTATGATGCATAAATTTGATCTGAAAGCCATCTTTCTATACGTGGAGAATGCTATTTTATTTCTTTGTTTGGGTCATAGTTCTATTTAGTTTAGTTTGAGAAGAACCAAACTATTTATTTTGTTTGGTTAAGTTGTGGAAATGCTCTTTTGATTTTGATCATTCATAATGTACTCCTTAGTGCGAAATAAAACTTATAAATTCTTGTTCCATAAGCGTTCATATGCATTTTTCTGAACAAGATGGTTTGATATCCAGTCTTGTTGTTGCAGAGAATTTGACAATTTTCTGTGTCGTTGCTTTCTCATCAATGTAGTCACTGATCTTCGATAATACACTGCAGAAAAGCAACTGATGCTGAGGGTTGCAGAGTTAATTCCAAAGCATCATGGAAGAACAAAGAAGCAGGAACCTGCAAACGCCTCGACGGCCACTGGATCTTCGAAATCTGGAAAGGGAGGAAAGAAAAAGAAATGATCATGTGATGGTAGAAGAATTTGCTACTTCATCCCAAGATTACTTTAGCTCAGTTGAATTTGTATTCGACCAAAAGTAATCACACAGGCTTCTCTACATCTATCCATCCATCCGACTGTTTATTTTCCATTTTCCCATTGTCCTGTGATCTAACTGCTTGCATAAAAAATGCCATTCCCAATATTTCCTTTACATATGAATATTTAGTTTCACCGTTGTCAAGTCGTCTACACATTTTGACGGGAGTGTTTATCTATGAAATGCACAAGTGCTCGAATGCTTCCATGGATACCACTGTAATATAGCAAAAGTAAAGAACGAAGGGAGAATCCAAAAATCATCACCCTAATACAGTTTATCATAAAGCATAAAAGGGATCAAACTCGGGCAAGCATACTTCGTCGCTTTGCTCCCTTTTTTTTCTTCCTCTCTTCTCCCTTCCAAATAATGTGAATAATTCTTAAGCTTATTCTGCTTCTTTTATTTCCATCCCAATAAGCACACTAAAAAAAATGATTTGAAACAGAGAGTTAAATATTAGTTTCTTAAAACTTATCATGCATATGAAAACTGAAAATAAAATATTTGGGATTTTTGAAAAGGAATATAACGATTTGAAAGAGAGATATAACAAAGAATTCAACTCAAGTTCAAAAGTAATAATTTAGTTTCTTCTTGCTGTATGTTAATCACACAATTACATTTACTAGAGAACTTAATTGGCAATTAATTGCATTTTCTAGTTAACAAATTTCAAAACAACTTGACTAACCATCAATTAAAGACTTATGAGAACTTTTGCACAAAGCAATTTGAGGTCATCTACGTTTCTTCTTCTATTTATATTCCCTTAATGCTCCTCTTCAACAATTTACCATCATTCTTTGTTTGTTTTCCCCAACACTTGAAATATCCATGGCTAAGAAGGAAGATGGCAGCTGCAACGTTGATATCATGAGCAACCACAGAGGCGACGTCGGACCCCCACAGGCGAGGCCCATTAGCTTAGTGAGGTTCTTCTTCGCCTGCATGGTTGCCGGCGGGGTGCAATTCTGCTGGGCACTGCAACTTTCCTTACCCATATAATTCCGAACAAACCTCAATAGATTTTTTAATTAATTTTTTTTAATATTATAATTTAACCATTAAATCTTTTAGAAACTTACATACTTTTAGAGTTTAATGATTGGATTATAATATTAACACAAAAAAATCAAATTGAAAAATTAGTTTGAATTTACATGAAATTTACACAATAAAATCATTAGTATATATATATATATATATATATATATATATATATATATATATATATATATATATATATATATATATATATATCAACTTCATAAACATTCTCAACGTTTTTCATTCCAAATCTTTTATTTTCACCCTTAATTGGAAGTAGCTAATGCACTTTCATGATCACACAATCATTTATTCTCACCCTTAACTGGAAGTAGCTAATGAACTTTCATGATCTCTCACACATACCGACACACTCACACACACATATATACAATTTAATTTATTTTAATTCATTATCCGACTTTAGTATTATCACATGCTCTCTCCTCTATCATATGGCTATGTGGTCCAATAACAAGAGTCTCTATGAGATGGATTGATGGCTAATGCATGAGGTATTGTCGTCATTAAGTCTGGGCTCATACCCTAACGAAGTCATGTACTTATCCTCCCTTATGCACTAGTCACTGTCCGAGCTAGTAGCCTTCATGATTTATCTTCACCGTGTTGACCCTGAGACAGATTGACAGAGACGTTGGGATAAGTAAATCATCTTTTACCACTATGTGATCTGATAGCCGGCTTTGTGGTAAGCCACCAATTTAATTTAATTTCTCTTCTACATCCCCACCATAAAAGTCGGAGAAAGTAGAAGTGAACCGTAGGTTGGGAACATGCATGGGGACCTCAAGGGCTATAGTCCAGGTAGAAATGTAAGACCACATAAGTTAAGGAGAACTTATCGGAGAAGAGTCAAAAGAGAAAGAATCGTCGAGGTCACAACCGATAAGTGCTAAGGAAGAACAACGCACATGAGGATGTTCTCGTTGACGGTGTTTATAAACCCTAATGGTTTCATAACACAACCGTTCGATTTATAAGGTAGAAAAGAAGGTTAATCACTGCAACCACTTGATTAAGAAGCCAAATTGACAGAAGTATAGTCGTTAGTCATCACCTCGAAAAGATCCATCTTGACATGGGTGAGCCACGTGGCACTAACATAGGATATGACATTTATGATAGATAAGATAAGTAAATCATCACCATGATACCCCATCACGCGTATCACCGCACATTTATGGTGTTTGACACGCCTCTTTTCTAGGTACAGGATAACAACAACTGTAGGCTTAACGGAATGACGTAAGTCTAGACGAGTAAACCGATCAGAAAACTAAAGGCTGTGAAGGTCTAGTCAATCGATCTCGAGTCTCCTTCGATTAGATCTGAAGGGGAGGTTTTGATATAAAGAATAATGGAAAGCCGCCATGAGGAGTCCAAGGGTCAACAAGTCGGGATACAATCAAAGTCAAGCCAAAGATGGGTCAATCTGAGTAGGCTAACCTTGGACCTAACCCCTCACTCGCCCCCTCTTGGGTCTTTGCTCCCCACCACACACCAATCAAATACCTTTGACCGGACAACCAAGGGCACAACCCCCCACTCTGCTATTCTCGGGGCTCGTCTCCCCACTATGCGCCGATCGGATTTGGGGCAGAGCTACGATATTAATTTAGTGTAGGTGCTTAGCTTGCTGCGAAGTACGGAGGGCGTGTGCGGAGGCCTGAGGGTTGTGCGGGGTGTGTGTGGAGATGAAGTTTAATTAGGGTGGATTGAATCCTCCCTCGCGCGAGCTTTTTACCAATGAAGAAATTGTTGGAGGCATTGACAATGGTGAGCTTGTCGTTACACAACCAACAAACACTCTAGATCTTCCCAAATTCAAGATTGAACGCGAGAGGATGCAAACCAATGTGCGTTAGAGTTAGGGGGATTGGGACCCACCTGTAGGTCCCATGCAGGCCTACTAGAGAGGAGGGTGAATAACCTTGCAAATACAAACTCAATCTTTTGCTTTTGAACTCGACAAAGATAACAGATTAGATAACAATTAATTTAAACATGAACAACTTAAAGAAATATTAAGAGATTTGGGTTTACTTGGTTTCAACCGGGGTGATTGTTAATCTAAGGCGTTGAAAAGCTCAGTATCAAAACTCCTTTGTTGCAGGCAGAAAAGCCTCTTACAAGACTTTGGAAGCTCAAAAAAAGACTAGGAAAGTGTATTATAGTTGTTGTTATTTCTTCCTAGCTCTAAGGGTTATTTATAGTCCGAAAATGTAAGTTAACATTGTATTGACGTGGCATTGAAACACCTTAGTTATGATTTGAGGTGCTTCAGTAGGATAAATTTTATACACGACGACCACCGGTAATCATTTGATAAACTTTGATCTGAGACGCTTTAGTTCCAATCTGCCTTAGTTCCAACTTGAGGCACTTTGGATACAAACTGATACCCGAGGTACCTCAGTTCTTCTTTTACGCACAACTTCATCCACTCAACTAAGGCGCCTTCAGAAGCAACTGAGACACCTTAGTTGACCTTTTGGTCAAAATCAACCTCCATGATTTTCTTTCGTCTTTGTCCACTTGGGTGATTTTGAACCATCTAGAGTTTAGCTCACTCGAATCCAATTCCTATCTTCTCCTCGATTGGGCTTTCACCCCGGCTTCTCATCTCTCGGACATTATACATGCCCTTCTTGTCCACCGGTGTATTCTTCCGCAGCCTCTTAGTCACACGAATGTACCGAACCTGTCGGCTCCCTTCCCCACATCATCCTTCTCGCTCGCTGAGTCTTCCGCTCGACTTTTTGTACTCCTAAGCTTCTGCACTTAGAACAAGGATAAAAACAATCAGGACTTAACTTGACTTGGTTGATCATATCAAAATCAACCCGGGGTACTTATAATTTCTCCCTTTTAATGTACATCAACCCAAATTAAATTAGGATAATTCAAAACATAAAAGAGCAGTGTTTTATAAAAAAAAATAAAAACTAACTATGTAATTTAGCATCAAAATATTACAATCAAGACCTCTCTTTAATCTAACCCTTTAAAATTCCCCTCTTTGATCACCTAAAAAAAAGTGATATTTGTTAAAATATCGTAAAACTTAAGAATTGACGAAACGTCCATGAGAATTCTCAAGTTCTACACAGGAATTTGAGAATTATTTTATGACTTCTTTTGATTTTAATGAAAAAGACAGCGAAGATTTTGATATCTTAAAGTGGTGGTCGCAGAATGCTTAAAACTTTCCTATTCTCTCCGTGATTGCCAAAGAAATTTTAGCTTGTCCAGTGTCAACTGTTGTTGTGAAACAGATGTTCAGTGCCAGCGGCAATATATTAGATGAACGACGATCAACTATGTCTCCCGACTCATTAGAAGCTCAAGCATTAATAGACGATTAGACCAGAACCAAGAAAAGAATCCAAGGAATACAATTTTCAGAAAACGAAGTCGAAGAATTTGATATCGAATGAATGAATACAATGGGGACGGGAGGGAATGGAAGTGAGTAATGTAAATTGTAAAAGGGTAAAAAATATAAAAGAACTACGTGAGCTTTGATTTTCCTATACCCTAAAGGGATACATAGACAACTTAAATAAATGCAAACCCTTTTTTTAATAAATTTTATATTTTAAATTTTTTTAATATAATAATCTCGAACCGTGACGAACCATGAACCAAATCGTGAACAGACGGTTCCGAACCGTGAACCGTAACCGTCTTGGGCGGTTAAGGTTAAAGGTCGACCTCCCACGAACTGTCGATTCTGAACCATGGTCGGGTCTAATCAAAACTCCTTCATCATAGGTGGAGAAATCTCTTACATGACTTTGGAAGCTCGGAAAAAAATAAGGAAAATGTATTACAATTCTTGTTATTTCTTCGTAGCTCCAGGGGCTATTTATAGTCCGAAAAAGTAAGCTACTATATGCTAATGTGACATTAAGACACCTTAGTTGTGATCTGAGGTGCATCAGTTGGATAGATTTTATCTACTGCGTTCAATGGTAATCATTTGATAAACATTGATATGAGGCATCTCATTTGGATAGATTCTATTCACGGCGGCTAACGGTAATCATTTGATAAACTTTGATTTGAAGCACCTCAGTTCTGACGTGAGACACCTCTGGTATAAATTGAGGTTCCTCAATTTTGCTTTTGAGTACAACTTTATCCACTTAACTGAGGCATCTTCACAAGTAACTAAGACGTCTCAATTGACTTTTTGGTCAAAGTCAACTTTTGTGTTGAGTTTCTTCTATCTTCGTCCGCTTGAGTGATTTTCGACCCTCTAGAGTTGAGCTCACTCGACCTCAACTCTGGTCTTCTCCTCGAACGGACTTCCTCTTCGGATTCTCGTCCCTCGGATGTCGTGCATGCCCTTCTCATTCACCGATATACTTTTCCGCAGGCTCTTCGTCCCTCGGATGAACCAAGCCCGTCAACTCTCTTTCCTGTGTCATCATTCTCATTTGCTCGACTTCTTGCACTTCTAAGTTTCTGCACATTTAGACACAATGATCAAAAAACAACCATAACCTAACTTAGCTTGGTTGATCACATTAAAACAAACCCGGGGTACTTACATCACCAGTATAAATGTTGAAGGAGATAGTGATGTTGAGTCTTGATACCGCCTATTTATGTGGTTGGTGACGTGTGTCATTTTTCAGAGACGCACAAGGGCTTTTTTTTGGTGTAGGCCCCAGTGTGGACAGTTGCCTACACTGGGCATGTGCTAGCTTCTCCTGATCAGATACTTCCGATCGGACAACCCAGGGACATAGCTCCCCACTCGACTACTCTCGTGGCTCTACTCCCCACTATATGCCGATCAAATACTTCTGATCAGACAGCCCAGGATCAATTCTCTACTCGGCTATTCTTGGGGTTCTACTCCCCACAATACGCCGATTGAATACCTCCGATTGGATAGCCCAGGGGCACAACTCCCCACCTGGCTATTCTCAAGACTCTGGTCTCCAACACGCCCTCTCAAGACTCTGCTCTCCAATACGCCCTCGACTCATCATCCTATTGATGGGTCAAACTTCCAAAAGCTAATAGGCCTTCCAGCCAATGAGCCAAGCAGGCCTACCGATCCCTAAGCCCCATAGGCTTTCTCACTCATAATCTCATTTCATCATTAATACTTTCTAGAGATTGTCAGAAAGTCAATATAATCATATCTCTAGACAGAGATAAGATACATCCCCATATCTTTGATGAGATTATTTGATACAATAATAGCATAATAATAAAACATAACATTTTATTAGTGACATGATGTCTCAATAATGTGAGGATTACAGAAACATTATAAAAAATGATCCTTATCCGTTGACAGAGATAAGTGAACATTGCTCACCAAACCTACTGTTTGATATTTTCCTTTTGCATTCAGGGTGTTGACTTGACTTGATCGCTAAAGTAGCCGTGTTAGAAATCTCCAGACCTGTTTATTGACGTTTTCTTCCTTTGTTCTTTGATATTGTCCGACAGATTCTCTCCATTTCCTGGTAAAAAAAATATTATATCAGATAGTAGATGAATTTAAAATGATCGATTTTGTCTTACGAAAATTTTTTATCGGTTATCAAGATAAATTAGAAAGCCCCGTGATGGTCAATTTAGAAGTCTAACATTCCATAACTCGTGTCTCATTTAAATTTTTTTTTATAAAATATATCATAATTAAAGATTAAATTTTAAATATCTAAAATAATATATTAGTCATCCTATCTCTATTATGTGATAGCTCCGAGGGCTCCATTTCCTCTTCCGGTAAAGGACAAGGAAATTATGTAGTGTTTGCTTTTCTTTACGAAGGAAACAACCCACTTATATAATTCCAGCGATCAATTTGGATCCACGTGTTCTTTGAATTTTGGGATCTATTATCTTATTGGATTCAATAACGTGTCCAAATAGATCCGATAAATCTTTATATAGTTAGAAAAAAGAGCATAAATTTATAATATAAAATTTAATGTGAATAATATAATATTTTTTATATATATATTTGATCATCGATCGAACGTCTTCGATGATTTTCGACTGTCGTCTTGAATTAAATTATATATTAAGAGGCATGATGAATCGTCGAAGATTATTATAATTAAAATGTCATATTATTTATATTAAATTTTACATTATAAATTTATGTTATGTATCGTTTTGTATCTATATGATAGTTAAAGAAAGTCCCATCCGTCCCTACAAAGAGCTACATAACAAGAAACTAGAGCTCGGCTCGCAAAAGCGGGGCCTGATCGCCATCACATCACTTCACATCGACCGTCCAATCTGAGGGTACCGGCAACCGATCGGGCGTTGTCCATACCTTCTGTTGGGCGCTTTGAATCGACGGCGTAGATCGACCACGAATCGCCTGCGGCCCGGGGACAGAAGATCACGGTGCAATGTTCCTGCGACACCTTGGTTGCCTCGTGGAGGATATGCGTGGTGACGCGGCGACTAGCCAGCGGTGACGACGTGGTCAGGGCACGGGTATATAGGGCACGGCGGGAGAGCACTTGAGACTGGAGTGGAGGACCGGGAGCCGGCGGCGCAGCGGCGGCGGGGGCGGTGATGGGGATGGCGAGCGAGGACGTGGTGGTGATACAAGTAGGGAATAAAACCGGCGAACCTAGCATAGTCACAATCAATTGCCCCGACCAGACCGGCCTCGGATGCGACCTCTGCCGAGTTATCCTCGAGTTCGGTCTCTGCATCACCCGAGGAGGTGAAGAAAGGCTGTTTGGCTCCCCTCGATTTCATTTCGATTTCTTTTTGTTTCAGTTTTATTCTGCTCGATCGATCTTCTTCCTCTTCCTTGTAAAATCGTGTGCTCTAACAGCACTCGTGCGATTCCCTGAGTGTCTGCTTCTTAGGGTTCAACTCATTATTGTTGTTTGTTCTACTTCTAACTTTCTCAATCGTTTAACTCTTTATTCTACTTCCCAATTTTGTGTATTTTCGAATTCGCATCTTTAATTTGTTGTGGTTCTGATTTTCTATATGCCACAATTACGCGTTGTCGCTTCAAATCCGAGTTGGAAACGAACGAGTAGGATATCGGGATATTCGTCTGTAAAGCTTCCTTTTTGTTTGGCGGTGTTTGCCTTTTTGATATTTTAGCTTATCCATTGGTGTGCTTTTGCGCTCTTGATTGAAGATGTCTCAACGGATGGGCAATGGTGCTATGTGGTGTTCTGGATTGTGCCGGTTTCGCCCTCCGTCAACATTCGGTGGGAAAATTTGAAGACTCGTTTGATGGGACTCTGCCCATCATGTCCTATACCGTTCTACTTTGATTCATTAAACACATCAACATCTGCTCAAATGTACCTTTTGAAGCTGTTCTCTGTTGACCGGAAGGGATTATTGCATGGTACTATTTTTGACTTCATCTTAGATTGTACAGGTTGGATGATGCCATTTTAATTGATCTTCGATCTTCTGTAGATGTTACTCAAGTTCTTGGTGAGCTTGAGCTTTTGATTCACAGAGTCAAGGTTTCCACCACTCCAGATGGCAGAGTCATCGACTTCTTCTTTATTACGGATGGCATGTGAGTATCATCCACCGAGTTTGTATTCTTATTGCCAGTAGATGCAGTTCTTAGCTGTTAATCTATTTAAAATTAGTTAATTCTCACATCCGTTTCAGTTTTTTCAATTAAAGTGTTGTTACAACAAAAGGCTTCTTTTTTTCTGTCTATAATACATGTCTAAACTAATGCGGACGATGTTGTTCTTGTTTCTGTAACTATTTTCGTTTGATTGCTTTTTGTCTAGTGCACTCAAACAATGCTGATCTTCCAACGTGTAGTTTGACCAGATCTTTTTCTCCCTTTTTTGATACCTTTGGTTGCATGCAGCATGTGACACTGTGTTAGTTTATTATTGAGTTATTCCCATTAGCTCTTAGTAAATAATAGTTTCATATGAGGAATTGCTATAATCAATCAATTACCTGCTATGATTATAGGTAAATTAGTCCCTTTTTTGGTTATTCTATAGCTGTTTGCATGTTCCATCAACTCTATGACCAGAAATATTTCCAATAGCTAATTGATGATTTTCTTACCATGGTTGTTATGTTTATCATGTGTTCCTCCTAACCTTGGATTTGAATAGTATACTTATTGCTATGTTTCTACAGGGAACTCCTACATACTCAAAAAAGACGAGATGAGACAATTGAAAGACTAACTTCAGTTCTGGGAGAGTCCGTTAATAAATGTGAGATTCAGTTGGCTGAAGATTTTCAGCAAGGATTCTCTTCATTGCCACCAGAAGTTGCTGAAAAACTGTTTAGCTTGAACCTTTGCGATGGTGAAGTTTCATCAGAGTTGCTCATTCCAGATACGGAAAAACTCAAGAAAGCCAATGTTACCATCGATAATTCCTTGAGCCCTTCCCACACCTTAGTAAAAATTCAGTGTGTCGATCAGAAGGGCCTCCTTTATGACATCATGAGGACCTTAAAGGAGTGTGATATTCAGGTAGTTGACCTATTTTCATGATATATTTCTTTCTGTAAAATAATTCTAGGAAAGCAGTGTTATGCGACTTATAAAATTAGCTCTAGGAGATGAAATTGTGATTATATAATTAGCTGTTTGCTTGAATCATTTTTCCCATGGTGGTTTTAATGAAGCCGTGTGATTATGCCCTATAGACATTATCCTAGGCTGGTATCGGTTTAAATTATTGCAAGTATGGATTTGGATAATTGGGCACCATGTGATATGTATAGTTAGGGGCAAGTACCATAGATTGTCTTTGGTTCGAGTGTACTCGTGTGTTAGATTTCTACTCTTATCCTATTGCCTTTGGTTTCATTCAGCTAACAGTGTCATAGTGAAAAAGTTTTTGAAAAAAAAATTGATGAGCATTTGGTATATTCATCTGATATTCTATCCCCAAACTCACTGGGTCTAACATTCCCATACATTTGTCTCCTGAATAGATTGTTTATTGCCGATTCCTCTCGGACATGAATGCCTTTCGAGAGGTGGACCTTTTTGTTCAGCAAACAGATGGCAAGAAGATCATTGACCCTGAGAAGCAAGATGTCATCTCTTCTAGGTTGAAATTGGAGATGCTCTATCCCCTTAGACTGATGCTTGTCGACCGTGGCCAGACACTGAACTCCTTGTCGCCAACCCAGTGGAAGCGTCTGGCAAAGGAAGGCCTCGAGTTTTTTACAATGTCACACTCGCTCTAAAACTGCTTGGAATCTGCATTTTCTCAGTAAGTTAATTGCAATTGTCGCAGCCTTTTACACTTCCAAAAAGTAATTAAAACTTGCCTTTGTCTCAGTTTGGCCTAAAAGTTTCAAACGTTTTGCTCTGACATTATAGTTAATCATCTCAATCATCCTAGAAAGATAACTAATGATTTCCATGTTGCCGTAAACAGGCTGAAATAGGCAGACACAGAACTTCTGAGAGACAATGGGAGGTGTACAAATTCCTTCTGAACGACAACCTTGAAATCCCACTGTCAAATCGCGGGAGTAGAAGCCAGATTGTGGACCGGGTTATGAAAACACTCATGAGGTTCTGAATTCCTACAAGTTTCAGAAGGTTCTCTCTGTGCATGCTTTGTCCCAATGCATTTGCTTTAGAAAGTGTGGTTGTGAGCATCCAGGTTATAACTGGACAGGTTACGTATCATGCAAACACTTGATCCGTAGTTTGGCACAATTTGATACGTTGGCATCATCTGATTAAGAGTATTTTAATGCAAGTTGTGCTACCTTTTTGTGCGTTGGCCCATGTGTTGTTGAAGAACTGGAACGGCAGCTTTGACATTTGTGCCAAATTCAACTGCTTTGGATTCAACTGCTACTGTATTCTATTTGTCCCTCTTTTTCATGTTTAGGATTTGAAGTAGGCATGGGCATGTTTAGGATTTGAAGTAGGCATGTTTGATGAGCCATTGCATGGAAATCTAAATAAGAATTTTTAGTTTTATTTTTTAAAATATAATTTTAGTATCATAAAAGAAAATATATTATTGAATTTATAAACTCTACTATTTTATCTCTCATAATATTAATATTTTTTTTAGTAATGAGAATAGTTGATATAGTGACTCTCTCTCTCTCAGTGTTTCTCCATGATTCAAAACAAAAAATGTATATAAAGTAGAGACAATGAATTGTGTTAGGATGCTTATAATATTGAAACCTGCTAGTGTTTCATTTGACTTTCTCCAGATGACTTTGTCTATTCCATTAAGGCTAGCGGACTAGCGGTCAACGGAGCTAGCTAGACGTTGGGCCTCCAGCCCAGCAAGCCCATCTGTTGCCCAATTCAAATATTCACCTATAAAAATATAATTTATATTTTAAACACAATTACTTTACGCACATCAGATTAGTTTTGCAGTTTTACTACTAATTGCCATTTTGCCACCACGCCGAAAGCAATCTCAAATCCTCGAGACATCATCCGTCCATGGCGGCCGCCGTGCTTCGAGCGGTGACGCCCTTCTTCCTTTCCCCTCGCCTCGTCCGCTTCTCTCGTTCTCGCTTCTTCAATCCTCGTCTTCGCACTCTCGTCCTACCAGTCTCCTCTTCCTCTCTCTCCTCTCTCCCCTCGCCCTCTGCCTCCTCATCGCCACTTCCCCCTCCTATGGCCGCCGAAACCGTAGCTCCTAATCTCCCCTCTGACCCGACCTCCGCTTCCCCGCTCCTATGGGTTCCCAGAACGGGCTATTGCGGCGAGTTAGGGCCGGAGGATGTTGGTAAACGAGTCAGACTCTGTGGCTGGGTCGCCCTCCACCGGATTCATGGCGGCCTCACTTTTTTCAACCTAAGAGACAGCTCCGGAATCGTCCAGGTAGATTCCATTTTGCACGGTGGCTTTTCAATTGGTCTGTCGATGTGGCGAAAAATTGTTCAATCTGTTAATGCGGTCGCTTGGACTCTTCTACAGGTTACCACGCTTCCTAATGAGTATACAGAAGCTTATGCGACTGCAAACAAGCTGAGACTAGAGTACGTGGTTGCTGTAGAGGGGACAGTGCTGTCTAGGCCGCAGGAGTCTGTGAACGAGAAGATGAAGACTGGGGATATAGAGGTATCGGGAGTTTAATGCATCCTCGTTATGTTAGTTGATGAACTTAAAAATGTTTTTTTTTCTGAAAAAGACTATCTTATGATTCTAGATTGTTAATGATTACTCTGATGAGTGGGGAATTAGAGGTGCCGGGAGTCTGTTGCATATTGGTTTTCTAGTTGACGGGCTAAAAGAAAATGTTTTTTTTTAAAAAAATCTTATGTTTCTAAATAGTTGATGATTATTATGATGACCAGCGAATTAGAGGTACCGGGAGTTTGTTGCATCCTTAAAAAAATTACTCTTTCTTATGATTCTAGAAAGTTAATGATTATTTAAATGACAATGGGAGTTTGTTGCATCCTTGTTATATTTGCTTATGATTTAAAACTTTTTTTTTCTTTTTTAAGCTCTCTTATCATTCTACACAGTTAACGACTATTCAGATGTTATCATTCTAGTTGCATTCTTGATATATTTGTTGTAAGGGAGCTGTTTGATTGTTTCTTCCATCTTCTATATGTTTGTTGTGAAATCAACTAGAAGAAAATTTTCATACATAGGATGATCAAAATGTTTTACTGCAGAGGACTGTGCTCTTACTTATATTTTGTCTGACAATTGTAAAACGTTTTCCCTTTGGTGTAACAGGTTGCTGCAGAGCATGTCATTGTATTAAATCCTGTAAATCGTGCATTGCCTTTTCCAATTACCATTGCAGACAATGCAAAGGATATCATAACAGAAGAAATCCGATTAAGGTAGTTAATCAAAGTTTATTGCTTTTATACCAACATTAAAACTTCTCCAATTTAACACATAATGTTTATATGTTTCTGTTATTGTATTGATTACATAAATGCGATCACTCATTGGTAGAAAGATGATTCTGCCATGATTCCTATCTTTGTTTAGAAAATTTCATGGTATTTTGGTTACGACAGTAGACTTTCAAGTGATGTTTCAGGTTAAAGTTATGAAATATGTTCAAAGTAGTCATGACTCATGAGGGAGGGTTGCTGCATGATGTTTTGTTCCACTTGCAGCTTAGTTTCTTACATGTATTTATCTCGTTCAGATTACATGCTAATTTGCTTAAATAAATATGAAAAGTGACACTAATCACATTCCTTCATAGGGCTTCTTATGTAACACTCCTTTAGATATCATACCTTTAGACGTTGCTATTCCTTTATGTATCGTCTTCTTTTTTGGTTTGCTATGTTTCAACATTTCAACATGAAGTCATTTAAAATTTCTCACCCATTGCATTCGCTATGTTTTAAGTAGAGCTGTTTTTTATTCTTATGTCAAAGTTGTTATTATGTCAAAGTTGTTATTAGATAGCTAACTCAAATACCCTGATATAATGTTATTTAAATTTGTTCCAGATATCGGTTCCTTGATTTACGCCGTGCACAAATGCAATTCAATTTGAGATTGAGGCATAAAGTTGTGAAGCTCATCAGGAGGTTTCTGGAGGATGAACATGATTTTGTGGAGGTAGTAGCTTTTCATTTCAGCTTATATGTATCCTGCAGTGAAAAGTAAACCTCGTTACTTTGTCTCGCGTGTATTTTTCAGATAGACTTGGCAGACAACACATCATACTTGAGTGGGCCAAAACTTTGATATTTAAGTTGGTAACCACTATTATCATGTGGTGGAAAACACATTCACAAGGAGGTCCTAACCAATGCTCCTGATGGACATTTCATTTAATCAAATGTATTGTTTGAAATGGACTGTATGCCTAAGTTTTGAAGCAAATTAACCTGAAGTGAAGAAGTGCAGTTTCTATTGCATAAAATTTTGTCATTGGCCTATTTTGTTGCTTTTTGGATTAAATTAACAATCATTTATGTTGACCGTTTTACTTCAAAACCCTAATTTAAGCAAACTAATGCTAGGATACTTTTAGCTAGAGTTGTATTAGACATGACAAGACTTGAATCCTTCTTCATGTTAATATTTGGCAAATCTGTTCTTCATTATTGCATAACTGACATGTAACTGATGCCTTTAGTTGCATTACTGACATGTAACTGAAGTTTTTTTTTTTTTTTCAAAAAATCTGGTTGCCTCTGGTTAATTGTCTTATTTTGGGTCATAAGGTAGATTGAGACTCCAATATTATCTCGGTCGACACCTGAAGGTGCCCGTGATTATCTTGTGCCATCACGTATTCAGGTAAAACTTAACTTTTTTATTTGGTCTTTTTGTTTTATTCTGTATTCTAGTAATCTATTGTTTATATATTCTGTTGCTTTCATTGAACTCTAGCTTTTATTTTCTTCTTATAGATTGTAATGTCAAAACTTAATACTTTGCTTGACAAGGCATGTTTTTTGTGGTCGAACAAAAATTGTGAAAAAATGATAAGGAATGGAAATTGTTGACACCCTTGAACGTCAAGAATTTTGAAGATAAAAGATGATGATTGTACATGGTGTGTTGTTTAAAGTGATGCATTCTGCTTAAAAACATGTATATAGATGGTTGAAGTAAAATGAACACTTACATATGTTGTCTTTGGCAATTATTTGTGGATCAATATGGGCTAATGAAGCGTGGGGGTTGTATTGGAGTTGGACCGGAAGGAAAACTTTGTCATTTATCACCGGCTTGGAAAACTGACCATGTTCAAGCAGCCAGGCTTATGACTGATTTTTCCTATGCATATGGGACAATTTAGAAACTGGCTTATTTGCATTTCTTTCGTTACTCTTATTGTATATATAGTATCTCACTTGACGAGGAAATGAGTTCAATTACATTTTTGATATCTATGATCCACACATGTCTGCTATTTATTTGGTAGCTATTTTGTATTGCACAGGTTTAGGAATCTCATGCAAATATGCAACTTCTTTAACAAAGTTGACTAAAATTAAACCTTGACATACATGCCAATGTACAAGGTGTTACTTATTGTAGTATGTATAATTTAGGACTTTTTGCTGAGTATTGTGACATTTTAAATCAAAGTCAAGTATAACTAAATCTTAGATCTTTTATAGTGTTTGTTGACTTTAGAACGCTCACTCATTCTAGTAAACAACACCTAGCTGAATGTCATAATATCATTTGTTATGGTTTGAGTCGATGATGCCTTTTACCCTTTCACTAACATTTGAATACATGCTACATTCCACATATATGGATTTTCTTATTTGCTTTTGTTTTAATTTATGAAGCCAGGAACATTTTATGCCTTACCTCAAAGCCCACAGTTGTTCAAGCAAATGCTAATGGTATCTGGTTTCGAGAAATATTATCAGATTGCAAGGTAACTTCCAAAGAATGACTATAATTTCTTGTATCTATTCACGGAGTTGCATACATCTTATATTCTCCTGATTTTAATGGTTGTCTAGCTTCAGCTATTTTGTGGCCTTTGTTACATGTCACCCTACTGGCGTACTTAGAATAAATTTAAACCCTTTTTAGTTATATTTTTCAAGCAAAGTTTGCTTTCTGTTATTAATCTTGTAGCAGAGTACAGCCCTGTAACTAAAGTAGCTACAAATTATTTATCAGCAAAAGAAGTTACTAGTATACTCTATAATGATAATCACTTGAACCACTAAAAATTTGGTTTTCAAAATTCCTTATCTTTTTTATTTTTAGCCAACACTTGTTTTTGAAGGTGTTTTCGAGATGAAGATCTGAGAGCAGATAGGCAACCTGAGTTCACACAGCTTGATATGGAATTGGCCTTTACAACTTTGGAGGACATGCTGAGACTCAATGAGAAGTTAATTAGGCTTGTCTGTGTTTTCTTTTACTTCTTTTGATCACTTTTACTTATGAACTTTAATTTGTTTTACATTTAATGTTGTTTATGTATTTATTTGACCTAATGCAATTTGTCATTTCTGCAGATCTGATGGATACATTTCTTATCGTGTCAGGTATTTGAAAAGATAGCAGGAGTTCAGCTTCCAAATCCTTTCCCTAGACTTACCTATGCTGAAGCAATGAATCGTTATGGATCAGACAGGCCTGATCTTCGTTTTAGTTTGGAACTAACAGATGTAAGTGCATATTGCTGAGATATAATTTGATTACACACGATTCCTCATAGTATTGGCCTCTTGTTCATCTGGATTAACTAGAAAAATGGGCATGAACAAAATATGTTCTTTGTCATAATTTGATAATTTCTTGGATATACAATTCCTTATATGTAAGATGAAAGGTATTCTATTTATGCATGTGTCATGCTGGCTTACCTAAGTAGTTCAAACATGCATTGTGTTGTGTGAAAGTGGGTGAGATACTGGTAATAATTGGTGTCCACTTGGATAGAGTTCTTATAGAGTCCAATTTATTTAGTCACTATGACTGAAAATATGAAAATTTAGGATTCACAACAATGTTATTGATCTTTTGTCCTCTGGAGAAGCAAAGAATCAGTCTATTCTCCAGTCCATTTTCAATTAGAGCTAGCTTAAGCATATATCATGGAGCCTAGAGCCTTATTTGTTCTGGTCACATTGCTCTGGGTCAATGTACTCTATTATTCAAAAGGTTCTTCAGTTGCTAATACATGGATAGCTCTACAAGCAGTAGGGAACTAGGGATTAACTAGAAGATGTTTCTATGGATGAAATCCATCTCATTTTCAAGAAATCGAGTGTTTGAGCAAGTAATTCGTCTTGATAGCTCTGCTAATCAATAGGTACATGCTCTACATGCTTATTGACATTAATCAGTTATATCTTTTAAGAGGAAGCTCTCCTGGAATGTAAAGTAAGTAGAACTACTTTTTTGATATTTATTTGTTGATAGAATGTAACATTTTGGAGGTGAGTTACACTGAAGCTATCTGCTGAGATAGAATTAATATCATTGGTATTACATCTATTGTAAATTGAGGATGCTGATTCTTTTTATTTTGTGATAGATGTAGTATACTCCTATCAAGGCTCAGTGTTGTTTAGTCTCATTTTGATTGTTATGTAAAACCAGCTTTATATATTCTCATAACTTTGGTCATGATGATATGTTGGAATGGCAGGTTAGTTCAGTATTTTCAGGATGTGATTTCAAGGTATTTACAGATGCTTTAGAAAACGGCGGCACAATTAAAGCATTGTGTGTACCTTCTGGTGCACAGAAATTTTCAAATACAGTACTGAAGAAGGGCAATATCTATAGTGAAGCAGTCAAAGCTGGTGCAAAGGGTTTACCTTTTCTCAAAGTTTTGGATAATGGTAGTTCATGCATGCCAGTTTATTAGTCTGTTGGTTTAGTTTTTATTTTGAAGCCGCATAGGATTTTATGTCAACACTTCTGAATTTGTAGGTGAACTTGAAGGAATTTCCGCTTTAACATCCAGTCTTGAACATGAAAATAGACTAAAGTTGTTGAGATTGTGCTCCGCAAAGACAGGCGACCTTATTTTGTTTGCTTTGGGTCACCATACAATTGTCAACAAGATACTTGACAGGCTCAGGTTATATGTGGCCCATGAAATGGGGTTAATTAACCAAGTAAGTATACACTGTATTTTTTTTTTTCATTTTCTGGCCAACCTTTTATGAAAGGAAGTGCTCTTTTACATGAGTGAAAACAACTTGCACGTTAGTTTATCTTTATATTGAGTTGACAAATCTGTTTTTTCCTTGAAAAGAAGTGATATTTGTTTTCTTGGTTACTAGGCATCACATTCAATCCTTTGGGTGACAGACTTTCCAATGTTTGAGTGGAACGATTCAGAACAAAGATATGAGGTACCTTGGTTCTCGTTTGGATATAAAATTCTGTAATTGATTAATGTCATTTAAGATTAAAAGTAAAGCTGTACATTGGTAGGTGATGGATGTATGGTCCTCTTAGAAATATTTGTATATTTGTTTAAGAAACATTGCTTAGCCGATCCCACCTAGTAGGATAAGGCTTGGCTCTTGTTGTTTAAGAAACATTGCTAAATGTTGCAAATTTTGTTGAATATAAACGAAGACAGTTAGAACAATCACTCTAAAATGAAAATAATTATTGACTGGAAGCAGTTTGTATATCTTAATTTGTTCAATTTTTAAAAAATTATTTAGTGAAAATATTTGTGATTCAGTGGCACTGGAGGTGTTGGGGGACAGTCGGAAAAAAAAACCACACATTACTTCACGGCAAAGTTCTTCCAAGAAAGAAAGTGAAGTGGATGTGATAAACACAGCTAAAATACTAGAATAATCCACTTCTATTCAGAAGCATTGCCATGAAATGTAAAAATAAACATAAATGTAAGTGTAAAGTGTCAAAAGATGTGATGCCCATATCATGCCCTAATCCTAGAATTCGCTTAAGGTTCTCGACTCTTTTTTATCATATGCCATTGTCTTAGTAATTAGATGACCTGGTGGAGTAGGCTTTCTTCCCTCACTCTGTTGCAAAAGTTGGCCTAGGCGGCACCCCACCTTGGCGCCGCGGCCTAACGCCGCCTAGCGCCGCCGACTAGCGCAGGCACCCCACCGAGGCACTAGGCGGTAGTCCTCTGCTCGACTACCGCCTAGCGATTTTTACAACCTTGACCCTCGTTAAGCCAGTTCAAAAATATTAATTGATCTTTTCTTGTCTATGCTGATAGCCTGAGACACACATCATGTGGTCTTGTTCAAGAGCTTCTTGGTCTGTTTTCTGACTTTTGCCTTATCATGGTTGGAATGAGCTGAGCCTATGAATTTGATCATCTTTTTGGTTTGTCCAAAGATTATATTTTGACGACGGTTTTATTCTCTAGGCTCTCCATCATCCTTTCACTGCCCCAAATCCTACTGACATGAATGACCTCCCATCAGCTCGTGCTTTGGCTTATGATATGGTGTACAATGGCATTGAGGTACTTTTTTGTGAATGTTTGTCATCTTATAATCTAAAGTGTTGTTTGACATCTTTTTTAATGAGAAAGTGGCATGTAACTGTGCATCGACCACATCGTATGCTCATTTTTCTTGCTGAGCCTTTCTCTTCTTATGTGGACATCATGTTTACTTCGTTTTTTGCTAACATCATGGCAATTTAGAGTTTCTTCAGCTCTCCGTTTGCATCAAGATAATGCTATCGCTTAAATTAGAATTTTGGCCTTATACATGGTAAATAAGTAAACAAAATGCATCTTCATCTATGTGCAGAATTGTTTCATTTTTGCAGGTTATGTCATCTTTTCCAAATTAGTGATCTTTGATAGTTGCCAAATAAGTGACCATTCTCATTCTTGTAGTATCTCAAGAACAAAATTGTAATGAAACGTAAAAAACCTAGATTCTTTTGGAGGGAAAAATGTCCAGGTAATGAAATAATTACCTAGTATGCCACATACTTTCGTTGACCTATATTGTAGTCACATCAACTCCTACCAGATTTATGCAGTTATGGCAAGCCTCTTTTGATGGGCAGGTTTAGCGTTTATATTTCCCACATCAGGACCAACTACCAACTGTTGGCCACTATAGTTCTGGCCGAATATATATCAGTACATTGTTTATCGACTCCAAGTCTGATAGTTCTTTGTCTATACAATCTGAATGTGTATTTGCCTATAACTTCAGATGGGATTTTCTTTTGATAGAATTTTTGCCAAATTTTTCTATATGAATGTTGAAAATTCCAATCTTTTTTCACAGATTGGTGGTGGGAGCTTGAGAATTTACAAACGTGCAGTACAAGAAAAAATCTTGGAAATTGTTGGCATTTCTCGCGAACAGGTGAAGTTTAACTATATATTCTCAAGGATTTTCCTGTTGGTTTGTCAATCTGTTTCATCAAGATGGCAGACACAACAAGGGCCTCATAATCATCTTTCTAGTTGCATACTGACCTGAGAACTCTGCACATTCTGTTCCCATCATCTGACGGGCCAAAATCATGTGCGTTTATTAATGAAGGCTTGATACTTGATGTATTAGTTAATAGGTTGATAAAATAGGTACGTGCCCTATCACCAAATCCCCAAGTAATCACTTTCATTTCGACTTCAATTCTACAAAGAATAACTCAATAGAAATCTGTATTGTTCCCTACATGCTGATATCATAGATTGGTTGCCTTTTGTATGTACAAGCTATTGCTGGCATACTCATTCGGTGTTTGCTTGCAACTGTAGTTGGTCTTTAATTCATTATATGTTCGGATGATAGTAGAGGAAAGAGGTGAAAGGTGTGAGATTAGTTTAGATAAAACTGGCACCCGGTGGTTAAATTATTCCAGTGATATAGACAACCTAACTACTTAATTCTCATACTGACATGTTATCTTGGTGATTTTGCATTCATTTGTGCAGGCAGAGGAAAAATTTGGATATCTTTTGGAGTGTTTAGATATGGGTGCTCCTCCACACGGTATGCAAATCCTCTATGTTTAGCAGATAGCGATTATCCTAAAACATAATTATGAAATTAATTTTTCTTGATTTTATCCCTACATCCTGTTTATGCTGCTTCTCCACTAGTAATTATTACTATCTCCAACAAAATCTGAGACGCATGATGTATTCTTAATAACTCTGCTAATTATTAGATAGCTATATTACCTGGGCTCGGTTACTGGCATTTGAAGTGTGAATCCAAGTGTGTAGATTAGTTATTTCTTAAAAATATTTACTCGTGATCAAATTGGCTGTCGAATTACTAAACAGATTTACAATAAAACGTTTGGCAGGTGGTATTGCTTACGGTTTGGATCGCCTAGTGATGCTTCTAGCCGGTTCAACTTCGATAAGGGATGTCATAGCATTTCCGAAGACCACTACTGCGCAATGTGCTCTTACTAAATCGCCATCTCCAGTCGACCCCCATCAGCTGAGAGACCTCTCCTTAGCTACTATCTAGATTTCATACATTTGTTTTTTGTAAACTATGAACAGGCATGTATACATGTGACTAACTTATGATTCATATGAATCGGAAAACATCTGGAAGAAAAATAAAATTTTAGGAATAAACAAAATCTGTCTTTTTAACAACTTTTTATCCTTTTCTTCTTCTTCTTCCAAATCTTACTACTCTCGTTATATATATATATATATATATATATATATATATATATATATATATATATATATATATATATTTTAATACGTCGCTCGTCGAATGGTCTGTGAGTACTTAAAATATTTTTTCGTTTTGAAAATATTTTTTACTTGATATTATAAGTCAATCACTTTAATGGTAATAAAATATTATTTGATTCAAGTTATCATATATAATCTTGATTATATGATTCCTTAGTAAGGCTATAAAGAATGAAATATAATATAATATTATTTTATTTAATTTAAATAATATAACAATCTAATTTAACATTTTATCCATTGACCCTTGTTTCTCCCTCTTTTTCATTTTATTTACCATTGCTTGGGTGTTGCCCTGACATCTTCGTCACCATCTCTGTCTATTGGAGGATTTTCCTTCGTCGATGCATAATCAAGCCATTGCGTCCTTCCCTTCTTCGCCTCAGTAGGCAACGGTCTTGACAGCGCATTGGCTAAGCTGAGGGAGGGAGGGAAGATTTGCACGAGGAGGTAGATCGTTAGAGCCAACTAAGTCACCATGAAGTCAAAGATAACCTTTTTTTTTTTTTTTGGCATGGAGATAGTATCACCTTGTTTCTGCTAACTAAGATTTTTTTAGAAAAAAAAAATTGAAAGATCAAGATAGGGAAATGTTCCTTCAAAAACTCATAGTCTATATAGAGAAAAAGTGACGGGGGAGCCTCCAGCTGCTTCCGAAAGACGGAGGGGAACAGCAGCAAGGTGCTCAAGGCAATGGATCGGAAAAGAAGGTCCAAGAGTTTAGACAACCAATCGTTGTCATGCTCTACCGCTTGGTGGTCATGAATGGGCCTCGTTGCTCCTCTCGATTTGCTACCTCATCCGAGGGAGGAAAGGAAGATGCAGGAAGTGGCCGACTTGACGAGGGAGGACATTTTGGATTTTTTTAATCCCGGAATAGTGAAAATCCCTACCGAAATAATGAGAATCCCTAAACTTCTAGTTTTTTTTATTGCAAGTTATATTATCAAATTGTTGATGTGTTGTAATCGATCATTACCTTAAATCAAATAAAATTTGGTAACCTATCAAGTTTATCAATGATAATTCCCAATCAAACATCCCTGAATGATATACCCGTAAATAAAAAAAATTGACAATTTATCAAAGGGCGCACTCAGATTTGTGAATTGACCAAAAGACACATTATACTTTGGCATTTACTAAAGTGCATATTCAATTTACTAATCTTTCGATTTTACTCCTCAATCATTTCTCGCTTTTCTTTCCTCTCTCCGATGCATGCAATTTTTCTTCTCTTTTCTCTCGCCTCTCTCTTTTGGCTACATGCGTGCATAACACACGACTTGATATGGAAAAATATCAGGTCTATGTTAGGCTAGATATGGAAAATATCAAGCCCATATTGGGTCTGATATGCAAAAATATTAGACCTATTTGGGCTTGATAGGGAAAATATCATACCCAACATAGGTTTGATATAAATGAGTTACTTTAGATGATTTTTTTGATGAAATTTTAACACTTGCGGAGAAGCCGAAATATACATTGGATGACATTATTGGACTCCTTACAACCTCAAAAATCTAGAAGACCTGAAATGGTGGCAATCTGAGGTCTTTAGTTGATTTTTTTGACTCACAACGTACTATCTTTAAGGTTTAGTTGATTTTTAATAACATTTTAATATCTTTGGAAAGGTCGAAATAAATAATGGATACTATATTTGAACTCCTTGCAATCTCAGATATTTACAAGAACTTAAATGAGTGCAATCGAAGCTTTCTAGGTCCATTAATAACACAGCTAAGACTTGGTAAAAATTCACATTAGGCCTGATATGGATGTGGGCCTAATATGATTGTATATCAAACCCACTTTATGCCTGATATGAAATCATATCAGGCCTACATTGGACTTGATATGTTTCTATATCAAGCCCAATGTAAGTTTTTATCGATTGTTCATGATTCTTCCTTATTACATTTTAACACAAAAGTCAAAATAAATAATAGATATCATATTTGAATTCCTTGCAATCTCATAAATTCACAGAAACTGAAATCAGTGCAATCGAAACTCTCTAGGTCTATCAGTGAGTTTCGACCCACTAATAGACCTAGAGAGCTCCGAATACACCCATTTCAGTTTTGTGGATTTATGAGATTATAAAGAGTTTAAATATGATATTCATTGTTTATTTCGGCTTCTCCAACGGAGTTGAAATACTATAAAATATCAACTAAATCTTAAGTGTCGTATATCCACTACAAGAATTTTTGCAATCAACAACGCCCAATCGACAACGTTTTTTAAAAAAAACGTTGTCTTTTTTTGTTTTACAACGTTTTTAGTGAAATGCGTTGTCTATGTGTTTTACTTTTTAATAACGACAACGTTTTATAATGATGCGATGTGCTTAGTGTTGTGGTTTCAGATGAAAGACAACGCTGTTACAAAAGCGTTTTTTAAAAGCGTTGTCGTATTTCCCGCTAAAATAAAAAACACATCCCCTCCCTCCACCTCGCTCATTGCCAACCCTCGGCGGCTCGCGAAAAATCTCTCCGCGCTTCTTTTCTCCGCAAAATATCTCCCTCCACCTCCCTTCGTGGCCGCACTTCGATTAGGGTTTTCCAAGGTGCGTCCCGAAGTCGCCTCTTGTGCTCGTTACTACCGCCCGTCGCGGCCGCCGACATCCGCGGTCATGGCGGACGACCTCCACTACTCTTCGCGACTCGATAACAAGAGAAAGTTCGAGGAGCCGGGAGATGGTGGCGTTCCTTCGCCGTCCGCGAGGAGACCGTCAGGCTTCTCGGCGCCGATCGCCTCGTCGTCTCCCGACGGCTGTTCCGGAGGCGCTGCTCCTCCCGCCCAACAATCTTACAACAGCGTCGCTCCGCCCCTTGATGGAATCCAGCTCGCCAAGCAGCGTGCCCAGGAGATCGCTGCGAGGTTATTCAGTGACGCTGAGGCCAAACGCCCTAGGCTCGAGAATGGAGGAGGAACGGGCGATTCGAAGGATACCAGTTTCGGATCTGCTATCGGCGGTAACTCGTGCGACTGTTCTTGTTTCCTATCTTTTAGACGCTAACACTACGTTGTTGATTCGGTATATGTATCTTTAGTTTGATTTAAGGTTTTTTGGGGTATAGATATGCATGTGGCCATAGTTATAATTTTTTGCATTGTTTAGATGATTAAAGCTGCTAACGTTTTGATCGTCAACTGTCTTGGTGCTTTTGGAATCCTGGTACGGCCGTTAACCGGACATCAATTAGTTTTGTCGTTGTGAAGTACCACGAGCGCAATGACGAGGCTAAATGAGAGCATAAATTGTGAGGAACATTATCGTATGAAAGTAGGACAGAGTGGAGTTGTTGCTTCTATCTTTAAACACTTTTTCACCAGGAAAATCATCAATGTTCAAAGCAGTAATAAAATTTACTTTTTCTCTTATTGTCTCGCTCACTGCAACTCCCTGATTTGCTAAGATGTTGCTCTACGGCCAGACCTAGGCCTGCTGCTGATCATTCCCTTCTCTCTTGGTTCAACTACTTTTCATTGCAAAAGGTGACTCTCAGATGGAAAAAGAGGGGTTCCTCAACCAATCCCATATCAGAACTGAATGCTGTCACTGAATGGTGCTCACCCAATAACTCAATCCTTTGCACGCCCTGACAATTAATTTCTTATCTAGAAACTCAGTAAAGAGAAAGTTCACTTCTTTTCAGTTATCATTTAGCTATTTGAAATTGGAAGGAGAGCTTTCAGTATAAAAAAATTCTCCATAATTACTCAGCTAGACTTTTTTATGCTCACCAAAATGAATTATTTCTTTAGTGCTCAAAATGACATCTCATAACACGTGTTTACTGTCTTGTTAGGTTCTAGGACATAAAACTATATATTATAATTTGCTACATTTTTTTTTGGCAATGTTTACTTATCTAGTTAATTAGATCTAAATCGTTTGCAGTGCCATGCTCCAGCATATGATTTGACCCATAAGTCACTAAATTGATTTTTGATTGCAAGAATAGTTATTCCATTCCTAATGCATCCTGATGGAATAACTATTCACGTGTTCGGTTACAAAATGGACTTGGAGTACTTATTTTGTCAGACTTGTTATTCCCTCCAATCTTTCTTAGCTATTCCTTGTAGCAAACCCATTAATCCTTATTCCTATATGTCATTGTCCTATTAACCCAACAAAGGAACAGGTTTGCTTTATTCTTTACTATTCTATTTCCTAAGAATAACTATTCTGTTTCTTACCAATTCATTTTTTGTATCAAATTTATGGAAAAGCAATAGATCTGTGCCACCATCGTTTGAACTGCCTTATAAGTAAGTCATTCTCAATGTTTTTATTCAATCAACCAAACAGAGGAATGCACATGGCTATTCTATTCCTTTTCTGTATTATTTCCTAAGACTCAGTTATTCTATTTCTTACTAATTCATTTTGTGAACCAAGTGCCAACTGCCACATAAAATTAATAGATTTTTGTAACCATCCTTTGAATTTTTTATTGACCTTTGATAAATGCATTTGAACTGTAATCATTTAATAATTTATTCAGTTGTTATTATGTTACCATACTCCTGCAACTTTTACCATGTGTTGGTATTGTATCTAGTGAAGCTTCTTTGATTAGTAAATATCTTCTTTTATTTGGTTTATGATCATCTTGATAAACTGGTTATTGCATTTCTGAAATTGGCAGACAATATACTGAAGCCTATTAGCCAAAAACTATCTTCTCAAACCAGCTTCATTTCTCACCCATTACCCTCTTATGGCTATCAGGGTTCAAGTAAAAAGATTGAGATTCCAAATGGAAGGGTATGATCTCCTTTACTCGTGTTTATTCTAATCGTCTGGCCATGCAATATATTTGTTTAACTAATGGAGCATGTTATTGACATACATCATTTATTATCATGTGATGTCACAGGTTGGTGTAATCATTGGGAAAAGTGGTGAGACTATAAAATACCTTCAGCTTCAATCAGGGGCAAAGATTCAAGTAACGCGAGATATGGATGCCGATCCCAATTCGCTGACTAGGTCAGTAGAAATTGTGGGTACATCTGAACAGATTAGCAGAACTGAGCAGTTAATTAATGATGTTCTTGCTGAGGTAATATTTTATATTCTATACAGGTAAAAAGATTCATCGTGTCATTACCCACCAGATGATACATTTTTAATTTTTATTTTATCCATTATTTTGTGTAAAATTACTTCTCTAGGCTGATACTGGGGCTTCAGCTATGATTGCTTCTAGAAAATTGGGTAGTATTCAGCCTGGTTCGGAACAATTTCAAATGAAGGTTCCAAACAACAAGGTGTTTGCCACTTAATATATTGTTATAATGAAAGTGAAACAAGATACATAAGGCAGATCAATCTATCTTGTTGTATAAGTGGTACCTGATCCAAGGACATAGTAATTTAAAATATCAACTCTGGTTAGGTAGGACTTGGTATTCTGTGTTGTTTTTTTATATTTCTCAAAAAATTTATTCAAATATTTAGGCAAGCATTCAAATCATGCTTATGTATCATTGATCTGACAATATTCATGATTGTGGATGTGAAAAATTGGTAATTGTTTTTTTTTCAAATGAAAATTAAAGGCGAAGTGCTTAGTTAGTAGTTAGTATTAGACTCATCATGAAGACAATACATGAAGTTGAGTGGGAGGGAAATAGTTTGGTTCATCCTTATGTATCTACATCATTTGTGGGTTTGAATTTGAGACTCTGAGGACTGATCCTCATTAGCTTGGAGAATCATTAAGAAGATGTGACATAATTGAACTATAGAAATTGCCATATTTGAATGCATATAGCTTTCTAGTTGCCTTCCATGTTTATAAGCCCAGCTCAATATCGCTCAAGAATTTATGCTTATTACTTCCCCATTTGTTATCTATTTCTGCAGATTGTTTGAAGGGATGCGTGTTATGGGTGATGAGATATGCTATCCAGCAAAAGAATGTGAGTAGCATAGTGTTCTATTTTAAATTTTCTTATTGTTTTAGTTGTCATCTTGCTTTTTAATTTTGTACCAGACCTCAGTATTCACAAATTGTTTTCGGCACGTGCTGATCTTCACAGGACTGTCTATACTCACTCCAAAGTAAAGGTATGTTTATTTTACAATCCTCTTCTAATTACTTCTGGCTTGTATTTCTGCATGATTGTGTACATAACTGCTCCTTTACTCATTAATACGTGGGACATTGTACCTTGGATGCTTCCTTTTGGCTACTGGTTAAAAGAGCTCCTTTTGTTTCCTAGTAAAATTCATTGATTTCATACAGAAATGCCTTGTTTGGACCCAAGACACATTTGCATTAACCAACTCATAGGTTTTAACACCAAGAGATGAATCAACAGAGTTGCCATGATTTCTAAATTGCCTTCAACCATTTGAAAGTTGTATTCTATGTAGTCAGTCTTAGTGATCCTCATTCATCTTTTTACCTCATCAATGTCATCAGAGTTTTTGCTTTCCAGAATTATTCTATGTTGAACGGGTAAGATGGGTTTCATCTGCTAATCTCTGATGCCTGCCAAATGGTCTTGTAAATCTGTAATGAAATCATTAATTGCTAATGAGCCAGTTGTCTTAAGTTTAGGTTTGAAATTGTGATGAGCCTCCAATTTATTTGTTTGTTTCTGATACTTATGCTTTGTAATCAGTGAATCTTATTATCTAAAGGGATATTTTTATCGTCATGGAGACTTATTCCTTTTTTTATTACTTACAAAACGAAAATGATCCATCTACTTCATATCATGCACCAAACTATAGGGTACATATTCTATTCCATTCTTTATCAGGCTCATTCCCTTGGAAATACAATCCTATTCCATCTCTATTCATTTCATGAACAAAACTGAAGAATATATTTTTTTATCCCATTCTTTATCACTTCCATTCCCTAAGAATCATCATGCTATTCCCCTCTCTATTCCATTTCATAAACCAAAGGTATGATGAATGTGTAAAATAAAGCATTAAGTTCTCATTTTCTTGAAATAGAATTAGTTGTCCATTTAATATTAATTTTCCTTTATTGTCTATTAAAGTTGTGCTTCATCAGTTTGACATTGTTGCCTTTATGGCATAAGTATTCACTTAGTTGCTTCTGTACTACGTTTTTCAGAGCATCGAACTAATGGCTGTGGATGCACTTGTAAAAGCTAATGGTTATCTGAAAATATCTTCATATCCTTTGATCCTGCTGAATACTGGAAGGTTTTGTTGTATTTATAGGATATTTATTACTTCATATATTATCAAATGCATTTTACTTGTTTATCATTTATGTGACAGTTGGATGATACAATATTAAAAACCATTGAGTTTGCTGACAGCAAAAAACTGAAAGAATCTAAAGACATAATCCAGCGCATACGCGTAGGGATTTATATCAGGCAATCATCTATCTTTGCATCCAAAGTTTTGTTCTGCTGATGTCTGAATTTTGTTTACTTCTTATTTCTTGCATGATGTTGGGATTTGGTAGATGGAAAATTTGATGTTTGACAATTTGAGGTGGAAAATTTTATTTCGCCTCTATCAAATATATTACTACTAGTTGACTTATTATTTCAAACTAAAATATAGATAAATAAAATGAGTGAAGCGGATAGCTTGGTTGAGCTGTTCAGGGCTGGCTGAATTAGAAGACCAGGTAGGCTGTTCAGGTTAGGTAGACTGGGCGAATCCAATGAGTTAGATGTGGAATTCAACGACATAAGCACAAAATGAGACAATGGTCATATCACAAGACGAGTGCCAACACACAAGCCAAATAAAGTAAAAGGAATACTTTGTATGCAAGTTTACAGATCTGAACATGATGATTGAATTGACTAAACTGGGTGTGTTGCATCATGATTGGATGAGGCAGAATGGGCACACTAAATACACCAGACAAACTAAGTTGGTCAAATTGACCAGAGGAATCAAACGGCCAAACACGTCAAACATAGAATGAATAATTTCACTGGGCATGCCATTTCATTATTGCAACTAACAAAGGAGTGGATCATTCTCTTTTTTATTCCATTCATTTAATTCTTAATCCCATTCCCATTCCATACGATTCCACCATACCAAACACACCCTATACATCTTTGCATTATCCAATGTGATTGTAGTCTGATGCTTTGACTAATTTGATTATTATATGCATGATCATTGATCCACAGTTGATAAATATATTTCTATGTTGCTCCTGATTTGGAATGTTTATTTCTGTTTATTTTGACTCTGTTACTGGAAAGGGAAGAAGTCAAGGAAGGAGGAAAAGGACTGATTGGGTGTTTGAAATTACATTTTCCTTTAATGATTCAGTCGTTATTTCCATTAATCTTGTTTTTTTTGGTTGAATGCTAATATTTTGAGACTTTGAGAAATGGTTATCAACTCTGATAGCTTCCTACATAATCTCCTTAGCAGTAAGCCTCTGCCACTAAACCCCATAACCACTGGTTAAAAGAAGTATCAAGTTTGTGTATGATCTATATTTCAATTGGTAGCTACGCTGTCTAATGGGAGCTAAGCACTTTGGATTAATATAGTCTCGAAAATCTCTCTTCCTGAGTCTTAGAGAACAAGAACAGATGAACTGCATAAAGATCCATTTGCTTGAGATACAGAAGTAGAATAGCAAATTTTCAGATCCCTCCCTTTGCAGCATGAGCTGCAAGCAGACCGGAAGCTCCTTAATTCCATTGTTTAGGACAATCTATCTTGAAAATGCCGACTTGGATTCCCAACTTTCTGTAACACCCAAAGTTCACTGAACATGTACGACTATTTCGATTGCTTGGCAAAAATTTGTAAAGAAGATGCAATTGTTCTACAATATCATAGCAGCTTGATTTAGATGTCTTCGACCGCCGCTTCGAATCAAATGAATGAGAAACTATCACACTCGATTATCCCAATTTTTATACTGATATAGCCTTTATTCTTCATTTTAATCTGATTGAATTGCATGTTGATCTGTGCAGGTTTTTCAGATTTGCGAAGCTACAGACAATCAAATGTTCTCTGGCCGGCTAATCAAGTTCTTCACTGTGAGTTATGGGCTAATCAAGTTCTATACGCGGTANACAAACGACGGCTGGAACTCGGAAAGGCGAGGAAGAAAGAACAGGAAATTGATGGCTTCTGCAATGAAAGCGACAGACACTGTTGTTAATTCCTAAAATTAAGAAAAATATCAACTTTCATCCAAAAATATCTCCTTTGTCAACAAAAAGCAACGACAACGAACAGCGTCGGCTATAAAAACTCAATGAAAAATCGATTCCTTGCGTGAAGTTTGGATTGGTACTTTTCACCTGGTCGAACGAAAGGGAGACTGTAGATTGCTTGCCGTCGGTAGGGTGGGAACTGGGAAAAAGAAAATCTTGATCTCTCTCTGAGAATAAATCTAAAATTTATTAAAATTAATTTTAAACTATAAATTTAAATACTGAAAAAATTAAACATTAAAAAAAGGAAAATAAAACAAACGCTATAATTCATTGAACTGTGCAGGATTACCATATTGTCGGTGGCCGCGAGCAAATTTACTATGCGCATCAGAATTTCTGACAGCCATCAGGAAGAGCAACAGAGCTCACTGTCCGCAGTGACTTTTTCACCCTGCCGTCTCCTCCTCCTCCTCAATTCCCCATCTTAATCACCAAATTTTCAAAGCCGTGGGCCTTCCAAGTCCAAAGATTAGGCGAAGACCGCAGAGCTGGTTTTCCTTTTCCCCTTTAATTTATTAATAGGTTGAACAAAAGCAATTCATAAGCAAGGACAAAATGATTGTTGCAGGGTCACCGACCCTCCTGTTTTCATCATAGTAGTTAATGGCGTCTCTCCTTTGAAATCACGCCTGTCTCCGAATCAAAATACAACAGGAAGGGGAGTGGAGTCACCAGTACTAATTTTTGAGTTAATTAAACAATATAATTATGAAGCCTCCATCTATATATGCATACGTACACGTCTTTGTCTTCCGAACCTAAACAAGGATTGAGAGAAGGATATGGAGGAGGAGTGGGAAGCCGAGAAGGTGGAGGAGATCGATTACGTGTTTTAAGATTGTGGTGATCGGCGACTCGGCGGTCGGGAAGACGCAGCTGCTCGGTAGGTTCACCAAGGACGAGTTCTACTTCGATTCCAAGTCCACCATTGGAGTCGAGTTCCAGACTCGAACCATCACGCTCAACAAGAAACGCATCAAGGCACAAATCTGGGACACTGCTGGCCAGGAGAGGTAATTTATAAGCTGAGCTTGCATTTCATGACTCGAAAGAGAAATGGGAATCTGTGATAAGATCTATGCGCCATACCTGGAAATGGAAGCTGTTGATTGGTGGGCAGGTACCGAGCGATCACGAGCGCGTACTACCGCGGCGCGCTCGGGGCGATGCTGGTGTACGACATCACCCGGCGGGCGACGTTCGACCACGTGGCGCGATGGGTGGATGAGCTGCGCGATAACGCGGACAGCTCCATCGCGGTGATGCTGATCGGCAACAAGTCCGACCTGGCCGACAAGAGGGCGGTGGCCGCCGCCGACGCCGTGGAGTTCGCCGAGGAGCAGGGGCTCTACTTCTCGGAGGCGTCGGCCTTCACAGGCGACAACGTGGAGGCCGCCTTCCTGCGGCTCCTCGAGGAGATCCACGGAGTGGTGTCGAGGAAGGCGCTGGAAGCGAGGAGGAACAATGCCGTCGACGGCGGCGCGGACGCCGGGCGTGTGGTGAGCTTGAAGGGGACGAGGGTGGAGGTGTCGATGATGGAGACGAGTGCAATGAGAACAGGAACCCAATGCGGTTGCTCGAATTGACCAGGCCGACGGATGGAGTTCGGACCAAAGGTTTGCTGGAAAAAATTAAGGCACGGCCACTTTGTTCAACAGTGTAATCCATTCACCTCATTTGGGGTTACTGGTTTCCTTTTTATAAATATTATCAATTTACATTAATAAATCAGTAAATTATGATAATGAATTATAAAAGATATGTCCGTAGTATATATTACTAATATTAGAGAGTATGCTCGGAAAACAGGAATGAGAAGTATAACTCTATAAGAATCAAATGCTAAAAGTTCCCATAAAGAAATTGTGAGAAATCCTCTCATGCTGACAGTCAAAATAAAGTCCATTGGATTTGTTCATGATCCGAGAAAGAAAATTTTGAAGTTTTGCAAACTTAATTCTTATTACACGAGAACTATGACGCGATATTCTAAGAGCTGGCGTATCAAGGAATTCTACTTCTTGACCTCTTCGTGGTCTGCCTCGGGAGCCTGGTCGCCGCCTTGAGATCCTCCGGAAGAACCACCTGACATGTGCTGCCCGATCTTAGAGACTGCCTTGTTTGCAGCATCAAGCTTGGCCTTGATGCTGTCGACGTTATCCCCAGCCATCTCTTTCCTTAAATCAGCTACTGCAGACTCGATCTCTGTAGCCACCTCGGCTGGAATTTTATCCCTGTACTCGTTCAAGCTCTTCTCGATACTGTATATTGTTGTATCGGCACTGTTCTTGATATCAATCAAACCTTTCCTCTCCTGGTCACGTTGAGCATGCAACTCGGCCTCCTTCACCATCTTCTCAATCTCATCCTCCGAAAGCCCACTGGATGAGCGAATAGTGATCTGCTGTTCCTTACCGGTCGCTTTGTCTTTGGCAGATACAGTCACGATTCCGTTGGCATCAATATCAAATGCCACCTCAATCTGTGGCATGCCTCTTGGAGCTGGTGGGATGCCTATGAGCTCAAACTCACCCAGGAGCTTGTTATCGGCTGCCATTTCGCGCTCACCTTGAAGCACACGGACACCGACCTGTGTCTGGTTGTCAGCTGCAGTAGAGAATACCTGAGGGAAAAAAATCCACAAAATTTAGTTTATATTTTGAAGTGATATGAAACTGTTTTTGTATGACGCAGATGACAATGCACAATCATGCAGACAAAAATTATCGCCAACCTTCACCAAGGAAATGCACTGATTCTAAACCACAGCATCACTGTTGTTCCAATGCCCAGAAAACATTTCAATCTATTAATGTAATTGACCAGAGAAAACCTGTACCTCTCAATTCAACACCTTGGTCAAACGATATGCTATCAAAATTTATGAGCATTTCGTGTAGTGTGCTTTATTTTGTTCAGCTGACTAGCATACAAATACAGAAATCCATGCAAAGTGGATGGACTGGGTTACACAAGAATCTCATCCGATCGGATGCCCGTGGCAGAATAATTCAATGGAGATTCATGGTGAAAGTATCCTACTCTATACTATAATCTGAATAAACTGTTGCATCATACTACAGAAATATAAACAGCTTATATTTGTCCTTTTCTCTAAACCAACCTTATGCAACTTTGCTATTTCAAATGAACTAGTAAACTGTGTCTATTCATTACCTGGCTCTTCTTTGTGGGAATAGTTGTGTTTCTGTTAATCAATCTGGTAAAGATACCGCCGAGTGTCTCAATACCCAGCGACAAGGGTGTGACATCCAAGAGGAGCAACTCCTTGACATCTCCCCGGAGAATACCACCCTGAATGGCGGCTCCCATAGCAACAGCTTCATCGGGATTTACTCCCTTACTAGGGCTCTTTCCAAATATTTCAGAAACTATTTCCTGAACTTTTGGAACTCTAGTCATTCCTCCAACCAAAAGAACCTCATCCACATCCTTGCTGCTTATGTTGGCATCCTTCAAACAACTTTTACAGGGATTTCTAGTTCTTTCAATTAAATTATTTACCAAAGTCTCGAATTTTGATCTTGTCAGAGTGATATTCATATGCTTTGCTCCAGAAGAATCAGCAGTTATGAATGGAAGATTTATGTCTGTCTGGGATGTTGATGACAATTCAATCTTAGCCTTCTCAGCGGCTTCTCGAAGCCTCTGTAGAGCCAACCTGTCCTTTGAAAGATCTATTGCATCAGATCTCTTGAATTCATCAACCAAGAATTCAACTAGCTCATTGTCAAATCCTCACCGCCTAAGAAAGTGTCACCGTTTGTTGCTTTGACCTTGAAACAAAATTGTAAATGCTAAGAAATCAATAAAAGACAAAAGGAAGCACCAACTTGGAGGGTAAAAATGCTTATACCTCAAATACACCATTAGATATCTCTAAGATTGAAACATCAAATGTTCCACCTCCTAGATCAAAGACTGCAATAAGGCCTTCTTTGTTGTTCAGCCCATAAGCAAGGGCAGCTGCTGTTGGTTCATTGATAATTCTTTGCACATCGAGCCCAGCAATTCTCCCTGCATCTTTTGTAGCTTGACGTTGAGCATCATTGAAGTATGCAGGAACTGTAATAACAGCCTTTGAAACAGACTTCCCAAGATAAGATTCAGCAGTTTCTTTCATCTTTGTCAAAACAAATGCACCAATCTGGCTGGGAGAATACTGTTGGCCATTAGCTTCCACCCATGCATCCCCATTGGGTGCCTTCACAATCTTGAAAGGAACCATCTTCATCTCTTTTTGTGTCTGAGGATCATCAAACCGCCGGCCAATCAGACGCTTGGTTCCAAAAAGTGTGTTTGTAGGATTGGTGACTGCTTGACGTTTTGCTGGAGTTCCAACAATTAGTTCTCCCTTCTGGTTAAAAGCCACAACTGATGGTGTCGTTCGAGCTCCTTCAGAATTCTCTATCACTTTAGCATTCTACATAAGAATGTGCCAAGATAATAACTTTGCCATAAACTTAAAATGATCAAATAAGGCAGAAACTATAGAAAAGATGGATAAAGTGTAACCTTCCCCTCCATAACTGCAACACAAGAGTTTGTAGTTCCCAAATCAATTCCAATTATATCACTGCCAGCAGGCTTTGAGCTATATTAAAAACATGACATTAATGAAAAGAAGGAAAGAATAGCATAATGCAATATATGACATTGTTGAAGTAAACATTAAATTGATACCTGAAAGGTCTGAACAAGCTAGCCCACTTGTGGCCCAGAGATGGTATGTTATTGCCACCGGATGACTGCAGAAATAATAAATAAATAAATATATAAAGACTATTTTGCAACATCTAGCTTGAAGACTTTCATGTTAGTCACAGATTGAAGCATCTATCATTTGCAAAGTATATTTAAGACTTATATCATCAACATGTTTTCATTTATGCTGGAAACATTCAATATGAAAAACTGAATATCTATCCTTGAAAACTATACATTGCATAGTTGTCACATTGTTACAATGATATCTAAAATTTTAAATTTTGCACATAGACCATTGGACAGTATCTCTTCAAATTGAACATACTGGTTATAATTGTACAACGCCCTTCTTTATATTATATGAAGTGCCACCGAATATGATCTTTTATTAATTTTGTAAATAATATATTATATTATATCTCAAATTTTTGAAATGACATTTTAACACAAAAATATGAGTAAAAGGGAATAAAAAAGGAACATGAAATGGGAAAAAAAATTAACCAAACATGATCAGCATATATTGCATCTGCGAGACTAATATGAGTACATGATCAACATATATTAAATTTAACCAAAATATGAGTAAATTATCAGCAAGACTAATATGAGACTATGAGAGCATTTCGGGCATATAATTTAACCAAACATCATAGTTAAATTCAAATTGATGGCGCATTTATAAGAGATTTATAGATTTTAGAAATATATACATGCATCTGCAATTTTAATAATGATAAATACGCTATTGATATTTTTATAAATGTAAGTATTTTGTAACATTTATATATGATAAATTTTAATGTTTTTTTCTCATAGTTGCGTGCATGTCAGAAAAATACTACTGAGAATTATTTAACTTTTATATCATGAAAAGTTTTGGCAATGTATAAGTGTATGTGAAATTTTGACTAGCTAATTACCGTTCATGTAACATGTATATATTTCAGCTTCAAATTTTTCATGCTTTTGTCACTTTGCATGATGGACATTTAGACATCCTTTACATTTAGTATCCCAATTTCATTTAAATTCACTTCTAATACTGTTGATTTCTTCGTGATTTAAACTCAAACAAGCCTATATCCAATGAGCATATATTTTCATCAGAGTCTATACCCCGAATTTGTGATGTATGTGTGCAACTTTAATTATGTTTTTTTTCCTTTTTTTTTTAGTATTTGTGGTGGTGGTGGTGGATGGATTGAGTTTGGGCGATGTAATTGGAGGCTCATGGTTATGTGATGATGTAAGCTGTAAATTTCGACATAATAAATTCTTCTCTTTTGCCTATGATTTTTTACCCATTTAGGATTTTTTTGTATGTAAATTTGTGTGTTTCTTGCTTTGTGTTGGTTGCCTATCTTCTGTATTATTGTTGCAATTTTAATCAAAAGTAATACAAAACAAAAGAAGTAAATTTGTTACACCAACATTTTAACCACTCGGTTAAGCACTAAAATCCCTATATAATTTCTTAAGATTCTAAGAATTCCTAGTTATATTTATTTAATTTTTTTCAAAAAATTACAGGCTTACTAAGACTTCTATATAATGACCTCAACTCTCAAACTAATTTAATGATAAAAAAATTCTAAACATTTGGAGAAAGAGGAGATGTTATCTTTTAGATTTTATGGTAGGCTCTTCCCTTTTCTTCCTTTAGTGGCGCACACCCTTGTTAACTTCTATATTAATCTTTCTTTTGGATTCTTTCTGATTCATGAATCTATCACAAACAATACTCTAGTTATAAGCATAGATCTATATAACTAATAGCTCTGATTATTACTTTTTTGTTTCATAAAAAAAGATCATTGCTTATATCTACGAAATTTCATTGTTTGGCTTGTTCAAAATAAGGGAATCTCTTATAGAGGTTGCAAAGTTATCTGGAGATAAAGGGATCCAAAGGATATTCATCTATGGTCAAATCACATTATCAGCTAAGTCAATTGCACACAAGCTCAAGTATGGTGGAACCAAGTATGTAGATCAAATCGCTTTAATGTGTGCAACTGTAGAACAAGACTACTCTAGAGGATCACTTTGAAGTACTAAATAAGTGGTGGACCAATATTTCAGAAAGTTGGATTGTTAGGTTTGATTCAATACTAAATGTTTTGCCCAAGTGGCTTAATAGTGCCAAATACACCCTAAATATGTTTTTTTAAAAATATATATATCAATATAATGGTTGAAAATTCATCTATGAATTTCCTAGTAGGGGGCGTTCTAGACCCGAGGAGATGTCATAAGGTGTGTTTGGAGGCTATAGGAAGTTGAGAGGCTTGTAGAGTAAGTATTTTCTTTTCAAGGAGAATTTTTTGTCTCCATGGAGTGCTAGAGGTGAATTTTTCACTTTTTTCCATTGATGTTAGGAGAGTAGACTAGAAAGTTGAGGGGTCTCTTGTACAAGGTGGGCTAAGTTTGTTTGATTTTCATTAAACTTTTGCTCTCATTTCACATAGACTTGAATTTTTTTCATGGGCATAGGTAATATTATGTTCTGTTTTTTTTCATAGTGTTAGAACTATTCTATCAAGATCCACCATATTGATTTGTGCTGGTGATTATTCCTCATTTGAGGCATCAAATTTTTTCTACAAGTGTATAGTTCGGAATGGTCAGATCTAACAAGCAATGCTAGGGTAGTCTTCAACCTCATCCAATGGTATCAGAGGCATTTATGATCCCAACAGTATGTTGCACTTAACACTACAAGTTGACACCAATTTTACCTATTTTCTTGTCAGGGTGAATTTAAATTTCATAGCAACCTATAGTGTTCGTGGATCTTCATTCAAGCTTAGAGTGTCTTATATAACTGGAAGCAATAGATGATCATAGTTATGACAAAGGTTTCACATTTATTAGCTATTAATTTTCTTTACATCTATCTCATCTATGAAATACTATGCACAACATTGTTTACTATTGCACACCAAGCTCCCTTTCTTGCCTCTATTACATCTGAAATCATACACCCCAATCTGCCAACAAACACTCGCTCCTATTATACTCTGAACTAATATACCTGCATTACCACACAGATCTGGCGCCTTCTGTTTTGTTGTTTCCCTTCGTCAATTTGTACTATAGAGCTAGTTCTCTATGACTCTATCCAACTGTTTCATAATCCACCAAAACGAGGAACATAGGTTTGAACTTTTAACATTAACGAAAAATTTTTGTTTGCTTGGTTTTTCATTTCATACCTAAACCAAATGAATAGATCATATGCTCCGAAAATAACACAAAGACAGAAGAAGAACCCGTTGTCTGACTCCCAAACAAATGCTGAGAAAACATTTTTTCATTCACAAAAAAGCAGGAAATTCGGACGCAATGATCCAATAATCAAAAGAAAGCGTACGGATCCGAGGCGGGAGGAGAGGAAGGGCGTCGCCGGATTGCGGCGCCTCACAGCTCTAAGCATCACGGAAGCGGCCATGGGTCCCCGCGTCCGAGGAGAAAACAGTTGAGAAGGAGAAGGGGGTTTAGGGCTTTGAAGACCCAACGAGTGTTCGTCTAAGCTGGGAGGCGATCCCGCAGCCACAACAGTGTAGGGTTCCTCGATGCTTAAATAGCAGCTGTGGACTCCATTAGTCCGGGACGGCCCAAATTAGTTGAACCCCCGACATCTCCATTAGTCCGTCTGATCAATATGAAAGAGATAAATCACGATAAATAATTATACAGGATATAAGGATTTACATCCTACCAGCCCCGTGGCTCGAATCCAAGAATTTTAGGATGCGTTTGGTTCAAATTATCATATATAACCTTAGTTATGTGATTACCAAGTGATCCCGACCCAGGTTTATGGGTCTGACCCATCTCGCGAGCGAGTAGGCCGGTCATCCTAGCGCTCCGTTAGTGGGGTCTGGGTCAAAAACCCTTGAGGGCCCATCAAATGGGCAATGCACGAGTCAGAGGAACCCCGGTCGGCACCCTAAAACTCCCCTACAGTGGAGACCCGACCGGCGAGGGTATCGATCCTCCAGGCGATTCATTTTGGACCCAGTCGGGGTATGACCACTTGGGCACACTCGGGGAACATAGTTACTCTCAGTAATAGTAGCCTTTGGGCCCGAGTTCATGCCCAGCCCTCAGTCGGCACCGTCACTCTAAGCCGCCAGCCGACACTAGCATTCGAGGTTTTGTCGTGACTCATCCGAACAACCACTCCCTGACATCAGACTAGTAGAAGAAATATGGGGTAGGCGCAAACTTGATACCATTCAGGTCCGAATTGCGAGTATCCCGCTGACGCCATGATCTCCCTGTCATACCCTGACACCCCGTACTACGCTCGCCTACGTCTATGTCAGGCCGAGCGGCGCCTGACGGCGCTCGCCTTTAAGCTGACAGCGTCCTTTTCCTTATTCCGGTATACGACACACTACCCTGCCACCACTGGGTATGCCTTACTCTGTCCTCGTATACGACAAACGATGGCAGACCGGGCAGAAGCTGTCAGCTTCTCGGCTATATAAGCCTTTCTGCTCCGCATCCCCATGTTCGCGCAATAGTATTTTCGCTTTTGTTCTATTGCTTTCGCTGCTCTTCCACCACCGAGAGCTGACTTGACCGTCGGAGTACCTTGCCGGAGACTTTTCCCGACGGGTTCTAACGGTCTTTTTCTCGCAGATCGGAGCCAGCCCCAGTAGTTCGTGATCTTCAGGAGACCGCATCTGCTCTTGGGAGTCCACCTCACTTCGCGATAGGATCACCAAGTAATCACATAACCAAGGTAATGAGGAATAAAATATAAATTAAAGTTGTTTAGTTTAATTTAGATAATCAAATTAAAATCTTGTTTGTTTGGAGATAATAGTCTATAACATAATATAATATTTTACCATATTACCTTTTAGAATTTGTTTAGATAATTTTATTAAATTTTAAATTAAATTTATTTATTTATTAAAATTGTAATTAAACTATTAAATTAAAAAACTATTCGTCGACGATACCGATGTCGACATCGACGTCGATGTCGATCGTCGGTGTCTGCGTAGGTAGTCGGTGTCCAACACCAGCGGCCTGCTGTCGACGTCGGCGGCCGGCGCCGAGCGTCGATGGCCGGCGATTGCCAGCCGGCTGTCGGTGCCGACCGTCATCCACAGGCGACAGTCGCCGGTCGTCGGTCGCGGGCCGTGGTTGTCAGTCGTCATTGTCGGTCGTCGGTCGCGAATAATGCTTCCAGAATTTAATAAATTATAATAGTTATTTTCGTCTTAAATATAAATATTGGAGGATTGGAATGATAAGTTTCATAATCCCGGAATTAAGAAAACCCACTTTCTTAAGATTTTTCGATTCCCGATTGCATGCCCCTTTTGCTGACGTATCGGGCATCGATCATTACTTGGGAATCGCTGATTATGTAAACCAAACAAAATTTTCGTTGATAATCTTGAATGGATAACCAAGATTATCAATAATAACTCCCAATCAAATATACTATTAGTGATAATCTATCAATCTTTTACGATCCCCGTTATATCCGTGGAGGCTTAAAATATTCAAAGTAGGAGTTGTACACTTGACGTCAGCTGACAATTCGTGTGCAATTAAAAAATTTTTATTTGATTTTTTTTATATTTAATATTATAATAAAATCTTTAATGTAATAAATAATTAAAAATCATTAAAAAACAAAGGGTGGGGGGGGGGGGGGGGGGGGGGGGGTTTGGGAGGGGGGAACTGCAAGCGAAGGTGCGCAACAAAGTTCAAAACTGCTAACAATGAAATCTCAAACTTATCATTTTACACCCCTCAAACTTATCATTTTACTCCGTATTATTACTTTTGTTTATTTAATTGAGATGTTAATCAATTAGAGAGTGTTTAGTTCAAATTTATTAATTGGAATAGTAATGAGATTCATTGAGGGTTCAATAGTAATGAGAATCGTGATTGCATTGATAGTGTTTGGTTCAAATCTTGGAATGAAAATTATTGTCATTAATATATAGAGAGAGAGTGATAGAAAATATAGAGAAAGTGAAAAATAAAGATAGATAAATTATGATAAGAGAGATAAAGAGAGAAACTGATATTGAAAATATATAGAGAGAAAATGAGATAAGAGAGGTAGAGAGAGAAAGTCATATAGAAAATATAGAGAACAAGTGAAAAATAATGATAGATAAATTATGAACAGAGAAAAAATGAGATGAGAGAGGGTAGACAGAGAAAGTGATATAGAAAATATATAAAGAGAAATTGATATATGAAATATAAAGAAAAAAAGAAAAATAATGATAAATAAATTAGGATAACAGAGGCAGAGAGAGAAAGTGTATTCAAAATATATAGAGAAAAAATGAGATGAGAAAGGTAGAGAGAGAAAGTGATGTAGAAAATATAGAGAGAGAAAGTGATATAGAAAATATAGAGAAAAGTAAAAAAATGATAGATAAATTATAATAAGAGAGGTAGAGAGAGAAAGTGATATTGAAAATATATAGAGAGAAAATGAGATGAGAAAGGTAGAGAGAGAAATTGATATAGAAAATGAGATGAGAAAGGCAGATCGAAGACGCAGACCCTTGGAGTTTTCCGTGAGCGATCACGTGTTCTTACGAGTGTCACCCACGAAAGGGGTGAAGAGGTTTGGGTTGCGAGGTAAGCTAGCTCCTCGCTATATTGGACCTTTCCAGATTTTGGAGCGGATTGGAGTTGTCGCTTATCGTCTGGCGTTACCACCATCATTGGCTGGAGTTCACGATGGGTTTCATGTTTCCATGCTGAGGAAATATGTACCGGATCCTACACATGTGTTATCGGAGGTGCCGGTCACACTTCAGTCAGACGCGACGTATAAGGAGGTGCCTATGCGGATTCTGGACCGCAAAGAGCATTGATTGAGGAATAAGACAGTTTGGTTGGTCAAAGTTGGTTGGCAGCACCATTCTGATGAGGAAGCTACTTGGGAGCTCGAGGATACGATCAGAGCTCGCTACCCTCATCTGTTTACTTGAGGTGCGTATGGTTGGTCTTCATTTCGTATTTATATTATAGTTGAGGTGTTGATACCTGTTGTGGTTGATTAGTATTTGTTTTGGTTTGTTAGTGAAATTTGGGGATCAAATTTTTGTTAGTGGGGGAGAATGTTAAATACAGGATTTTAAAAAGGGTTGAAAAGGTAAGAATTTCGAAAAATAGGGACCTAGTTGGAATTTACTGAAATTGTTGGGTTTATTTGCAAAAAGTCGAAAATTAAGTTATATAAAAAGCCCCTAAAGCCCTAACTTCCCGATTCAGTTTTGTTTCTTTCCCCTCTACTCGACGCCGACGTCACCGTAGCCTAGCCGACGCCCGACGCCGCAGCGAGCGACACCGACAGCAGCCCCACGCCCTCTACTTCTCTTCCTCTTCTTCTTCTCCAGCGCGCACGAGCAGAGTATTGCAGCCGCACGCGCCGAGCACTAGCCGTCGCCTCTCCCACGCGACAGCCACCGCCGAACCCTAGCCCTAGTCGGAGCCGAGCCACCTGCCACTTCTCGGTTCTTCTTTCCCTTCTTCTTCTTCGTCTTCTTCAAGCACACAAACAAGAAGCCCGTGGTTCCTCTGCCACCGAGTCCTAATTCCTCCTTACTCGACCCACGCCGACGCAATTAAGGAGAGGTAAGGTTGCTAATTTAGGGTTTAAATTTGGATGTGTTGATATTGTTATTGCCTAAATCAAATTTGGGGTTTCTGAGATCTTCTGTTTGTTCTGTTCGGTTTTTCCTTTTTGTGAGATCATCTCTCTTTGGATGAAGGTGGCATTAGGAGTTGGAAGAAATACTATAGAATTGTAAACTGATCAGTAGACAATCATGCATGTTAAGCACAGATGATGTTAGTTTATTTGGATTCCACCGAAAGGGAGAAGGAATTCGTTGATTCAAACTTTCATTAGTTCACATGCAAATGTTAATACTGTGGTTGTAGTTTTGGGATTTATTTGGTAACATGAATTAGGTGTAATTTTATTCTATGGATTTGTATCAGAGTAGCCTTGGTGCTATGAGGTATTTGGTTAAAGCTTTTGGCAGAAACTTGGATTTATAATTAATTAATGCGTTGATTAATTAATTAATTATATATGTTATAACTGGGATTTGATCTAATCATGGTGAGTATCTTAATTAGCTTGGAAGATTAAGTTTGTTTAGCTAATTATGAGTTAATTAAATATGTATTATAGTTAGGATTTATCCTAATTATATTTCGTATTTTGATTAGCTAATTTGTTAATTTTATAATTAGCTAAACTTTATTACTTATTATACAGGACCTTGACGTTGGCCTCGCACAGTTGATCGTGGGAGGTTCTGTTCGTATACGTTCTACAATTATAAGGCGGGTATTCTCCATTGTACTTGAGTAGTTTCGTTTACCTTAAAGCATGACTATCTTATGTCTAGTAGGTTACTTGACCTTGTTCTTTGTCGTTTGTTATTTTAATATCGCCGTTGATACTTACTCTTCGTTAATCTTCGAGTATTCCAAATTCGTTTCTGTACAGTCCTTTGTTGGTTTCCTGTTCTGTAAAGTACCGCTTGTACGCGAGTACTTAGAAGTCCATTAAACACAAATATGTTGACATTAGAAATATCCTACCTAGTAGTATAGGCGCATAACCGTTGGTTTTTGATTTCCGGTTGGTTGTATCGATGCATGTTTTACTCGTTGGATTTTATTGCATCGTTATTTCTCCTGCTGATCGTGCATCATATAGCATGCACCATACTTGCACGTTGCATACTAACAACTGTTGGGCTTACATTTGGTTAAGCTGTCGTTAGTCATATTGTTGCTCGATTCACTCAACCACTTGTTGTCGTGGTAGTTATTAGAGTGCGAGCATCTGTCCTGTTATGCCAAACAGTGACACCCTTACTGTTGTTTTTAGAGGGGTATTAGAGCTGTTGGTGGCTCGCCCTAACCGTTGTTTTTCGAGGGATATTGTAGTTGTAGTAGCTCCCCCGATGTACCGGGGTTTGGAGTGTAGGCTCCCCAACATCCTGTCAACTCACCCACACCTTATGTGGTATTTGTTGTTGGAGTGGTACAGTTGTCACAACCCTACCCACTCGGTCACACAGATGGGATGTGTTGACGGCTTGACTGGCGTCAGGGGTGACACATGTCATTGCATCATGTGCATACGTATTTCTTTTATGCATTTGCTTGTGTTTGATGCACTTATATGAGCTATGGTTGTTGCACATGATTGACATGCATGTATATCTTGGCTTTATTGTTATTGTGTCGTTTTACACCTGTTTAGTTGTTATTCGGTTTTATACCATGTCGTATTATATTTGTTATGCATGATTAGGTAATCATATAATTCTTATGGACTGTACACTGTTGATTTCTCTACTCCGTTATCCTTTATTATGCCATGCTTATTGTCTACTCATATACCCGCAGAGTCCACCCGGACTCACCACCGCTACCACCTATTTTTGTTTCAGGTAGCAGGTAGATGTTTTGCTTGGAGCCAGGAGATGATTCAGTTGCCAGTCCCTCAGTCCCACCTTGTCGGTTTGGTTTAGCGGTTTCTATTTCGGTATTGTGAGTTTTCCGCATTTCGTTTGTTTATCAGTTATCGGACTGGTTTTGTTATTATTATGACAGAGACTTTTGAGTTCTCGTTGGTTGTGATTTTTTCTTTTATGTTTAAGGTGGCTGAGCCACCCATTATTATTATTTTTCGATATAAACTGCGTGAATGTGTTCACTTCTATATATGTGATGTTAGCCGCATGTGGCTAAGTTTTTATGATGAGATAGATGTATTATTGCTCCATATTGTCCACCGTACAGGGGAGATGCTGCCTGATTTTCGAGGAAGCATGTGCCTCTGGGGGCGTGACAGTGACTAACATTCTCAATGATTACCTATTATTAATGGTGCTTGATAATCACGAAAATGGTCAAATTTCAACAATGGTTAAATGCTATTTCTCTAGGAATATCTAAATTTTACCATATTATTTGAAACACTTAAAGATTCTTTTGGACGAACACATAATCATTATTATAATTGTTTATAATAATTTGACAAAAAATCATATGCCGACCATGAACACCCCACGCGATCAATCTCACAATTATCTATATTAAAAAATTAAATAGGCCATCATATAAGAGGATATTTCTCTTAACTTCATCAGAAATCGACCTTATCAAATGGTGACCAACATAACCAAGCCCCGGGGGATATAATTGCGTGTCACATCTCGAGGGGTCACTTGTCTGATAAAATTTGGACAACACCTCCCCTGTATGACAAACAATATAACTCCTCAATACAAGACTTACATGACCATTTCTTCATCCTCAGCCAACACGACAGGAAATTATAACATAATAAGAATGAAAGATAAACACAATAAAATTACATACTTCTATGACTTACGACAACCACAAAATACCCAAAAGTCCTCTCTGGGGCACACAAATAGTACAAAACACAAATCAATGTCCATAAAAATGGAAAACAATGAAAATAAAACATCCGTAAATACCAATACCAAAACGAAGTCAATCTGACCGGAAGTGTGACTAGCGATAGGGTTCCCTTCTGGCGACTCCAAGTATATCAGCCTGGAAAATAAAAATATAGCAAACGGTGGTGAGTTCAGGGGGACTCCAAAGGTATATATACAGATAGATATGCATGGTTGTAAAAAAATTATACAAAAGTAATACAGAATTAAGAAAATACAGTCTCATAAGGAAATCAGAATACATGATCGAAAAACTATTAGGACCTTTGCGTCTAGCTAGAGGGGGGGTGAATAGCTATATTTCGATTTTGTCTACAAATTGTTAGCGGAAGCACGAGAAAAATATAGATAAAATCAAAAACAAATAAACAATACTAACTCCCTTGATTTACTTGGTCTCTATCTCCTTAAGGTGACTTATCCAAGGATTCACACACCCAACCAACCAATCTCCACTATGCTCTTCTCTTTTCAAATCAAGCTTGAAGGTGGAGAAACTCTTACAAGATGATCTCTTCCTCTTACAAGATAAGAGTGATTTTGGAGGAAGAGCTTGAAAGTTTATAAACTTGGAGATCTCAGAATGTGCAAGAAAAGATAAGAAGATCAAGTTGTGTCTTCTTCAAGATCTGAAATTTATTTTTGTATAACCCTCGACATCAGTCGACTGGTATCATCATCAGTCGACTGATGAGCTTCAACGGTCACTGTAAATTGCATTTGACTTTCTGTCGTCAGCTTGCAACGATAACATATCAGTCGATTGGGACTTGACCCAGTCGACTGATCTTTCTGTTTAGTTTAGTGTTGGGTAGCAGTCAACTGATTCCTTTTATCAGTCGACTGAACTCTCTGTTTGGTGTATCGGTCAACTGATCCTCTAATCAGTTGGCTGATATCTCATTAATGTGATATTGCTGCTTTCCCTTAGTATAAACTTATGCCTTCAAACACCTTCTATCAGCCTTGCGCCTTTAAGATGCTTCTGAGCCCTCGACTCCTCATCCTTGCGCTTGCCTTGAAGTGCTTCCCTCTACTTTGTCATGTTAAGTCTTCTTTTGCCAAGAGGCCGCACCTCCAGGACTTTATCCGCCAAGACAATCTTCTTAGACTTCCCTTGCCAAGTCTACATACCTGGACTTTCCTTTATACATGCTTACTCAATTTTCATGTTAGATCACCAACATTGTCTAACTTAAATTCATTTAACTAAACATCAAAAGTAAATAATGCTTGAAGCATGATTGCACCAACAATCTCCCCGTTTTGATGTTTGATAAATTTATTTAAGTTATGTCTTTAAATATATAATGATCAGAAAGCATTACAAAATATGATCATAGAGCTCACCCAACTTAACCTATTCAATTCTCCTCCTTTGCCACACAACAAAAAGATAGAGAGAGTAAAAATAGTCGAAACTCTCCTTTGAAGGAAGCTCCCCCTTAAATCATACACTACAAGAATTTTTGCAATCAACAACGCCCAATCGATAACATTTTTTAAAAAAACGTTATCTTTTTTTGTTTTACAACGTTTTTAGTGAAAAGCGTTGTCTATGTGTTTTACTTTTTAATAACGACAACGTTTTATAATGATGCGATGTGCTTAGTGTTGTGGTTTCGGATGAAAGACAACGCTGTTATAAAAGCGTTTTTTAAAAGCGTTGTCGTATTTCCCGCTAAAATAAAAAACACATCCCCTCCCTCCACCTCGCTCATTGCCAACCCTCGGCGGCTCGCGAAAAATCTCTCCGCGCTTCTTTTCTCCGCGAAATATCTCCCTCCACCTCCCTCCGTGGCCGCACTCCGATTAGGGTTTTCCAAGGTGCGTCCCGAAGTCGCCTCTTGTGCTCGTTACTACTGCCCGTCGCGGCCGCCGACATCCGCGGTCATGGCGGACGACCTCCACTACTCTTCGCGACTCGATAACAAGAGAAAGTTCGAGGAGCCGGGAGATGGTGGCGTCCCTTCGCCGTCCGCGAGGAGACCGTCAGGCTTCTCGGCGCCGATCGCCTCGTCGTCTCCCGACGGCTGTTCCGGAGGCGCTGCTCCTCCCGCCCAACAATCTTACAACAGCGTCGCTCCGCCCCTTGATGGAATCCAGCTCGCCAAGCAGCGTGCCCAGGAGATCGCTGCGAGGTTATTCAGTGGCGCTGAGGCCAAACGCCCTAGGCTCGAGAATGGAGGAGGAACGGGCGATTCGAAGGATACCAGTTTCGGATCTGCTATCGGCGGTAACTCGTGCGACTGTTCTTGTTTCCTATCTTTTAGACGCTAACGCTACGTTGTTGATTCGGTATATGTATCTTTAGTCTGATTTAAGGTTTTTTGGGGTATAGATATGCATGTGGCCATAGTTATAATTTTTTGCATTGTTTAGATGATTAAAGCTGCTAACGTTTTGATCGTCAACTGTCTTGGTGCTTTTGGAATCCTGGTACGGCCGTTAACCCACATCAATTAGTTTTGTCGTTGTGAAGTACCACGAGCGCAGTGACGAGGCTAAATGAGAGCATAAATTGTGAGGAACATTATCGTATGAAAGTAGGACAGAGTGGAGTTGTTGCTTCTATCTTTAAACACTTTTTTCACCAGGAAAATCATCAATGTTCAAAGCAGTAATAAAATTTACTTTTTCTCTTGTTGTCTCGCTCACTGCAACTCCCTGATTTGCTAAGATGTTGCTCTACGGCCAGACCTAGGCCTGCTGCTGATCATTCCCTTCTCTCTTGGTTCAACTACTTTTCATTGCAAAAGGTGACTCTCAGATGGAAAAAGAGGGGTTCCTCAACCAATCCTATATCAGAACTGAATGCTGTCACTGAATGGTGCTCACCCAATAACTCAATCCTTTGCACGTCCTGACAATTAATTTCTTATCTAGAAACTCAGTAAAGAGAAAGTTCACTTCTTTTCAGTTATCATTTAGCTATTTGAAATTGGAAGGAGAGCTTTCAGTATAAAAAAATTCTCCATAATTACTCAGCTAGACTTTTTTATGCTCACCAAAATGAATTATTTCTTTAGTGCTCAAAATGACGTCTCATAACACCTGTTTACTGTCTTGTTAGGTTCTAGGACATAAAACTATATATTATAATTTGCTACATTTTTTTTGGCAATGTTTACTTATCTAGTTAATTAGATCTAAATCGTTTGCAGTGCCATGCTCCAGCATATGATTTGACCCATAAGTCACTAAATTGATTTTTGATTGCAAGAATAGTTATTCCATTCCTAATGCATCCTGATGGAATAACTATTCACGTGTTCGGTTACAAAATGGAATTGGAGTACTTATTTTGTCAGACTTGTTATTCCCTCCAATCTTTCTTAGCTATTCCTTGTAGCAAACCCATTAATCCTTATTCCTATATGTCATTGTCCTATTAACCCAACAAAGGAACAGGTTTGCTTTATTCTTTACTATTCTATTTCCTAAGAATAACTATTCTGTTTCTTACCAATTCATTTTTTGTATCAAATTTATGGAAAAGCAATAGATCTGTGCCACCATCGTTTGAACTGCCTTATAAGTAAGTCATTCTCAATGTTTTTATTCAATCAACCAAACAGAGGAATGCACATGGCTATTCTATTCCTTTTCTGTATTATTTCCTAAGACTCAGTTATTCTATTTCTTACTAATTCATTTTGTGAACCAAGTGCCAACTGTCACATAAAATTAATAGATTTTTGTAACCATCCTTTGAATTTTTTATTGACCTTTGATAAATGCATTTGAACTGTAATTATTTAATAATTTATTCAGTTGTTATTATGTTACCATACTCCTGCAACTTTTACCATGTGTTGGTATTGTATCTAGTGAAGCTTCTTTGATTAGTAAATATCTTCTTTTATTTGGTTTATGATCATCTTGATAAACTGGTTATTGCATTTCTGAAATTGGCAGACAATATACTGAAGCCTATTAGCCAAAAACTATCTTCTCAAATCAGCTTCATTTCTCACCCATTACCCTCTTATGGCTATCAGGGTTCAAGTAAAAAGATTGAGATTCCAAATGGAAGGGTATGATCTCCTTTACTCGTGTTTATTCTAATCGTCTGGCCATGCAATATATTTGTTTAACTAATGGAGCATGTTATTGACATACATCATTTATTATCATGTGATGTCACAGGTTGGTGTAATCATTGGGAAAAGTGGTTGTTGGCCCAGACCAAAGAATAGAGCACCCAAGAACCACACCGATATGCAAGAGGAACAAAAAAGGAAAACGAAGAAACCGAAAAACGAAAGAAGAACGAACGAATTTATTTTTCTGGAAGAAAGCAAATTTACAAAAATACTGAGACAATGTTTCACATGCCTCTAGGACCCTTTAAATACACCACGAACAAGACTTATCCAAATAAAATAGGAATAAAAATAGGGAGACTAATTCTCTAGTTATCCTATTAAAATAGGAAAGGCTAATCTAAGACTAAGTCATAAAATTATCAGAATAAAATAAAAAAATAAAATATGATGATAATTAATGTCTGGATTAATTATTTTCTCACATTACTCCCCCTAATCCAGACATGGCTGTAAATCACGGACACCAAGTAGTTGTCGCATGATAGCTAACTTCACTCCTGGCATTCTCCCCCACCATGGCAGCAACCTCTGTAACTGCATTTTGTATTGTAGTTTCTCCAGACAGTTTGGGATGCTGAAGAGCATCATGTGAAGCGTTGCCATCTTCCACTTCCAATGTAACCAATCCAGCAATATAATCCAAACCTGGCTGGGGACATGTATGAAGATAAGACAACACATCACCATGTGAAGATGACGACAAAGCATAACCTCTTCAAAGTCGATGGCTTGTCGTTGTACATAGCCTTTAGCAACTAATCTTGTTTTGTGCTTAACAATTTTCCCATCTGAATCTTTCTTCAATTTGAACACCCAGTTCAGACCGATAGGTTTGCGGCCTAATGGGAGTTCAGTTAGCATCCAGGTCTTGTTCATCTCAATAGATTTCAAGTCTTCCTCCATTGCTTTATACCAGCAAGCCTCAGTTGCAGCTTCTTGATAAGTACTTGTTGGCTCATCAGACACCACCATCATCAGCTCTTCCTCTTCTTCATCAATACCAACCACTTCCTCAGTGTTGGCGTAGATATCGGCAAGGGACCTATAGCGGACTGGCCCTTCATAAGAATCAGGCGTGTTTGTTACCGGAGTCGAGGTAGTTGTATGGGCGTTCAACGATGGTGTAGATGGACTCGAGTTTGATGATGGTGTAGATGGACTCAAGTTCGATGATGATGTAGATGGACTTGACGCTCTTGTCGTGGGTACCACGGCTGCTACTGATGGTATGACATTTTCCCCTCCAGCCTCAACGTCTGTTGCAACAATCGCTTCGTCGAAGTAGAGCGGATCCAACATCATAAAACTCAGCAAGTTTTCTTCATTGTTAGCACCTGCATTCCATGTCCATTCAGAATTTTCTTGAAATATGACATCTCTACTTACTTGTAGCTTGCCATGGCTTGGATCAAACAACCGATGAGCTTTGCAGCCTTCCTTAACACCCAAGTATACCATGGGTGAGCTTCTGTCATCAAGTTTCTTCAGATGAGGGGTTGTGTTTTTCACATATGCAACACAACCGAACACTCTCAAGTGGGCGACATGTGGCTTCCTCCCCATCCAAGCTTCAAATGGGGTGCGCTCTCCTAGCGCCTTAGTTGGGAGACGATTCAGTAGATAGACAGCATGCCTAACCGCTTCTCCCCAGAACCTTGCAGGCATATGTGTACCCTTGAGAAGAGATCTCGCCATGGCCATCATAGTGCGGTTGTGGCGCTCCACGACACCATTCTGTTGAGGGGTGTAGGGAGCCGTGAGGTGCCGCTCGATTCCTTCATTTTCACAGAATCGAGTAAACTCCGTGGATAGAAACTCGCCGCCTCGATCTGCCCGGAGTGTTCTGATCTTGTACTCAGTCTTGTTCTCTGTCAGGAATTTGAACTTTTTGAATGCCTGGAATGTATCAGTCTTTGCTGCCAATGCAAACACCCACATCCACCTAGTGAAATCATCCACAATTAGAAGAAAATACTTGTTACCGGCAAGTGTACATGGTGAGATTGACCCGCAAATATCCGCATGGAGAAGTTCTAACGGCTTTTTTGCTCTAAAGTTTGCTTGGTACGGGAACGACAATCTTGCATGCTTGGCGATCACACACACCTCGCAAAGCTTGTTCGGCTGGGGCAGTAGTGGCATATCAACCACCAATTTCTTCTCCCCCAGTAGCTTCAAGTCATGGAAATTTACATGCCCGAGCCTTGCATGCCACAACCAAGTTGGGTCTTTTAGGCTTGCTAGGAGACAGTCTTGCTTGAATGTCTTCAAGGTTATCTTGTACAAGCGATTTTGTGTTCGCTTTACCAGCATCAAGAGCTTCCTGCTCCCATCAATCACCTTCATGGCATCTCCTTCCATGTGCACCTCGTTCCCAGTTTCTGTCAATTGACCAAGACTGATGATATTACTACAAAGTTTTGGAATGTAGTATACCTCATGGAGAGCCTTCTGATCGCCGTTCTTGCATTCGAACGCAACCGTCCCTTTGCCCATGATCTCTATGGTTGATCCATCGCCAAACCTCACCCTCCCGGTGATGGTTTCATCAAGTTCTTGAAACTTCTCGCGATGGCACGTCATGCGGTTGCTGGCACCGTTGTCAAGGTACCAGACGTCTTTATCTTCTCCTTTCTTAACGCTGCGATACATCTCTGGTAGAAATCTTTCTTCACTGAGCAGAATCATATCTTGTCGCTCTCGGCTAGCGTGAGACTCCTCGTGGGACACGCTCATCATCAGTGCTGGCTCGTCATCGGTGTCGCAAGTGAGGTGAGCCTCATCATCTCGACGCTTGCTGTAACATTCGGACGCATAATGTCCCATTTTCTCGCAATTGAAACACTTTATGTGTCTCTTATCACGAGTGCCACTGTTGTTGCCGCTAGCGCCTCCTGCACTGTCTTGGCGCTGCGTACCATGACCACGATCGCGCCCTCGCCCACGCCACTTGCCACGATTAGGGCCGCTGGACCCGCGCGCCTTGCCTTCTGACGGAGTGTCCACGCTGCTCTCTTTTTGTCGCTTTTTCCATTCGGCATGAGTAAGTAGGAGTTCACCTTCAGTGCCGTTGGTATTGCCGCGTAATCGTAGTGTTCGTTCCTCGTACGCCTTCAGTCGCCCGATAGTCTCCTCAAATGGCATAGTCTCAAGGTCGTGGAACTGCTCAATACCAGCAACAATAGGAAAGAATTTATCAGGGACAGAATCGAGTAACTTCTTTACCAATGAGGAATCTTCAAGCGTGGCACCGAAAGTGGAGAACTTGCTACTCAGGGCGCTGAGTTTGCCAGCAAATTCATCAATAGTATCGGTCTCCTTCATCCGGAGGGCGTCAAACTCGCTCTTCAACGTTTGTACGCGTGCCTTCTTCACCCGATCACTACCAAGGTACCTCATCTTGAGGCTGTCCCAGACTTCCTTCGCCGTCTTCTTGTTTGCAATCTGGAGAAGGATGTCTTCGGGGACACACTGCAAGATGTATGCACGCGCCTTCTTGTCCTTTTTTGCATCCACCTGGGCTTCTTTCTCTGACTCCACCGCCTCCCAGACTCCCTGGGCATCGAGAATTACCTCTGTCTTTATTGCCCACACAGTATAATTGTGAGGGTTTAGCATCGGATAGGGAAATGACACTCCGCCGTTCTCCTTCGCTACGATGCTCGACATTTTTGTGGAAATATGGATTTTTGGTTGCTCTATACTACCAAAGCTCTGATACCAATTGTTGGCCCAGACCAAAGAATAGAGCACCCAAGAACCACACCGATATGCAAGAGGAACAAAAAAGGAAAACGAAGAAACCGAAAAACGAAAGAAGAACGAACGAATTTATTTTTCTGGAAAAAAGCAAATTTACAAAAATACTGAGACAATGTTTCACATGCCTCTAGGACCCTTTAAATACACCACGAACAAGACTTAGTCATGACTTATCCCAATAAAATAGGAATAAAAATAGGGAGACTAATTCTCTAGTTATCCTATTAAAATAGGAAAGGCTAATCTAAGACTAAGTCATAAAATTATCAGAATAAAATAAAAAAATAAAATATGATGATAATTAATGTCTGGATTAATTATTTTCTCACAGTGGTGAGACTATAAAATACCTTCAGCTTCAATCAGGGGCAAAGATTCAAGTAACGTGAGATATGGATGCCGATCCCAATTCGCTGACTAGGTCAGTAGAAATTGTGGGTACATCTGAACAGATTAGCAGAGCTGAGCAGTTAATTAATGATGTTCTTGCTGAGGTAATATTTTATATTCTATACAGGTAAAAAGATTCATCGTGTCATTACCCACCAGATGATACATTTTTAATTTTTATTTTATCCATTATTTTGTGTAAAATTACTTCTCTAGGCTGATACTGGGGCTTTAGCTACGATTGCTTCTAGAAAATTGGGTAGTGTTTAGCCTGGTTCGGAACAATTTCAAATGAAGGTTCCAAACAACAAGGTGTTTGCCACTTAATATATTGTTATAATGAAAGTGAAACAAGATACATAAGGCAGATCAATCTATCTTGTTGTATAAGTGGTACCTGATCCAAGGACATAGTAATTTAAAATATCAACTCTGTTAGGTAGGACTTGGTATTCTGTGTTGTTTTTTTATATTTCTCAAAAAATTTATTCAAATATTTAGGCAAGCATTCAAATCATGCTTATGTATCATTGATCTGACAATATTCATGATTGTGGATGTGAAAAATTGGTAATTGTTTTTTTTTCAAATGAAAATTAAAGGCGAAGTGCTTAGTTAGTAGTTAGTATTAGACTCATCATGAAGACAATACATGAAGTTGAGTGGGAGGGAAATAGCTTGGTTCATCCTTATGTATCTACATCATTAGTGGGTTTGAATTTGAGACTCTGAGGACTGATCCTCATTAGCTTGGAGAATCATTAAGAAGATGTGACATAATTGAACTATAGAAATTGCCATTTTTGAATGCATATAGCTTTCTAGTTGCCTTCCATGTTTATAAGCCCAGCTCAATATCGCTCAAGAATTTATGCTTATTACTTCCCCATTTGTTATCTGTTTCTGCAGATTGTTTAAAGGGATGCGTGTTATGGGTGATGAGATATGCTATCCAGCAAAAGAATGTGAGTAGCATAGTGTTTTATTTTAAATTTTCTTATTGTTTTAGTTGTCATCTTGCTTTTTAATTTTGTACCAGACCTCAGTATTCACAAATTGTTTTCGGCACGTGCTGATCTTCACAAGACTGTCTATACTCACTCCAAAGTAAAGGTATGTTTATTTTACAATCCTCTTCTAATTACTTCTGGCTTGTATTTCTGCATGATTGTGTACATAACTGCTCCTTTACTCATTAATATGTGGGACATTGTACCTTGGATGCTTCCTTTTGGCTACTGGTTAAAAGAGCTCCTTTTGTTTCCTAGTAAAATTCATTGATTTCATACAGAAATGCCTTGTTTGGACCCAAGACACATTTGCATTAACCAACTCATAGGTTTTAACACCGAAGAGATGAATCAACAGAGTTGCCATGATTTCTAAATTGCCTTCAACCATTTGAAAGTTGTATTCTATGTAGTCAGTCTTAGTGATCCTCATTCATCTTTTTACCTCATCAATGTCATCAGAGTTTTTGCTTTCCAGAATTATTCTATGTTGAACGGGTAAGATGGGTTTCATCTGCTAATCTCTGATGCCTGCCAAATGGTCTTGTAAATCTGTAATGAAATCATTAATTGCTAATGAGCCAGTTGTCTTAAGTTTAGGTTTGAAATTGTGATGAGCCTCCAATTTATTTGTTTGTTTCTGATACTTATGCTTTGTAATCAGTGAATCTTATTATCTAAAGGGATATTTTTATCGTCATGGAGACTTATTCCTTTTTTTATTACTTACAAAACGAAAATGATCCATCTACTTCATATCATGAACCAAACTATAGGGTACATATTCTATTCCATTCTTTATCAGGCTCATTCCCTTGGAAATACAATCCTATTTCATCTCTATTCATTTCATGAACAAAACTGAAGAATACATATTTTTATCCCATTCTTTATCACTTCCATTCCCTAAGAATCATCATGCTATTCCCCTCTCTATTCCATTTCATAAACCAAAGGTATGATGAATGTGTAAAGTAAAGCATTAAGTTCTCATTTTCTTGAAATAGAATTAGTTGTCCATTTAATATTAATTTTCCTTTATTGTCTATTAAAGTTGTGCTTCATCAGTTTGACATTGTTGCCTTTATGGCATAAGTATTCACTTAGTTGCTTCTGTACTACGTTTTTCAGAGCATCGAACTAATGGCTGTGGATGCACTTGTAAAAGCTAATGGTTATCTGAAAATATCTTCATATCCCTTTGATCCTGCTGAATACTGGAAGGTTTTGTTGTATTTATAGGATAATTATTACTTCATATATTATCAAATGCATTTTACTTGTTTATCATTTATGTGACAGTTGGATGATACAATATTAAAAACCATTGAGTTTGCTGACAGCAAAAAACTGAAAGAATCTAAAGACATAATCCAGCGCATACGCCGTAGGGATTTATATCAAGCAATCATCTATCTTTGCATCCAAAGTTTTGTTCTGCTGATGTCTGAATTTTGTTTACTTCTTATTTCTTGCATGATGTTGGGATTTGGTAGATGGAAAATTTGATGCTTGACAATTTGAGGTGGAAAATTTTATTTCGCCTCTATCAAATATATTACTACTAGTTGACTTATTATTTCAAACTAAAATATAGATAAATAAAATGAGTGAAGCGGATAGCTTGGTTGAGCTGTTCAGGGCTGGCTGAATTAGAAGACCAGGTAGGCTGTTCAGGTTAGGTAGACTGGGCGAATCCAATGAGTTAGATGTGGAATTCAACGACATAAGCACAAAATGAGACAATGGTCATATCACAAGACGAGTGCCAACACACAAGCCAAATAAAGTAAAAGGAATACTTTGTATGCAAGTTTACAGATCTGAACATGATGATTGAATTGACTAAACTGGGTGTGTTGCATCATGATTGGATGAGGCAGAATGGGCACACTAAATACACCAGACAAACTAAGTTGGTCAAATTGACCAGAGGAATCAAACGGCCAAACACGTCAAACATAGAATGAATAATTTCACTGGGCATGCCATTTCATTATTGCAACTAACAAAGGAGTGGATCATTCTCTTTTTTATTCCATTTCATTTAATTCTTAATCCCATTCCCATTCCATACGATTCCACCATACAAAACACACCCTATACATCTTTGCATTATCCAATGTGATTGTAGTCTGATGCTTTGACTAATTTGATTATTATATGCATGATCATTGATCCACATTTGATAAATATATTTCTATGTTGCTCCTGATTTGGAATGTTTATTTTTGTTTATTTTGACTCTGTTACTGGAAAGGGAAGAAGTCAAGGAAGGAGGAAAAGGACTGATTGGGTGTTTGAAATTACATTTCTTTAATGATTCAGTCGTTATTTCCATTAATCTTGTTTTTTTGGTTGAATGCTAATATTTTGAGACTTTGAGAAATGGTTATCAACTCTGATAGCTTCCTACATAATCTCCTTAGCAGTAAGCCTCTGCCACTAAACCCCATAACCACTGGTTAAAAGAAGTATCAAGTTTGTGTATGATCTATATTTCAATTGGTAGCTACGCTGTCTAATGGGAGCTAAGCACTTTGGATTAATATAGTCTCGAAAATCTCTCTTCCTGAGTCTTAGAGAACAAGAACAGATGAACTGCATAAAAGATCCATTTGCTTGAGATACAGAAGTAGAATAGCAATT
>JAGFNQ010008637.1:0-95418 GCA_024364735.1 Boesenbergia rotunda | reverse complement strand
GTACATAACTGCTCCTTTACTCATTAATACGTGGGACATTGTACCTTGGATGCTTCCTTTTGGCTACTGGTTAAAAGAGCTCCTTTTGTTTCCTAGTAAAATTCATTGATTTCATACAGAAATGCCTTGTTTGGACCCAAGACACATTTGCATTTAACCAACTCATAGGTTTTAACACCGAAGAGATGAATCAACAGAGTTGCCATGATTTCTAAATTGCCTTCAACCATTTGAAAGTTGTATTCTATGTAGTCAGTCTTAGTGATCCTCATTCATCTTTTTACCTCATCAATGTCATCAGAGTTTTTGCTTTCCAGAATTATTCTATGTTGAACGGGTAAGATGGGTTTCATCTGCTAATCTCTGATGCCTGCCAAATGGTCTTGTAAATCTGTAATGAAATCATTAATTGCTAATGAGCCAGTTGTCTTAAGTTTAGGTTTGAAATTGTGATGAGCCTCCAATTTATTTGTTTGTTTCTGATACTTATGCTTTGTAATCAGTGAATCTTATTATCTAAAGGGATATTTTTATCGTCATGGAGACTTATTCCTTTTTTTATTACTTACAAAACGAAAATGATCCATCTACTTCATATCATGAACCAAACTATAGGGTACATATTCTATTCCATTCTTTATCAGGCTCATTCCCTTGGAAATACAATCCTATTTCATCTCTATTCATTTCATGAACAAAACTGGAAGAATACATATTTTTATCCCATTCTTTATCACTTCCATTCCCTAAGAATCATCATGCTATTCCCCTCTCTATTCCATTTCAATAAACCAAAGGTATGATGAATGTGTAAAGTAAAGCATTAAGTTCTCATTTTCTTGAAATAGAATTAGTTGTCCATTTAATATTAATTTTCCTTTATTGTCTATTAAAGTTGTGCTTCATCAGTTTGACATTGTTGCCTTTATGGCATAAGTATTCACTTAGTTGCTTCTGTACTACGTTTTTCAGAGCATCGAACTAATGGCTGTGGATGCACTTGTAAAAGCTAATGGTTATCTGAAAATATCTTCATATCCTTTGATCCTGCTGAATACTGGAAGGTTTTGTTGTATTTATAGGATAATTATTACTTCATATATTATCAAATGCATTTTACTTGTTTATCATTTATGTGACAGTTGGATGATACAATATTAAAAACCATTGAGTTTGCTGACAGCAAAAAACTGAAAGAATCTAAAGACATAATCCAGCGCATACGCCGTAGGGATTTATATCAAGCAATCATCTATCTTTGCATCCAAAGTTTTGTTCTGCTGATGTCTGAATTTTGTTTACTTCTTATTTCTTGCATGATGTTGGGATTTGGTAGATGGAAAATTTGATGCTTGACAATTTGAGGTGGAAAATTTTATTTCGCCTCTATCAAATATATTACTACTAGTTGACTTATTATTTCAAACTAAAATATAGATAAATAAAATGAGTGAAGCGGATAGCTTGGTTGAGCTGTTCAGGGCTGGCTGAATTAGAAGACCAGGTAGGCTGTTCAGGTTAGGTAGACTGGGCGAATCCAATGAGTTAGATGTGGAATTCAACGACATAAGCACAAAATGAGACAATGGTCATATCACAAGACGAGTGCCAACACACAAGCCAAATAAAGTAAAAGGAATACTTTGTATGCAAGTTTACAGATCTGAACATGATGATTGAATTGACTAAACTGGGTGTGTTGCATCATGATTGGATGAGGCAGAATGGGCACACTAAATACACCAGACAAACTAAGTTGGTCAAATTGACCAGAGGAATCAAACGGCCAACACGTCAAACATAGAATGAATAATTTCACTGGGCATGCCATTTCATTATTGCAACTAACAAAGGAGTGGATCATTCTCTTTTTTATTCCATTTCATTTAATTCTTAATCCCATTCCCATTCCATACGATTCCACCATACAAAACACACCCTATACATCTTTGCATTATCCAATGTGATTGTAGTCTGATGCTTTGACTAATTTGATTATTATATGCATGATCATTGATCCACATTTGATAAATATATTTCTATGTTGCTCCTGATTTGGAATGTTTATTTTTGTTTATTTTGACTCTGTTACTGGAAAGGGAAGAAGTCAAGGAAGGAGGAAAAGGACTGATTGGGTGTTTGAAATTACATTTCTTTAATGATTCAGTCGTTATTTCCATTAATCTTGTTTTTTTGGTTGAATGCTAATATTTTGAGACTTTGAGAAATGGTTATCAACTCTGATAGCTTCCTACATAATCTCCTTAGCAGTAAGCCTCTGCCACTAAACCCCATAACCACTGGTTAAAAGAAGTATCAAGTTTGTGTATGATCTATATTTCAATTGGTAGCTACGCTGTCTAATGGGAGCTAAGCACTTTGGATTAATATAGTCTCGAAAATCTCTCTTCCTGAGTCTTAGAGAACAAGAACAGATGAACTGCATAAAGATCCATTTGCTTGAGATACAGAAGTAGAATAGCAAATTTTCAGATCCCTCCCTTTGCAGCATGAGCTGCAAGCAGACCGGAAGCTCCTTAATTCCATTGTTTAGGACAATCTATCTTGAAAATGCCGACTTGGATTCCCAACTTTCTGTAACACCCAAAGTTCACTGAACATGTACGACTATTTCGATTGCTTGGCAAAAATTTGTAAAGAAGATGCAATTGTTCTACAATATCATAGCAGCTTGATTTAGATGTCTTCGACCGCCGCTTCGAATCAAATGAATGAGAAACTATCACACTCGATTATCCCAATTTTTATACTGATATAGCCTTTATTCTTCATTTTAATCTGATTGAATTGCATGTTGATCTGTGCAGGTTTTTCAGATTTGCGAAGCTACAGACAATCAAATGTTCTCTGGTCGGCTAATCAAGTTCTTCACTGTGAGTTATGGGCTAATCAAGTTCTATACGCGTAGGTGAGGTAAGTTACTATTAGTTTTGACTTGAGAATTTTGTGCCAGCTATTTGCCTATCCATTTAATTTTTATCTATTAATTATTCTTAGTTTTTTCTTATTTCGATTGCATCTGCAAAAGCATTGAACTTTAAAAATATTGTCTATCCTCCACTTGTTCCATTCTATTAAAGGCAATATCTTCTCTCTCAACATTTTCCTTAAGCTTATATATCTTTCTTATCTACTTTTGCAGCACACAAGGCAAATGGTGTGAGCTCACTATGGGGCCACAAACTTAGAGGTAAGTAATTGAAAAGGATAATTGGTTTGTTACTTGTTAGTTATATTACCTTTGCTTTCCATCTTTTTGTGAAGGATTATTTTTCAGAATGATGTCTTGATGTTTAAAAGCTTGCTAAATGTCGAAAATGATTCTGATCCCAGACTGTCTCTTGTATCTCATGATCAAAGTGTCTTCTTTTTGCAGATCAGTTTTATATGTCGTGGAACAGCTTTACAGATGGGCTTTTCAGTCGTTATGTATATGCATTAGTAAGTTATATTGTTCAATAGTTATAGAAGTCCATTGAATGCATGCTATCTCAAAATTTCTTAGCCCATGCTATTATATAACGTTACATGATGCTACTGGTCATATAAAATTGCGTTATCTTTTTTATCTAACAAACTAGTGATACCAGGATCTGCTACAAGTACTTATGGATATGACTGAATCTGCAACCAAGTTCATTAGACATAGATCTTTTCAGTTAAAGAATGGGAGTGGCCCAGTAAGACTTGCCGTTGAGCGTTGTGCTCTGCATATTTTTCAGTTAACAAAAGGTCAGTGTTACATTGATTCTGTTTATCATAATCTCTAATAGTTCATCTAGGTATGCTTTATATTCTTTTTAGTTGTCACATATGGAAGCAGTCTTATTTGTGTGTATATAATCTCTTATCCCAATTTATTATTTTTATGCAGTGTTAAAGCAGATCGAGTTAACAAGCAGCCCCAAAGAACAACTTGTGAATGATGAAGTTTTATAGAACTTGTGAATTGAGATATTTTTTGTATTTAATATGGAATACAAACACTTTTGTAAATAATGCACTGTATTATAAGTGAATTTTGTAAACTATTATCAGTGTAAATTGTGAATATTATCAATTGTGAATAAAAATGCTTGTAAATTGTGAATATTGTAAATTGTGAATATTATCAATTGTGAATAAAAATGTTTATAAATTGTGAATATTATAAATTGTGAAAAACACTGCCTATTAAAAAGACAACGTTTTTTAAGTAACAATACACAACACGATTTTTGCGTTGTCTTTGTGTCAAACCACAACGCTTTTTCCGCGTTGTCTTTGATACCCGACTTTTAACAACAGCGTCAATAACAACGTTTTTTAAAAACCAATAGACAACGCGAAAAAAGCGTTGTCTTTGCTCCAAACCACAACGCGGAAAAAGCGTTGTCGTAGATATACTTTCTACAACGGCTTCATCAACATCGCTTTTTAAGCATTAACGACAACGCGGAAAAAGCGTTGTTGTTTAACTTTTTTCTTGTAGTGATACTACCTCTTGGTGAGGCAAACAAGAACTCACCACACAGACATATGAAATAAATAAAAAGAGAAATCACAGCAGACGGCAGCAAGATGGATAAATAATCATACAAGTCATACTAAAGAAAAAGACATAAAGTTTATACATAAGCATAAGTAGTGTCACAAATATCCATAACCAACAAATACAAGATACTAAGATATTGTCTATGGTGTTTGAGATAAAACAGAATCACTTTCTAATCCAAAAAAAATCTCAACACCATCCCATCTAAGCCATGCCATCTAAGCATCACTGTCGAGAGGAGGAGGAGCCTGATAAATCAAATCCCAACGCTGCAACATCTCATATATGACAATCTGACGCTACTGAAATTCCTGAAGCTCCTATCTGATCCCCTAAAATTCCTGTCGGACTATCTCCACCAGACGGGTAATCTGCTCATCCGTAATCATAGCAGGAGCAGCACTAGGTGCAACACCACCAGGAGCATCAATGTCCTCATCCTCGTTGTCAAAATCGAAAGACGCATGGTCACGATGCCAAACCATTACTCCCTAGTGCCTCTCAATCCGTGCTAAGGAGAGCAGTCGAGATCCTATCTGATTAAAATCCTTGGAAAGTTGATGCTGCTGACCCCTAGTAACATCAAAACCTCTAGATATAAAGAATTTGGTCAAAATATGACCAAATGACATGTAGACCTTCCTCTAGATGGGATTCGAAAATGCACAATTGACATGAATATGTAGAGAGTAACGTCAATGTTAAGCCGATGCTCTAAGTCATACATCATGACCAGATGAGGTAGCCAGATCTTTGATCTCCCCTTAGTAACAATAGGTAAAAGGTGGTTAAGAATAATCTTATATAGAATGTTACTAACGGCTGACATGCGATTAACATCAAAAATGTGTTTAAGTGGAGGTCTAGGATTATTGAAATAATGCCTATGAATTTGGTCAATAGACACATGGGAGAACGAACCTGTGAAAGGCTCAATGACCTGAGGAAAGCATGTGAATAGGTTCTCCGACATCCAACACCCTAAAAATAACCTAACACGCTAGGTGTGAATGGAATGGTGAACCCCCCCCCCCCCAATCAAAGACTCAAATGTCCTACCATCAGTACTAATGCAATGTAGATTACCATAGAATTCTTTGCATAGATCTACATTAATGTAATGCATGCAACCTACCAATTTATCTAGCCCAAAATAAGTAATGATTTCCATAAAATCAGGGGTGATCTACTCAAAATAAGAACGATTAAGATATCGACAATTCATCAAAGTGAAGTCGATATTAGCAAATAGTTGCCAGGCGACCTCGGAATGAAATCGGGGAGCCGAAGGTTTAGGAGGAGGTTGTCAGGAAGTCCCCTCTCCAATCCTACATTTTTTCCTAGCCCTAATATGCAAATGCAAAGTGCATGTACCAAGAGAACAAGGATCAAGAAAAAAAAATCAAGATAAACATGCAAAATACGGAAGATTAGTCACAAATCTTAGTATAAATGAGAAAGATTGAGTTGAAAACTCGTCACCTTCTCTCTATGAAGGATGAGGAAGAAGATGAGGTGAGGATGACTCAAAGAAGGCCTCTTTTGCCCTACACTTGAATCTTGAAGTGGAGAAGGGTTAGGGAAGAGAGTCCAAGGGTTTTGGAACACTTGGATTGGTTGGAGATGTCGAGGGGGTCGAAGGGTGACAAGGGGCCGCCAAAACTAGGGTTTCAGGGCTGCTTGTGCATGGGGTCTTTTTAAAGATTCACGACCATCAGTCGACTAATGCCGGTCACAGAATTACCAATCGACTGATAATGGACTAGTTGACTACCACTAATTTCAACCTTTTTCAGCATTTCCGACGAATTTCAGAAACGCATAATTTTTTTTTAAAAATTCAATAAATCACAAAATTTTGCAAACATATTTCTTTTGATATCCACTAATAGGAAAAATATATTTTCATTAAAAGTCAAAGTACTTTTGAATTTTTGACCAAACCTCAAAATCTTAAAAAATACTTAAGTTATGAATTAACTTTGAAACCTAGTTTTGAAACCATATGTTTTTCAAATCTATACCACTATAAGTAGAAGATAGAATGGTTTTCAAAATATTTAAGATGTCGAACTATGATCTATGGGCAAAATATCCATTAATTAAATATTTACTTTCTTCATAGTTGGTCTATTATTACTAAAATGATACATCTAATAACTCATCAAAATGCCATAAGTACAAGTGAATTATTTGCATCATCCTAACATCTCATATGCATGAATAAAATCATAAATCAAGTCATTATGAGATGACATGAAGAAATACACAAGCAAGGTCTCCTAGGGTTTTTGTGAGATATGTTAAGATACCATCTTAGTATTAAATCATGCAAGGCTAAAGTTATCATGCTTCAAAGCATACCAAGTCCTCTCCTTAGAGAGGTGAACTCAGCTTCGGGTAGACACTTAGTAAATATGTCGGCAAAGTTAGTTTTTGATTCAACATAGTGTAGTTCAATGGTATCTCTTGCTACATGATCTCTAATGAAGTAATGCTTCAGTTCAATGTGTTTGCCCTAGAGTGATGCACTAGATTTTTGGTCAAATTAATAGTGCTTACGTTATCACATAAAACTTTAACCTTGGAGTAATGAAGCTCATAATCTTCTAAGGTATGCATTATCCAAAGTAATTAAGCTACACAATCACTCATAGCCACATATTCGACCTCGGTTGTAGATAAAGCAACACATGGTTGTTTTCTACTACTTCAACTCACTACGGAGGATCCAAGAAATTGACATCCACCACTAGTACTCTTCCTATCCAATTTGCAACCCGTATAATCGGAATTGGTGCACCCAAACAAATTAATATTTTGAGTTCTAGGGTACTAAATACCGATACTGAGAGTTCCCTTGATATATCTTAAGATTCTTTTTACCACTACTAGGTGAGATTCTTTGATACAAGATTGATATCTTGCACACATGCCTACTGCAAATAGTATATCCGGTCCACTAGCAGTTAGGTATAACAAACTTACAATCATGCTTCTATGTTGTCTTGGATTCACTAATTTTCACTCATGATCACTATCAATCTTAATATTCATTCCAATAGGAGTAGACACTACTTTAGTATTTTCCAAACCAAATTTTTTTATAATTTTTCTTAGCATACTTTGTTTGGTAGACATGAGTTCCTTTATTAGTTTGTTTGACTTGCAATTCTAAGAAGAAGGTCAACTCCCCAGCTAGACTTATTTCAAACTTATTTTCCATGTTGCGCCACGTCAGCGTTCGGATAGACATGCCCTGGGCTATAAATAAACCCCTAGAGCTCATTTCCAAACAACATTCACTTGTACAAGAATTTAATTTCAGTTTTCCTCTGATCTTTGAGTTCTTCATTTGTGTAAGAGACTTCTCTGCCCCAAAGAGTTAAATCAGGAAATCGAGCTATATTTTTGCCATGGATTAGCAACCTTACTGATTGCAAACCAAGTAATCGTCTGTGTCTCTTTTCCTATTCTGTTAAATTCTTTCTTATGCTTATCTTGTTTGTGAACTAACCAACATCTTTGTTGAGCAAGCACAAAAGATAGATTTTTATTTGCAGAGGCAATTCACCCCCTCTTGTCGACCGCATGCACGATCTTCGACAAAGACTGGCCTGCGAGATCAATCGAAAGAATGGAAGTCGTTGACGACCGATGATGAGGCGACAAGGAGATGAAGGAGCAAGGAGACGAAGGAACAAGGAGACCGTGAGAGGCGCGACGTGTGAAGATGTTATCAGGTGGGTTAGGGCTTCATTAAAAGGCAAACGAGTGAAAGAATAATTCAAGCTTTTTATTTATTTATTTTGTTCCTTTGTTATACTTAATTTTGTTTTTTGTGAAGTTTTGGTTTTGGCTGAGATAAATTTTGGAGATTAGGTTTTCCTAAGATGAAGGTTTTGGTGGAGAGGAATTTTTTGTGGAGTTTTCATTTTGACGGAGGAGGTTAAGCCACAGATATAAACAAAATTATTTGTTAAAAGACTATTGTTGTCGATATTTTTAAAAAATGCTAATAGACAACGCTTTTTTTAAAGTGTTGTCTTGCAAAAAAAAAATACTAATAGACAATGCTTGTTTAAAAGTGTTATCTTTAATAAGAAATAAAAAATATAGACAATGTTTTTCATTAAAAACGTTGTTAAAAAAGATAATTTTTATTTAAAAAAGCGTTATTTTTTAAGTGTTGTGTAATCCTAATTTTGTTGTAGTGGCGTGATAATAATTTTATGGCTTAAAAAGCTCATGATAATTTTGATAAGTTTTGAAGTTCATGATGATGAATTTGATCATTAGAATACACATTGCTATATTATGTATATTATGTGTGTTGTTGGAGGAAATGCTCCTTTTCGGAGAGTTTACAATAAATTGAAATTATAAAAAATAATTTCAACTTAATTGTTAAGTGACCCGAGCTTCCTTTTATGCAAATTGCAGTCTCCCGAGCTAAATTCTCGAGCTCCCGACCAGATCTCCCGAGTTCTAGACCAGATCTGCCGAGCAGTAGTCGGACGTCTCCCGACCAAGAAGTTGCTGAGGCCTGCACAACGCAGTTTTCTTAAAATAGATTTGCCCTCTTCTGACAGTGCTTCGAGGCTAAGATGGGCGTCTGTCTCTAAGATACAACAGCGGGATCACGGGCATAACGGAGCACTCGTTGCTCGTGGCGAACTGAAGAAGTACCCGAATGCTATTGATGGAGGTCGGGAAAGGAGGTGGAAGATAATTTCTTCTCTTTCTGTCTGTTTTGCTCTCGGTCACAACCTCTTTATTTAGGCTTAGACCCCCGCAGTAATCAATGACCGAATTAATCGTTATTTAATTGGCCAGATCCAAACGTATGTGGGTTACTTATTTTTCATTAATCAAGAGTTAATGGTTCCTCTGCTTGGACAAATTTTGCCCCGACCGGTTGGACATTCGACGCGCGCAGGTCATGCAACACACGAGTTCACTTGGTTCAGTACAAATTCGGGGAATAAAGTCCCATAAAAGAGTTTCTTTCTTTCACACCTCCCTTTCCATTCACATGATATCCAACATGTGTATGGGGGCAGTCCACGTGGCAGTGCACTATGGTGACTGCCAGGTGGGTTGCCTTCTCTGGCTTGCACGTGGGGCGCACACCTGGGATGGACAGCGTAACACCTCTATATATTTGTGGACTCAATGTAATATATCACGTATACATTATGTGGTGTTGTTTTGAATTATCTATAGGGAAAATTTGAGAAAACTCCCTAACATCAAACTGGGATTTGCATGTACTCCCCAACTGAAAATTTCTTTACATGCACTCCCTAATGGGATTGACAAAACAGTTTTGTGTGTTATTTTTTTATCAGTATAAAAGAGTAAAAATTCAGTATAAATCGTAAAGATTTGAGTATAAATTATTTGAGATTGAGTACTAATTTAAAAAATTTGAGTATTATTTGAAAAAATTTGAGTATACATTGTTTCAGTATATAGTAAAAATTTCAGTATACATTATCAAAATTTAAGTATGACTTGATTTAGATTGAGTATTATTTGAAAAAAAAATTTGACTATAAAATTTAGAAATTTGAGTATGTGAGGTTGCATCTACCATATCAAGATTTTCACATGAGGGGTCATCGAAATTTTATACTCAAATTTCTTAAATTAGTACTCAATCTCAAACAATTTATACTCAAATCTTTAGAATGTATACTGAGTTTTCACTCTTTTATACTCACCACATCAAGATTTTCACATGAGAGGTCGCCGAAACTTTGTACTCAAATTTCTTAAATTAGTACTCAATCTCAAACAATTTATACTCAAATCTTTACAATGTATACTGAGTTTCACTCTTTTATACTCAATCTATCAGGGAGTGAATGCAAAGAATTTATCAAGTGGAGAGTGCATGCAAAGGCCAGTTTGGGATTGGGGAGTTTTCTCTAATTAACCATTATCTGTATAGATGGATCTTGATTAGGGTTGTCATGGGCTTTAGTCCCTCAAAATTTTTATTATTATCTATATAAATTTTTTATTTAGTCCATTAAAATTAATTAACGACCTTAATCCTCACAGTCCAACCGATCGACGTCCTCACAAGTTCCTCCCAACTCTAATTTCTGAATCCTAGAAACAAAGATAAATTAAATAATTTATGTTCAAACAAGTCTTTAATTTGCATGTGTCTCGTATACAAAGAATTGTCTCACAAACTTGCAGAGTAAATTGAGATGAAAGAACATGCACCTAAGTACTTTTTTATGAAGGTTCCTCTCTGAAGTATATATCAGATTAAAGCCTAAATTATTTAACAGTTTTGATTGAATCACACACATCTCCTTTGATATATATATCCAACTGCTTGAAAATGGGCCTTCATCTCAGTTTTGTGCCAAACTTACGTACTCATCATGAATTGCTGAAACTGAAAAGTAGTACTGTATATATATTTGTTTCTTCTCCAAGTCGGGGAAACAGAGTAGTCTTCAATCTTCTTATTAACTTTTAAATCAAAAGTATAGATATCATAATAAAAAAGATAAATTAAAAAAAAAAAAGTAGGCTTCCCGCTTCTACCAATCATTCACGAGTCACGACGACTCAAGAACAACAACAATAACTACAAACTTTTTCCCGTTCGATCCTTTACGTCCAACATTGTCAAATGGCAATTTCTGCAAGCAAAGTCCGGGCGATTGATACAATTCAACAAGAATTTTCTTTTGTAAATGAAAAAAAAGAAAAAAGAAAAAAAAGAAATATACAATTATGCTCGCACTCATGCACGCTATACAATTACGTACACCACACCCAAATAATACACCATAAATAACCTCCACCAACTTAATTAATTACCGTCAGATTCGAGTTGTTTATCGATCAAGTGAACATGTCGTCGATGTTGGCCGGAGCTTGATGAGGCTGATGATGATCGCCGCCAGCGTTAATGATGTCGAGGTTAATGGAAGCGCCTTGGATTTGCTCCCAGATCAGCGGGCTGGACGACCACTCGCCGCTCGCGTCGCCGATGTTGCTCTCCATGCAGTCGTCGACCAGCGCCGCGAAGTTGCTCGAGTCCATGCACGCGCCGAATGCGAGGAAGGGCGGCGCCGCCATTGCATTAACAATGCTCGCCTGGTCCTGCGAGCCAGGGTTCCACATGGCGGCGGCGCTGCTGCGCGAGGACGATCCGGAGGCGGCGGTCGCGGTATCGCCAGCGCCGACATCGAACATGAAGAGAGGCGAAGGAGGAAGAGGAGGGGGAGGGACGAAGAGCATGGCGTCGAGCTGGTCCGAGGAGGCGAAGAGGGGCTGGACGTGGTCGTACCCGGGTATCGAATTCTGACCCGATTTGCTCACGTTCACGGTCGATTTGTGGATCTTCTTTTTGATCCACGAGTTCCAGTAGTTCTTGATCTCGTTGTCCGTTCTCCCCGGCAAGTGGCTCGCAATGTGAGCCCATCTACGTACAATCGAAAACACCAATCGACAATTAAGTCATTAACGCACGAAATTAATTAATTAATTAATACTCATCGATCAGACAGACCTGTTTCCGACGATCTCATGGAGGCTGATGATTAGCTTCTCTTCCTCCGGCGTGAACCTCCCTCGCCGGATGTCGGGTCTCAAGTAATTGATCCACCTCAACCGGCAACTCTTCCCACATCTCTGAAGACCTATACATTAAAATATGCTACATATAATTAACGGCATTAACTAATCCATGCGATCGATACGAATCCAAGCGCGCGCACTCAGTACCGGCTTTCTCAGGGACCTCGCTCCAGCAGCCATAGCCATGGGCGGTGATGTACCTGATCAGCTTCTCGTCTTCCTCGGGAGACCACAAGCCTCTCTTCACCTTCTGTTGGTTGCAGCAAGAGTGGTGCCCCATCACATTAACCAATAACGATCTCTACAGTTGCTTCACCCTATAATTAATTAACCGGAACACCCCGTCGATCGCCGGCCGATGGTCGGAGATAATTAAAGCTCGAGCCAGCTATATATATATATATTATATATATAACAATTAATGCCGAAAGAGGTACAGTCTCTCTCTCACACACAACACACACACACAATGTGTATGGGTCGCTGTTAATTACAAGGACAAGTGCACCAATTGGGGCCCTTAATTCCGGCCCTCCCCTTTGCTTTATATCTAACCCTAAAGCGACACTGCATCAGACACTTCTGATTCCCTGAAACAGGAGTAGTTTTCCACAAGCTCTTGCCGGTGGCCGGTGTGGGTATGTGGCATGCTTCAGTGATGCATCAACATAAAACAGGTAAGATAAGTGATTAATTAAATAAATACACACATATAATATTTATGTGAATTGTCTTGTTAAATTAATTGGTCATGACTTTGAATGCACTCAAACTATATATATATATATATATATATAATATATATATAAATATATATATATATATATATATATATATATATCAATGCATGCATGGGTTTAGTTAACACCATCATTTATGAGCTCATCCAGTGTCATTGTGAACTTTTTGCCGCATTTTCAAATGATGAGCTAGCCAAGAGCCAAGTTCATATAGTTTTTTTGTACTTTTTTTTTTTTGGTTTCATAGCTAGTGGGGGAATCACTGTAATGACATCATTACATGCTAACTACATCTAGTTATAAAAAATAATTTTTAAGAAAAAAATGATGTATCACTCTAAGTACAGTGTGAATATATATATAAAAGTATAAATTAGTGATGCAGGTTTAATCTATGATAAAATTCGATGGGATCCTTTAAATTTCAAAGGGTGTAACTTTTGACTCAGAATCGGCTCCATCGGTGGCCACACACACAAGATTCGAAAATTTACATTTCAATGGTGAAAGCGTAACTGTCAATTTTTGATCATAAATTTCACTGCTTAAATCATTTTCAGAGTTTTTTTTTGGTTATTTTTTTGTAATTTTCATTTTAAAGGTATTTTTGATGTTTTTGATATTTATAGGAGAGAATTTATTTTAATCTGTATCTTATTTTGAGTTAGCATCGTTCAATTGTGTTTTTTTTATAAACGATTTATGTACTTTCTTTATAAGATTGAAATTAAGATATGTTAATTGTAATTTTTTTTCCTTTATTTGGATTTTAGATTTTGATTTATATAAGAGTCGACTACTTATTTTCTCTTGCATCGATCTTCCCTTCTTAGTAGCTCTGTAAGATTATCTTTATTCTATCCGGCGTCAACTAGACTAAATAATTATTTTATTTTGTATTTAGATTAAAATTGATGCTACTCATTAGTTTTACTGTCCTTATGACTTTGAATTTAAATGAACCAATTAACTCATTAATTTAAGAAATCAAAGTACAAAATTGACGTACAATAATTGACACTTCTATGCTTCCTGTTCACCTATCTGTCTTCTCAGTCACAAATAATAATGCATGGTTTGCATCTCTGTTCCTTCTGCTTCATGCTTATTAATTACTTAAGCACAAGAAAAAGAAAAAGGAAAAAAAATCAAACAAATATAGAGGAAGAGCTAACGTGCATTGTAGGAAATCTTTTCATTATCAGAAAAAAATTGTAGGAACATTAAGAATCATTCTTTATAACTACATATGCCGACACATATAATTCATTTAAACTTCAATCTGTCAAAGTTTGCATTAAACAAATCGAACTGAAAATTCAAAGTCAAATTTGTTTGAAGCCAAATACTGTTTTCTTTTGCATTTCTTCAGAACAGTAATCATACATATGTTGACCAACTCGATAAAAAAAATTCAATAAGTTGGTTTGGTACTGAGTCAGACGAAAAAGTCATCCATCTTCCAGGCAGGTTCCAAACGATATGCACACACATCATATGGCGCACTAATTAAAACGCAAGTCCATTTCACAGTCTGGTACCTCATCGATTTGTTTCTAGATCTCTACACAATCTGGTTAAGTAAGTCTCATTAATTAATCCCTCAAATACCTCCATCGACTCCCAACACTTTAACAGTATATATTTGGCAGGTATGTGGAACGAGAGACGGTTGCTGTCGGCTGTCGATGAAGTCGACGTCGTCGTTCACGTCGTCCGGGGCGAAGCTCCGCTGTCTGCCTCAGGGCATCGTCCCTTTCCCGCATTTTGTCGAACACTTAGCTTGCGCCTGGTGGACCAGCAAAATCCTGTGCAGAAAATGCCATGCTCACCAACCAAATGGGGCACCGGCACTGCCAAGCATGCAGCGCATATAGTGCGAGACCGTCAAATTACGTTTGATTGATTTGGAGTGATTGATCGAGGCCAGTTACTGATCGTCGTACGTGTTTGACGTGGGAGTGCGAAGCGGCTAGGCGAAGCCAGTCAGTTTTGCTTGGATGCATAGCAAACGCTAGCTGTGCACTGATCGATCAGTGGTACAAGAAGGGATATCAAATCTGATGAGAAAAAGGATGTGAAATAATGATTAGCCGATAGCTTTGGGGAGGAGCAAGCTAATTAGGGCATAGTGCATTGTGTGTTCCTTCGATCGGTGCCATTAATTGGCACAAGGTTTTGGGTGGTTAAACCAACATAGTCTGGGACAGATGAGACGTCCCTCGCTTGCTTAGTAATTCAAACCCCTACATGCATCATCGCAATCATCCTATATATTTAATTAATTAAATCATCATTATAATGACTTGAGCTTCTTACTTCAATTGGAATGAATTAGGACTTTCATGCCCCATTAATCATTTCTTATATGTATATATATTATATAATGTAGATAATTGAGGAGAAGGTTCGTGAGAAATTAAAGTGTCCTATATGATCATGGTCACTTTATGTTGGTTATTCATTGAATCATATTTTAATTGCCAAAACATACTTTTGAGGGTGGATATCATAACTGTGTTAAAGCTAATTTGATCGATATGGCAATCAACTTCGTCGAGGAGTCTCTTACTACCTACCATCCACTCCAATGAAATTGTAGTTGATATATATTGAAGTCTTTTAAATGCTTTTGTAAAAAAGTATTTTAAATTTAATCATTTAGATAATAAGAGGATAAATAATTAAAATGTAATTAAATTATGAAGCTTCATATCCAATTTGTTGGTTTTTATTTTAATCTCTTGTACCTATCCAATTAATTAGTTTATTTATTTATTTTTGTTTTGTTTTTCATTCACCAATTTTGGTTAAAAGCAAACATGGTGGAAAGGTGGAGGGCCGTAGAACATATAAATGAGGCCCATTAACAATATAGTTGTGTGTATTCGTACAAACGAGGCCCATTACCTTCCTATCGTGACTAAAGATTTTTTTGGTTTACATTTTTATTTTCTAAAAATTAAACAAATATTAAGGTTTAGTATCAAACGGGTAAATTATAAATATCTATTTAACTTCTTTTTTTTTTAAATTAACATTGAAAATAAGCTTCATGGGACAAATACGGCTTCACAATGAAATTTAGGAGGCGCTTGATACGTGGTATTTGAGCTCTGCAAAGGGAAAGGAAATCAATCCGTCCGTTTGGTTCAATGGTATAATTACGGAACAGTGTTTTGATTACGCTATTTGATGTATTCATCCATTCCACCCCATTTTGGGGGGAATGAAAAACCCCAAGCGCCAGCTAGCAGAATACAGTTTATATTTTTAATTAAATAGAATATTATATGTAATGAATGAGATGAGATATTAATATTGATTCCTTTATAGGTAAACCCAACACCATCAATGGTAATGGTAATGTTTACACAGTCCTAACCAAACACCACTTTGTAATCAATCATACACATTCCCATTCCCCACCTCAATCAATCCCATTCTCATTCCCATTCCTCCGTTTGAACCAAGCGCACCCTTAAGGTATCGTATAAAATATTACAATAGCCATGCAAAGTAAAGAAATATGTATCATCTAATATAGATTTGTTCCGGAAAGAATCGACGTCGACGATCAGTCATCAGAGTTCAGCTCACGCGGATACTGATGCAGGAGGAAGAACTTCACACCCTGCGAGATTAATACGAGCGTTAGGGGAACACGCCGGAAGTTGTCCGGCGGAACCTACTCCGATGCTCAAGTACTCAGTGCCTTGATGGGGGAGATGGAAAAAAGGTAGGAAGAAATGCGAGTAGTAGAAATTGCGTAACCTCCTTACCGGAGGGGTTGAAGTACCTTTTACACCTGTGGCGGTTGTCTCAAGCGTTTCCACGATCTTCGCCACGTTCCCCACGATTATTGGTTACTGGATCATTCTGGTAACGGTCTTCAGGACTCTTCAATCTGGGGTCGTTGCGATGAGTAAGGCTTTGATGGCCGCGAATCACGGGTCACGATTACTCCGTAATAATGGATGATGATGATCTACCGATCCGAGGAAAACAGACCACTACTTGAAGTTGAGTGCTCCTTGGGCTCCGCTACCCCGAGGTGATCTCGCGGCTGTTCGGCCTAGGGGCGTACATCTTCCTAATAGTCTCAGGGACCTACCGCCGAGGTGAGCTGGAGGGGGGGGGGGGGGGGGGGGTGTCCTTCTGGAGCTCTCTGCAGGGCTATGCCTATTCGAGTTAGTCTCGGGATTCCCCTTCTCGAGAGGGTCTTGGGCATCCTAGCCAGAGAGCCGTTCCGACTTGATAGCTCTTGCCACACAACTTCTTCAGTCCACGTGCCAGCCATGGGATACTCAACCCCATCACACGTCCCTCCCTTCAAGTTTGATCAAAAAAGTGTGTCTGACTGATTAGACTAGTGTTGTGATAAAGAAGCTGTATCCAGGTGGCCCCTATATCTTTTACTACTTCATTGGCGGCCTTCCGGGTTCGAGGAATCAACACATACACCCCTGGGTCGTGGATAGTTCCTTGAATGCGTCCCCCATTTTCCCGAATTTCAAGGCAACGCCTCGACGGCTGCCCAAGGTCCTTTAAAGGCGCATAGGGTTTCTTAATGGTAACCAGATAGTCTGGTGAATGTGGCCTTATCACGTGCCCCATCCTTTTTTGTGCGGCGATTTCCCGCTGATACGTGTCGTGGGTCATACGAATCTGGCCTTACCATGTGCCCCATCCTTTTTTGTGCGGCGATTTCTCGCTGATATGTGTCTTGGGTCATACGAAGCGACGACAGTAAAGGGTGGTGGCTCCTCGGGATGTCTAATCAGCACCGTTGATGTGCTGTCCTCTCATTGTTCATAGATGGATGACTTCTCCCTATAAAAGCAGGTGCAACGACTCTCTTCTGCCTCCTTGCCCTATCTGATTCCGAACACCTTCATTCTTCTGCTGCTCATCTTGCTACTGCACCCCATCTCCGAGTGTATGTCTTCTTCTGTTTTCCACTTTCTTCAATCCCTATGGGTCTAGTAGAGAAGAAAAAGAAGACCCGAAGCGACAGCGAAAATTCCTTGGGAGAGTCAGTCTATCGTCCGGAGTGGTATGATACCATCTCCTCTAGGGTTAGGTTAGAATCCCTCCAAGCCGCCTGTCGAAGTTATGAGATCCCAGAGGGCTGGGAGATGAGAGTTCCGACCTTAGGCCAATCGCCTGTAGAGACTCCTGTGGGTTTTTTTTTTCACTTTCTTCTTAGGGCAGGTAGAATTAGGGCTTCGTTTCCCTATCCCCCCTTTTTCATGAATGTCGCTCAATGCTTTGGGATCCCTCTCCATCAAATGGCCCCAAACGCTTTTGCCCAGATGGGCGGGGCGTTTGTCCTCTTCCGACTTTTTGACATCCCTCTGACCTCGATTTTTTCATTTTTTTCTTTATTCCGGTTGGCTCCTGGGGACATTTGGCTTTATTGCCCGCGCCGGTCATAGGTTCTTGGGGGACCTTCCTTCCTCCCACAAGGGATAGAAGGAGCGGTTCTTCTATATCCAACTCCCGGAGCGTCCCTTCAGTCCTATCACCTAGACGGAGAGCCTGCCACCTATCCCAGACCTCGGCGACTTTCAGCAGGACGCGGGATACCAGAGGGCCAGGGGTATTCTAGCAGGGATGGAGTTTCATGGCCTCCAGATGGTGCAATGCGAGGAGCTCCTTTACCGGGCCGAGCTCAGCCCGAAAGTCACGAGCCTTAGCCCCAGTCTTCGTAAGTTACCCTTTGTTTTGCAAATTTCCTTGTTAATTCTAACTAATGCCCCTTTTGTCTATATTTTGCTGACAACGCTATGATTTCCTGAGCTATGAACCGGCTTCTGAAGTGGGAACCGGCCAATGAGCAGGCGCTGGTTCCTACTTCTGCTTCTTCCGCCCCGTTGGGTATTTCGACCGAGGGCTGCGGGGAAACGACCGCACTATCGGAAGAACGGGAAACCCCGGAGGCCCCTTAGGATACCGGAGTAGCTGAACTGCCTACTGGCCCCAAAGGGGGTTCTCCTTCATCTCCCCTCAATGCAACAGATGCAGAAGTCACTCCCTCTCCCCCTGCCCAACACCCAAAGGCCTAGGTTACCGAGAAGAGACGGCGGAAGCGGTTGGTCCTGAAGTCTCGCCCCCTGAAGAGGTTAAAGAAGGGCCCAACCTCAGAGATTCTGCCCTCCATTGATGAAGAGGACATGATGCCCCTGTCCTAGAGAGTGCGGGAAGAGCCTCCACCTCCCGTTGTGGCGACCACCATTCCTATTGCCCGTGACTTGGCTACTCCAATCAGCCCTCCTGCTACTCAACACGGCAAGGAGGTTTCACTTGACGCGCCCAACTCTCGCCGGAAGGTCCCTGCAGTGAAGAAAATGGAGACCAGGGGCTCTCAATCCATCCGAATAAAGGGGACCCCCTTAGATGGTCTGCAGATAACGTCTAGCTCGGAGGAAGACACCCCCGATGTTGGTGCAATCGACCCAAGTTTGATCGGGTAGATCATGAGTTTTGATGTTTGAGTCAATATAATTAAGTTAGGATTTCATGTTGATCTAATATGTGTATGTGAGTGTGCAGGTTTGCAGGATACACATTGACTTAGTTGAACGTCTTCGGGATCAGTGAAGGATGACATGAGAGACAAGTCGTGGACCTGCATGAATCCGAGGGACCGTGGACAAAACAGGGACAATGAGCCGAGAGAAGCGGACTTCGAGGCATACGCGAAGGATGCCATAGGGGGATGAGCCGTGAGCTTGCAAGCATCCGAGGGACGAGATCCAAAGTCGAAGAGGGCTTGAAGGCAACAGGTCGAGGCTGCTGGAGCAGGGATGATGAGCTGAGTGAGGCAGACTTCGAGGCATACGTGAAGGATGGCGTGGGAGACAAGCCGTGGGCTTACATGCATCCGAGGGATGAGAGCCAAAGTCGAAGAGGGCTTGAAGGCAACAGGTCGAGGCTGCTGAATGATGAGTCGTCTGAGTCGTGAGGATTTGAGTGCGGAGAGAACTGTACTCGGAAAGAGAAATCCTAGGGTTTGAGTGCTGAGAGAATTGTACTCGGGAAGGGAAACCTTAGGTGGCAGTCGACTGATGCTTGATCAGTCGACTGAGGTAGAGCACAGAGAGATCAGTCGATTGATGCTTGGATCAGTCGACTGATGTAGTCGACTGGTGTCGACCAGAATGTGAATTGTCAGACTGTGACATTCGAATTCGCGAAGACCAGTCGACTGGCGGTGCACCAGTCGATTGGTAATGGTCAAAACAGTATCGAGCTCTATTTAAGAGAGCTTATTTTTTGTTGGTCTTCCTTGGCAAAATAAGCTTGGTTAAAGCTTGTTAGTAGCCTAAACGTGCTCATACGTTGTCAAAGGATTGTGGCGAGGTTACTCCACCCACAAGGAGCGACAAGAGCTAGCCGGAGGTGTTCCGGGGAGTTATCCACCGAAGGATCGTGTTCGTCCACCTTACGGACAGCCGTGGAGTAGGAGTTTCATCTCCGAACCATGTAAAAGTTGTGTTAGAATTGTTTTGATTTGTTTTTGTTAGTCTTCCGCTTGTGCTTGCTAACCCTTGTAGGAAGAAAAATCGAAAAGTAGTTATTCACCCCCCTCTAGCAAAACGGAAAGGTCCCAACACCCGACCCCCGAGACATCCCCAGCCAGGTAGGACGTCCCGCTGAGGAAATTCTCTCTCCTCCTATCCAACTGGGGCGGTTACAGTCCGATACCTGGGCATACTATACCAGTCCCTACTAACGGTAATTGTGCTTGAGCTCTTCCTCTTTATTTCGTTGTTTTGCTCTGACCGTCCATGTTCCGCATCGTAGGTCGCCTCCAACTGTGCGGCTATGAGCCGCTTGTTGCTCTCCGGCGGAGTCACTGAAGACCTTCTCCAGCGAGTGGCGACAGCGGAGGCGGAGGCTGGCCATGCCCGCGAGGCAGGCCTTCTACAGTTGGAGGTCAGCCGAGCTCTACGGGTGAAGGTCGAGAACTGTCTCAGTACTTTGCTGGCCTCTAAGGAGACTTTACATGGTTACTGGCTCCGGGAACGCCTCGGGTCCGAGAAGAACCAAGCTCTCACCGAGGACTTGCAGAAGCTGTCCCAGGAGCGAGAGCAACTCCAGGCTCAGATGAAGGAGTTGTCTGATCACGTCCGACTCCTAGAATCCTCGAAGAAGGATCTGGAGGATCGAAATGAAGAACAGGAGCGCCTGCTAGCTCTAAAAGAATACGACCTGGAGCTATCAGCCTCTTATGCTTCCGATCTCCAGGACAAAGTCACTCAAGCCTAAGAGCAGGCTTCTGCCGCCGCTCAGAAGTTCCAAGAAATATTGGGGGCTCAGGATCGCTTGTCCCGGGAGGTGGCAGAACTGAAGGCCGCCAAGGAGGAGGTTGAGGCTGAGTTGCAGAAGTAGAAGATCGACCATGCAGCCCAACTGTCCAGGGCTGAGGCGGAATTCAAGGATAAGTTCCTACAGTCTGATGGTACAACAATATTTTAGCCAGGCAGGCATTTAAGCGCCTCAAACAGGGCTTCAATGAAGCCATCAGTCATTTGAAGAAGGATCAACTGCTTAAACCCGACGCAGATTTGAGCGCCGTGAGTGTCAGCCGGGTTTGGAACGAACTCACTCCTGAAGAGAAGGAACTATAGTTTTTTCCTTTTTCCTGGTGGGTCAGATATGTAATCGTTTGAGCCGTGCATGGAAACATCTCTTGGCTTCCCGTGTCCTGAGTAATTTCTTGTCCTATTTGCTTATTCTTAAACTGTTTGCCCCTGGACCGAGGAGCCCGTCGCTTATGGAGCCCACACCCAGTTCAAAGTGAGGAACCTAGGTTCCTTCCTGACTAAAAGGGGTGAAGTGGCAAACAAACCCTCCTGCAGAACAAGTGTTCCTGCGAGGTAGTAGTGTTTTGCAGCTCTTGGTCAGGCATGTGCAGTACCGAGGCCAAGCCTACTCATCACGAAGGTAGTAGGGTTTTGCAACTCTTGGCCGGACATGTGCAGCATTGAGGCCAAGCCTATTCACAGTGAAGGTAGTACGGTTTTGCAGCTCTTGGCCAGACATGTGCAGTACCGAGGCTAAGCCTACTCACCGCGGAGGTAGTAGGGTTTTGAAGCTCTTGGTCAGGTATGTGTAGCATCGAGGCCAAGCCTACTCACCGTAGAGGTAGTAGGATTTTGCAGCTCTTGGTCGGGCATATGCAGCACCGAGGCCAAGCTTACTCACCATGGAGGTAGTTGAGTTTTGCAACTCTTGGTCAGGCATGTGCAGCACCAAGGACAAGCCTACTCACTACGGAGGTAGTAGGGTTTTGCAGCTCTTGGTCGGATGTGTGCAGCACCGAGGCCAAGCCTACTCACTGCGGAGGTAGTAGGGTTTTGCTCGGGTAAGGATTCAGCGCTTTTCGAGAAATATTCCGTTTACTCTTTTATTTATTGAATTGCAAGACCGTGCAAACAAAGAATACAACAGGTAAGCAAATAACTCAACACCTCACCGAGTGCGATAGGGGCGGAGATGGTTGACATGCCATGGCCTTTCCAGCCCCTTGCCCTTGTCATCTTCTAGATAGTAGCTACCCCCTGTGTTCTTATTGGTGATAACATACGGTCCATCCCACTGCGGCTCCAGCTTCCCAGGGTCGTCGACTAGTTTGATCCTCTTCCAGACCTTGTCACCGACCTCAAAGCTGCGGGCGAGCACCCGACGATTATAGGCTTGCTACATCCTTCATCAATAAGCTTCCAACTGCGCTGCGGCTCTATCCCGCACCTCTGAGATGAGGTCTAGGTCAATCAGCCGCTCTTCGTTCATTGTCCTCCTTGTTATAGTGTTGTCGTCGGGTGGACTCTTTCCCTATCTCTATCAGGATGACAGCCTCAGCCCCATACACCAGCAGGAAAGGGCTCCGACTTGTTCCTTCTCGCGGGGTGGCACGGTAGGAACACAGGATACTGGGGAGTTTATCGACCCAACTGCCTCCGACGTGGTCTAGCTTTATCTTGAGTCCCCAGAGGATTTCATGATTGGCGACCTCGTCCTACCCATTGCCCTGCGGGTAGGCTACTGAGGTGAAGGCCTGATGAATGCCCAACCTCTCGCACCATTCTTTCAGCTTGTGTCATGAAAATTGTCTTCCATTGTCCGACACCAGCTTATGAGGAATGCCGTATCTACAAACAATGTCCCTCTATAGGACTTTCATAACCGCGACCTCCGTGATGTGCGCCAGGGGCTCCGCTTCTACCCATTTTAAAAAATAGTCGATGAGAACCAGCAGGAACTTCTTTTGTTGTGGCCCGATTGGGAAGAGGCCTACAATGTCCATTCTCCATTGATCAAAGGGACAAGACACCGTAGAAACCTTCAAGGGCTCGGTCGATCAATGAGTCACATGCTGATGCCTCGGTCGGTCAATGAGTGTCGGCTTGGAGAGTGGGCCAAAAGTACCCGGCCAGGACAATCTTCCTAAACAGAGATCTTCCCCCAATATGGCTCCCGCAGATGCCTTCATGTGCTTCTCGCATTACATAGTCAGCTTCCTCCGGTCTGATGCATTTGAGGAGCGATCGAGCAAAGACCCTCCGGTATAATTGGTCACCCACCAGCGTGAATCTGGCTGCCTGGCGACGGAATAGTCGACTTTCTTGGTCCATGGTTGGAATGTTCCCACTGCGTAGGAACTCTATATACGGGTCTTTCTAATCGGTCCGGTCGTCGTCTTCTACATCCTCTCAAATCTGCACTACCGTCTCTTTCACAACACTAGGCTCATCTAGCTGCCAGGTTGAGATGGAGCTAGCGAGTTTGGCTAGTTCGTCGGCCTTGGCAATGTCTGCCCTGGAGATCTTTTGCACGATAACCTCCGTGAAGGAGGCCTTCAGCTGCTCGTAAAGGGCCACATACTTCCGTAGGCGCTCGCACCTGACTTCGAAGTCGCCCTTTATTTGCTGTGCCACGAGATGGGAATCTGAGTGTACGATGACTCGAGTAGCCCCCATGTGCTTGGCTGCTTGCAGGCCTGCCAGGATCGTCTCGTACTCAGCTTCATTGTTGGTAGCTTTGAAGTGGAGTCGGATAGATAAATGTAACGTGTTCCCCCGGGGGGAGACCATAACACCCCGACCCCGCTGTGCCGACTATTGGAAGACCCATCCAAGTAGATCTTTCACATTCTTTCGGCCTCGGACTTCGGGACAGTCTCCAGCATGAAATCTGCGAGGTCTTGCGCCTTGATAGCGGCACGAGGCTGGTACTCAATACCATATTTGCTTAGCTCCGTCGTCCATTTGATCAGCCAGCCAGACGCCTTGGGGTTGGTGAGGACCCGCACGAGCGGGCTGTTGGTGAGGACCACGATGGGATGTGCCAGAAAGTACGGTCTTAACCTCTGGGCCATTAAGACCAGAGCATAAGCCAACTTCTCCATCGTAGTGTATCGCATCTCCGTATCCTTGAGGAGATGCCCAAAGAAGTAAATGTGATACTGCACCATACCCTCTTCGCAGACCAGTGTCGAGCTTATCGCTTACTCTGCTGTGGATAAGTAGACAAATAAGGTCTCCCCTTCCACCGGTTTGTAGAGGATGGGGAGCCCTGCGAGATAGGTCTTCAGGTCTGCGAACGCTTGCTCACACTGTTCATCCCACTCGAATTTGGCTGCTTTTCTCAGAATCTTGAAGAACGGTAGGGTCTTATCTGCCGACTTGAAGATGAATCTGGATAGTGCCGTGATCCTCCCGTTCAATCGTTGTACTTCCTTGAAGTTGCGAGGGGATGACATATTCAAAATAACCTTTATTTTTTCCGCATTAGCCTCAATCCCCCTCTCCGTCACCATGTAGCCCAGGAACCGGCCGCTTTTCACCCCGAATAAGCATTTAGCAAGATTCAACTTCAGTTTGTTGTCCCTCAAGGTAGCGAATGTCTCTTCTAAGTCAGCTATCATGTCTTTTCCCTTGCCAGTCTTGACCAGGATGTCGTCCACGCACACCTTGATGTTTCTCCCGATTTGATGCCTGAAGAATTTTTCCATCATCCGCTGGTACGTTGCCCCAGCATTGCGCAATCCAAAAGGCATGACATGATAGCAGTATGTGCCATCGGCTGTCACGAAACTGACTTTCTCTTGGTCTTCGGGCGCAAGTGGGACTTGATGGTAGCCTTGATAAGCATCCAACATCGAAATGAACTTGCAACCGGCCGTAGAATCTACTAACCGGTCTATTCGAGGCAAGAGATAACAATCCTTGGGGCATACTTTATTCAAGTTGTGAAAATCGATACAAACCCTCCATTTACCTCCTGGCTTAGGGACGATGACCACATTGGCTAACCAGACCAGGAATTGAACTTCTCTGATGTGCTCGACCTTTAACAGCTTATGGACTTCGTCCCGGATAGCCTTGTCTTGTTCTGGTGCAAAGTGCATCCGCCTTTACTTCACTGGTCGGGCTCCTAGTGTAACATGCAGGTGATGCATGGCTAACGCTGGGGGAACCCCTTTGATTTCTTCGGCGACCTAGGCAAAGACATCTCTATGACTTCACAGGCAATCAAGAAGATGACTTCTTAATTCCGGTGCAAGGTCGGTGGCGATCTTCGTGACTCCCCCCTCCTGTTGAGGTTGAATCTGAACCTCCTCGCTCACGACCTCCCTCCGTTCTTCTTTAAGTCCCTCATCTTCTCGCGGGTCAGCGAGATCGATTTGTAGGGCTTCGTAGGACCTCGATAGAACCTCTGGCGGGGCCCCTCTGGGAGGACCTCCGAAGACCATTAGGATCTCCTCTTACTCAGAAGCCCCTCGCTGTGAAGCGGCTGGCTCCGTTTGTTGTTGCCGGAGCGTTGATCTGATGGCGTTGGCCATCAAGCGATCCAGTTCCTCCTTCGTCAGGACAATGGGATGTCCCGTCAGCTCTACCATCGGTGCTCCTTCTGGTGCTTTACTGATTTCCCACAGATGACGCTAAACTTGTTCCAGAAGGAATCGACGTCAATGGCCAGTCACAATGGTTCAGCCCACGCGGATGCTAACGCTGGAGGAAGAACTTCACACCCTGCGAGATTAACACGAGCGTTAGAGGAACACGGCGGAGGTTGTCCGGCGGAGCCTACTCTGACGCTCAAGTCAATGCCTCGATGGAGGAGATGGAAAGAAGGTAGGAAGAAATGTAAGTAGGGGGGGGGGGGGGGGGGGGGAGGTTGGAGTGCCTTTTATACCTGTGGCGGCTGTCTCAAGCGTCTCCACGATCTTCGCCACATTCCCCACGATTATCGGTTACAGGATCAGCCCGGTGGTAACGGTCTTCACGACTCTTTAATCTGGGGCCGTTGCGATGATTAAGGCTTTGATGACAGTGAATCACGGGTCGCGATTACTCCGTAATAATGGATGATGATGATCCACAAATCCAAAGAAAACAGACCGACACTTGAAGTTAAGTGCTCCTTGGGCTCCGCTACCTCGAGGTGATCTCGTGGCTGTTTGGCCCGGGAGGCATACATCTTCCTGAGATAGTCTCAGGGACCTGCCTCCGAGGTGATCTCGGGGCCGGGGGGGGGGGGGGGGGGTGCCCTTCTGGAGCTCTCTGCAGGGTTATGCCTATTCGAGTTAGTCTCGGGCATCCCGGCCAGAGAGCCGTTCCGACTCGATAGCTCTTGCCATACAACTTCTTTAGTGCACGTGTCAGTCACGGAGTACTCAACCCCATCAGGATTCATAGACCTTTTATCCAAATTTATTTTTACTTTTCAATTGATAAGTTTTCCAGAAGGCATGAAGGATTAAATGCAAAAGAGAATTTTCTAAGCTTAAAGTAATATATAAAGCTCATTCGTTACGTATACGCACTTAAAAAAAACATTTGCGATGAATTTAAGAAAAAATCATCTCAAAAATAATTTACGACGATCTATTCGACAAAAATATTTTCATCGCAAATAAATTGTTGTCAAACTCTGTAATGAAACAATATAAATTCGTTCTAAATCTATAACGAATTTAATTTTTGTCACAACATAATTCACGAAACATAAATTTGAGACGAAAGCAAGGTTTCGTCCTAAATTTGATGATGAATCTCATTTTCATCACATATTGACAACAAAAATGGATTCGTAGGCAAATCTAGGATGAATACGTTTTGTTGCAAATCTGCAACGAATCACAATTTTGTTGTAGATTTGCAACGAAAATGGATTTGTCGTCGAATTTGCAACGAATCCATTTTCGTTGCAAATCTTCGACAAATGCCTTTTTCGTTGCAGATTTGACGACGAAAATGGATTCATTGTCAAATCTACAACGAATCCATTTTCATCGCTAAATTTGCGATGAAAACAGAATTCATCACAGATTTATGATACATAGTGATTTACAATAATTTGATGATGAAAATGAAAATTTTTCATCGCCAAATTCGCTACAAATGCAAATTTTTTTGCTGAGAACCGACCTATTTTTGTATTTTATCGTGTATACAAATATTCTATTCCAAACCTATTTATAATGTTAGGACCGATAGAAAGCTAGAGGAGGATGGGGGGGGGGGGGTTGAATAGCTTCTTTCGCTTCGTGAAGATTTATCACCGTGGAAAACTCAAATCAATACTAATACTCTTGACTTTACTTGGTATTCGGCTCCTTGAGGTGACTAATTTAAGAGTTCACTTCTCCTAACTCTCACATCTACTATTAATGTGTCTTTCTTAGAGGTATAGAAGTCTCGTACAAGCTAACAAAGAAATACAACAAGAATACAAACAAATACAAATGAAATCACTCACGATTTATAATAAATAAACTCTTGTTTCTCTTACTTTCTTCTTTTGCTTGGAATAACCTCTTGAAGTGGAGCAACACTTTTTCAAGAACCGACGAAGAAGGAGGAGAAGTTATGTTTGAATCTGCACGGAAACCCTTTATATCACCCGATTATGGTTTGTAATCCCACCCAAATCCAAGCACATCTAGCCGTTAAATCCTCCAATGGCTCTATTTCCGCTTTTCCCAGTCGATTGGTTACATAATCGATTGACCCATAATTCTCTGTTTATTTCTGACAAACAGCAAAAAATCTTGCTGAATCGATTGACCAATCAATTTAGCTCATCCAAATCAATTGGTCAATTGATTCGGATCCCTTTTCCCTTTGCGAGAAAATCTCTCCCAGTTGATCACCAAATTGATTGGAATGACTGAATTGATTGGCCAGTCGATTCTCCATTTCTTTGTACTCTCATGAAAAGTCTCCTAATCGATTGACTCAATTGATTAGGAGAAGACTTAATCGACTGTCCCAATCGATTGCCTACCCTTTCTTGCCCAACTAAACATCCAGTCAACTGTGATATGTTATGACTTTCTCATTAAATGTTCAGTGAATCCTTGACCGACTTCGACTTTTTTGTCGTAAATTTCGTTGTAAATTTGTGACCAATTTGTTTCGTTGCAAAAATTCGTTGCTAAATAAGTGTTTTTTTTTATAGTGATGGGTGTAGCAAAGATTTTGTTCTACAATGTGCAAGACGAAAAAGATAACAAATTTAATATTAATTATCTAGGTAAAAATTAGGATGCGTGTAGACGGCTTCTGTGGTTGTTAGGTAGATTTGAGACCTCCATTTGTTTAAGAATCTTTAGGTCTATAATATGAAGGATAAATACAACGCGCGCCACGGAATCATAAATCACATGAACCTCATCTTTTCTCACACACATGCTACGAACGGAGGCTTCAATTGTTTAATCACTTAGGGACTCCCCACCAAGCTATTAGCTATGGCCATTAACATTTAGAGACACTTTAAGATATTGCAACAATAATTATATGGAAGATCGATGTTAAGTTTATATATATATATATATATATAAGGTTAACGCCAAATTCTGTGATAAAGAGATAAAAAGTAATTCCACGAATTGAAGGCGTTTAGCGATGATCTCAAAGGGGGAAGTAATTTACTTTTGCTTGGCATTTTTAGGTGGAGTTCCAACTTATTGTAATTAATTCCCCGAAACCGAAAGAACAATTATGGAGAATGCTATACATCTATTTTGTACATAGGGGTTTAACCTTTGACCTAATAGGGGACAAATGTCTATTCTGTTGGCTAGTAATTTCTTCTTGGAGGTAGCTAGCTAGCTAGTTCTTTCGAGGAAAAAGGATGATGCAATTGATGCTATCTTTATCTATGAAGTAGTTGGGTTTATTAATGATGCAACAATGACACAAGTAGCTGTGATGATCAAGATGGCTTTGATCCTTAGTCAAGTTCTTGTATTTGTGTTCTAAATTAAGTATTGTTGTTGCGACGATAGAAAAATTTAGATTAATCTCTTTTGGAATATTAGGGGCCTTATTATATTGGTGAAAGTGAAATGACAACCTAGCTATTATAAATCTTGTTGTAGATCATGGCTATGAAGTTATAATGCTTCAAGAAATGAAAGCTATTTTGGAGAATATGTTATTGACCATACTTGTTGTGATACTTGGCTATACTAGATACTTTAGTCGTGATGCTTGACTATCTATGAAGAAATTTATTTGAAAAATCCTATTTCTCTAATCGAGATTGGGAGTTAGCTTGGTTGGATGGTTCTTGGTCTATTACATGGAGGCATACTTTGTAGGTTAAAGATTTTTGTCGGTTGAGAATGTTGGTTGATCTACATGTAGCCTCTAAAGCATACCTTGGGGGGCATAATATGATGTTGTGGCTCGACACTAAAATGTCAACTTTCGGTTTCCCACTTTGGGATCACTCTCCTTTATTAGGCTAATTCCCATTAGCAAGCTATGTAATAATTCTCCGAGTGGAGATCTAGTGTTCAAATTAGGTTCGATGAGTCGATAAGCTAGAGATGGTGAGATATCTTTGTATAGGATGTTAAAAGGTGGTGGTTGTTAACTTTGTTGGTTTTCACTATATATGGCTTTCTCTACAATCAAATGAAAAATGGTCACTTGGCTAATCATAATTAGGTTTGATTAGGATGGGCCTCTTGTATTTAACCTTATAGCCATGGGAGCACAAATGATTTGATTATAGAGAAAACCAAACACTTGAAAAAGCCAACGACTGATATATCTAAACTCCACGACGACTAATCTTCAATGGAACACATGAAAAAAATAAAGAAAATTAAGTATAGAATTTGATTGATAATCAACATGACCATAATAACTTCTCCTTGGTACACATACTTGGATATTATTTATTTTTCCCCTAATCTAAAAATGATAGCCTAATAGTGTTGTTTAACAGCAAATTAAATAAAAAAAATTCCAAAACTCCAAATCCTAATACAATGTTAGATTAATTAAATAATAATATATTTCATGTTTCCATTTTCAAATCTTGATGTATTCATTAGGTATCATATTCTATCATGTTAATAATATATAAATACTTTATCATCATCAAATCCATGAATTTACTCTCCATCGAACTCTATTCTAGCAATGCCACTAATAATATTCATATTAGTTAACTCAATTTTATTGATGAAAATGTATTTAGCATAACAAAATTTCTCTAAATTTATTTAGAAATAAATGATAAAGTATATGTGAAAGAAAAAATTCAATGAAAATTTGCATTCATAAATTCATTATTTATGACAATTTTGTTTATTCAATTCTATAACTAATTAAATCGACCTAATTCCATTGTCTAATATATAGTAGCTAATTAATACCTTAATAAAAAAATCCTTGAATAAGTTAATTAATCCACATTGCTCATCATTAATAAAATTGATAAGGAGATCATTTTTCAGTCGCTTGTCGTTTTTCGAAATCCTAATACTTATCTCTATCATGTGATCCAACTTGAAATAATCATGCAAATCTCGCGAGTCTTAATTGCACCAAGAACAAACGACGTGAGGATCCAATATAATAGCTCCATTAATCATAAGACTTAAAAGAATGATACGAAATGGATAATATTTAAATGGAGTAATTACATAATAATGCATGGGCTAGCTTGGGGTTTGACCTGAAAATAAATTAAAAAAAAAACACCCCTAGGTCTATCTCTCCAATCCCTTATATGTTTGATAATTTTATATATCTCTCAATATTTTTCTCTTTTGTCGTGAAGATTACAATAATTAACACCTAACTCAATGATTACCATCACTCAACATTATGAACATTAATATATGCTTTTCACTTTTACTATGTTGATATGTTCCCTCTATTTGGATGTCAAGAATGCACTCAAATGACTTTCTTTTCCCATACATAGGTTTATTTTTTAAAATACATATACTTTTGTTTTGTCTAGGAAATCATTAACTTTAAGTTTTATTCGATTAAGCTAGGTTTGATTGGGTTTAAGGAGAATAAACACGCAGGGATCGGCGTAGTTAAGCCAAGGAAATGAGTCAATTAATTATCGATCTAGTGCCACGCTATCATCAACACTTTGACACAACACTTTAATAGCTATAGTTAGTATAGACTCGTCATCATAGTGGGTCCCCCCACCATCACATGGCATGCACACACTACTACTTTTCGTCTTTTTTAAATAATAAATATAATTTTTTTTAAAAAAATACACATCCCACTGTATACGATGAATAAATAAATAATGGTTGATTAATTATAATTAAACTGATGCTCGGCTTGGGCCTCCAAATCTAATCTAGATTTGCTTTGTCTCCATTGGATCCGCCTTGTCTCCTGACGACAAGCATCCCATAGAAAACTCGGCACTGCTGGATCAATCGAACCAACTGCATAATATTTATCTTTATGGCCGTCCAGGTCCGAGCCAGAGGAGCATCGATGAACTGATCTCATGGATCACTATTCATTGATGATGTGTTCGTGCGTCTTTGAGTTGGTTATGGCATAATAAATTTGTAGAATTGTACAGGATCAAAATTAGATACAGTCTAAAGAATTATCGTTTATGTGATGATTAATTTTAATTTTCTAATTTATTTCTTTTTAATAATGTGAGATTGTGGCGGATTGTCGGGATGATAAATAGAATTATTCACTGATGATGCATTGTGATTTAGCAAGAGGATAATTAGGGTTTGCAATTGCCATGGATGTATGAATTGCTTTTTAAGTGAGAAGATGTTTTTACGGGATGAACTGATGATTAATATATGTGGTGTTGTCATTTTGAAGTTTCGATCAAAGTTTGACAAAGATAATGTATTCATCCTTTTCGTATGTTAACTATAATATTCAAATTAGTAAATTTCGTAATTTATTTCGTCTATATTGACTGGGATAAATTGATAGAAATTCTCAGGACGAATAACTGAGAAGGACTGATTATTACTTCTTCTTCCTCCATGCATAAAGCATGCAGTTAGTTTTATTTATATATATATATAGATTCGCATCCGCACAAGATTGCATGTGACGCGATGAAGAGGCTCATGGCTCGAGGTATTGGGAAATGCGATCAATCCAATCAATGGCAAGTCTATTTTCCCGGTTTACGCTTTATATATTTATATTTGTTAAACCCTCCCTTCTTCGTAGTTAATTTTGATTTTAATTATTGTACATATATAGGCCGGGTAAGCTGATTTAGAAATCAGTTTGTGCCATGTAAATAAATTACGACGTGTTAATAAATCGGTTTAATAGATCAACTCTTTGATCAACACAATTCGTCCATTGAAAGAAGAAGAAAAAATGGAAGGATAAATTGCAGAGCGAATTTAGTCAATTAGTTGGCTTGGCTTGATCGAGTTAACGACTCAGACCAACTGATACTGAGGCTCCAAAGATTATTATTATTATACTTGATATTTAAGGTTTTTTTTATCTTATTAAATATTTTTGATAATATCTATCTTTTATATATATATATATAAATTTGGATTTGAGTCTGTACATTTAGAAATTTTAAGATGGTAACTTGGTTAATAATTTTTTACTTTCTTAACCCGTTAGAAATTGTAATCTATATATTATAATTTTTTTTTCTTTTATCTGGATTTTAAGGTCTAGAGTTTGTATAAATATTTGTTTAGCTGTTTGAAGAATTATCCTCGGTTATTAAATAATTTTTTTGAAAAAATACAGAGGACGGTAATTTTCTCTTCCTACCTCCTCTCAATCTCCCTTCTCATTAGCCCACAGGATAATCACTATCCTACTTCACATCAGTTGGTATCAAAACTGGCATGTTGTGATTATGGAAGTTGAGCGTCATATCTAATGGAAATTCATTGTACATTGTTGTGACCATGGTCGTGTCAGGTAGGTGGTTCCGACTGATGAAGTTTCACCGTGGTCATAGCACCCAAGGCGAGATTGAGGATTTACAAAGACAAGTCATAGATTTAACCCAACGTGTAAAGCGGTGATGTGAAATCTTGAAGATCGTAAGATCTCATATTAGGAATCTGAGTCTATCTTTGAGAACCTATATCACTTGCAAACTACATATCAAGAACGTCATGGTAGGAAGGACTCTTATGAAGGCCTAGATTTTTGGATTAATCTACTCATATGTTTTGGAGCGTTACCAACAGAGAGCTTCGTTGATTGGATTAATGAAGTGGAGATAAGGATGATAATTTCCTTCGAACACGATAGAGGATCCAATATGTGATCCGAATGGAGGAGGATACGGAGGAACTATATATCGATATACAATATCTGACTCGAATACCTGATTATATATATAAGAGTTGATTCAACTGTGACGCGGATCGGATAAGAGTTGACTCAACTTAGGCGCTCCCATTGAACATAGGCATCTGGGATGTGCCACGTCAACAACGGATAAGCTTTTCCAGGCTCTATAAATAGAGTCTTTTAGCTCAGAATCAATCATCAATCATTATATTCCCTTTCTAATTCTGTGCTAAACATTTGTACTTTCAATTGTTTATAAGAGGTTATTCCGCCTACTTTAAAGGAGTTATTTATTGGAGCTCTTAACGTCTTAGATTAGCAACCATCCATGTTGTAAATCAAGTAAATTTGAAATCCCTTCTTACTTGTCCTTTTACATGTTATTTCTAATTAACTAATATTGTATCTTTGCTAAAATAGAAAGTAAAAGAATTATGTTTTAATTTTTTAGGGTTATTTATCCCCACCTGGCCGGCAGGACGCATTCCAACACTTATTTCTAAGTGGCAATCTATAGTAGAGGGGGTCCAAGAATAGGGTGCACAAGCTTTGGCTAATTTGGCAGCCCATGGCGATATCACCAACAGTAATGCCACTGTTAGCCAATAGGCAGGTGCACTTGAGGTGCTAGTGCGGTTAACTTATTCTCAAAATGAAGGTATAAGGCAATAAGTTGCTAGTCTTTTATGGAATTTATCATTTGATGATAGAAGTTAAGAAGTCGTTGTTTTAGTTGGTGGAGTCAAAGAGTTGATAGCTATGACACATTCCTGTTCAAATGCTTTCGAGGTCTGCAGGAAAGGGCTACTAAGGCTTTGTGGGGTTTGTCACTTTCAGAGACTAATAGTATTGCGATTGGAAGGAACGGAGGTGTTGCACCGTAATTGCATTGGCACCTTCTAATACTGAAGATATGCTGCAGCAGGCTTTATAGATTATTATTATCATTATTTTTCGATAAATTTATAATTTTTAATTTTTTTTGGTATTTAGGTTATTTTCTAATTTTAGGATATTTTGTTGGTAATTTTTATTTTTTTAATATTTTAAAATTTTAAGTTTATTTAGAATTTTTAGAATTTAATTTTTTTCTTTTATAAGTTCTTTCCTTACTTTACAAGATAGGAACTGTGACTCATATATTATATTTTTTTTTCTTTATTTGAGTCTTAGGGTTGAAGTCTATATAAAAGTCATGTTTAGCTATATGAAATTAATGCTCTATTATTAAATAATATTTTTTTTGGGAAAACCTTGAGGACAACGATTATTTCTTCTTGCATTCTCCTAAAACTTCATATTCTCATTAGCCCGCAGGATAATAGCAATCCTATTTGGCATCAGTTAGTATTAGAGCTAGCAGTGTCCAATTTGAGGAAGTTGAGCGTTAGATCCAATAGAAAGTCATGGTGGTAGTGTTTGTTGTTGTGTCAAACATGTTCCAGCTGAGAAAATCTCGCATCATGGTTGTAGTACTCAAAACACGATCGATGATTTACAAAGACAAGGTGTAGATTTAACCCAGCGTGATAACAGAAGCAAGTCACGAATTTATCCCAGTACCTACCAGAGATGGTACGAGTTTGTGAAGTTGGCGAGACACATGGTCGAGAGGATCAACATGGAGACCTCAAATTCTTATCTACCCATATTTTCTGGTACGTTATCAGCAGAGAGCTTCGTTGACTGGCTTAATGAATTAGAGTGAATATTTATTGTAGGATCGTATCGGGTTGGCTAGAAGGGGGTGAATAGTCCCCAAAAAAAATCTTAATCTTTTGCATATAACTTAGCAAAGATGAACAAATTAGTTAAGCAAATAGGAAAAAATAAACAACATAAGAAATAGGTAAGAGACTAGGGTTTACTTGGTTGTAATTAGGATAGTTGCTAATCCAAGGCAGTGAAAGCGCAATAAGAAATTCCTTTAACGAAGGCGGAGAAGTCTTTTACACTCGTTAAAAGCACAGAAAAGAATGATAAAACTGATTACAAGTTGTTTTACTAATTCGGAGCTAAACAGGCTCTATTTATAGAGTACGGAAGAGTTATTCTTTTGCTGACGTGGTACTTCCCGGGTGCCTATATGGGATATGGGCGCCTGAGTTTGGTCAAACCTTGACTGTAAAAATGACTTTTTTTTTTGGAAAACATAGCTGACCTCGGGCGCTTATATCATTCCCAAGTGCCCTAGATAGCTTCCCGGGCACTCCAAACCTCGATACAAGCGCCCCTATACTGTGGTTCTAGTCAACTTCTGGTTGACCAGCCTTCTGACGCTTTCTTTTGGGTGATTTTTGATCGTCCAATGTTGAGCTCTCCCGAACCCAACTTCTGACCTTTTCCTCGAGCAGTTTTTCTCCCCAGGTTTTCGTCCTTTAGGCGTCGTACGAGTCATTCTCTCTCCACTAGTATACTCTTCCGTAGCTTTTCGTCCCTCGGATATACCTTGTCTGTCGGCTCCCTTCCCATGCACTCCTTATCATTCAGCTCATGCTCCGCTCGACTTATTGTGCTCCTAAGTTTCTGCACACTTAAACATAAGACATCAAAACCTAACAAGACCTAACTTTACTCGGTTGATCACATCAAAATTATCCCGGGGTACTTATATTTATCATGAGAAAGTTTCGGATTAGACGAAGGTGAAGTTGATTGCCATCAGACTTAAGGAGGCAAGCATTGGCTTGGTGGGAGCACTTGCGGTGCTTATGAGCCAAATAGGACAAAGCCAAGATGAAGGATTAAGAAAATGAAGAAAATGATAGATCAATTTTTTCCCTTTGGTTACACTCAAACTTCATCCCAAAGACGACTAGGTTTTGCCTTGAAGGATGAGAGCTTCGACGTCTAAGAAGACCTTGACAAAGAAGTATTTTATGGTGATGGCATTGAAACTTTAACCGTTCATGAGAAATTTGGCCCAGACGAATCTCGATCTCAAATTATAAATGAGATTGAGGCGACTAATGATCCTATTTATGACGAAGACAAGACAGAGTCAATTGGAGAGATCCAAATATTTGGTGATCCTATTTATGATGACTATGGAGTGGATGAAGCGTTGATGGCCATCCTTTATGGGTTTCAGATTCATGTTCTTTCCGACAAGGTAATTACGAACCCTCAATTAAATTATATCAAGGAACTCATAGTAAGTCATCTGGGGAAGACCTAGAAGGCAAGATTAAAGAGAATTGCGAACCAATTTGTGATGATGATGAGATAAAGGAGAAAAGTCTCGAAGAGCTGGTAAAGCAGAAGGATCGAACTACGAACACGAGCCTTGCACACTTGTTGAAGAAGAACTGCGCTCCATGTAGCTTATGGGCAAATTGACGGAGGGTCAATTCTATCTATTCGTTTGATTCCCTACTTGTTGATTTGGTTCAACCTGAGGATGTTTTTGGTGGTGACTCCAATGTGATGAGGCTTTCTACGAATAAACTATTAGAATTAAAGCTATAGGTTTCTAATGCATATGAAAAGATAGAGATTAAAATTGATTTTTTAGAAGAGGAGCTCAACATGGACCTGTTTAGGAAATACATAGAGCCGATGGAGAATTGCTTGAGGGATGTGAAGATGGATAAGAGCAGCATCCACATTGTCTTGTTTGTTGACGGATTGACGAAGATTCCCAAAGTCTAACGGCTACTAATGGATTTTGTCGATTTGGTACTAGATAATGTTTCTCCTGGTCTACCACCTGAAACTGCTCTAAACTTGAGGATGAGTCCTTTCTGGGGTGACTGATGCAGAATGATTTATAGATTATTATTATTATTGTTGGTAATTTTATAATTTTTAGATTTTTTTTGATATTTATGTTTTTTTTTTATTTTTGGGATATTTTTGGTAATTCTTATTTATTTATTTTATATATTTTAGGATTTTAAGTCTAAAATTTTAAGAATTTAATTTTAAGAATTTTTTATATTTCTTTTCTTTATAGGAATTGTGACATATGTATTAAGATTTCTTTTCATTATTTGAGTCTTAGGGTTAAAGTATATATAAGTGTCATGTTTAACTGTATGAAATTAATCTTTTATTATTGAATAATATTTTCTTTTTTTTGGGTTGGGGGGTGGGGGAACCTTGAGGACAACGGTTATTAATTCTTGTCTTCTTTTCAAATCCTTTCTCGTTAGCTAATAGGATAATAGCTATTCTGCCCGATGTTAAGATGTTCATGAGACTGTTGCTAGGGTACTTTAGAATATTGCTTTTAATTCTAGTAACACTTTACGAATATATAAGATTTCTTTTCATTATTTGAGACTTAGGGTTGAACTATATATAAGAGTCATGTTTAATTGTATGAAATTAATGTTTTATTATTGAATAATATTGTCTTTTTTTTGGGAAACCTTGAGGACAACCAGTATTAATTCTTGTCTTCTTTTCAAACCCCCTTCTCGTTAGCTAATAGGATAATAGCGATCTTGCCTGCGTCAAGATGGTCATGAGACTGCTACTAAGGTTCTTTAGAATATTTCTTTTAATTCTAGTAACACTCTACGAATAATTAAAGAGGAATCCCGATCCCAGTGCAACTATGTTCATAATCTAGATCATCGAGGATTCTCAAAGTCCAACAATTGTTACTAGCTTTTGCCGATTTAGACAACATGTTTATTTTCATGACCTTATACCTAAAACTACTCTAAACTCGAGGAAGAATTCTTTCAACCCGAAATGACCAATGCAAGAGGATCCGAAGATTTTTACTGTTATTTTTGATAATTTTTATTCTTTTGGTACTTAAGATATTTTTCATGTTTTAGGTATTTTTGATAATTTTTATTTTTGTATTTTTTGAATTTAAGTATTTTAGAAATTTTAGGATTATGAATATTCTTTTAATAATTTTTTATTTTCTTTAAAATTTCTTTCTTTTATAAGTTAGGAATTGTAGTATATATATTAGGATTTTCTTCGTTTATTTGGGTCTTAAATATAGAGTCTATATATATATATAAATATCTATTTAGCTGTTTAAGAAATTATCCCCGATTATTAAATAATTTTTTTTCGGAAAAAAATCTGGATGATGGTGATTTTCTCTTTTGCATTCTTCTCTAATCTCACTTCTCATCAACCCTAGTATAATCACTATCCTATCCGTCATTACCAACTTAAGACTTCCGTTGGATATACCTTGTTTGGTGGTGTCCAAACTAAGCCAATCAATCATCCCCTTAATTTGAAGGATCTAATTTGGTTATGTTGGCCAGTGGACGTTAGTCTCGATATGCCTTGCGGTCTTGGCTTATTTATATTGACTCAGTGAGCCCAACCCAATGGGTTGTTTTGCCTAAAATAGACACTCACTTAGTCTAGTTTAATTAGTATGCAGCCTATAACAAGCGCAACTTGATCCATAGCACAGAGAACGGATGCAACATGTTTGACATCTTTATGATGTTAGAGAAGATCATCTCTATGAAATCACCAACATAGAAATTTCAATCGTCAATGAAGACCGATCCTGTCGCGAAACGAGGTAGCAGTCCCAAGGGTGAGACGGTCCTCCGAGGATCACGAGACCGCTGAGGATGACTGTGAAGCTGGCTCGCTCCTGTCCTGCAAGACAGAGACCGCTAGAACCCGCCGAGAAAAGTTCCCGGCCAGACACTCCGACGGTCAAGTCAGTACTCGACGGTGACCAGCGAATGGAAAGCAGTAGAATAATATACAATACACTATTGCGTGTACCTGAGAAATGCGGAGTAAAAAGACTTATATAGCCAGGGAAGCTGACAGCTCCTGCCCCGCCTGCCACCCTTTGTCCCGTAGCGAGGACAAGACATTGCATGCTCAAAGGTGACAGGATATAGTAGTGCATACCGGAATAAGGAAAGAGACACTGTCAACTTAAATGCTAGCGCTGTTCGCGCCACTCGGCCTGACACCAGTATACTTGGTCGTAGTACGGGGGGAGGGGGAGACAGGGTATGGCAGGAAGATCAATACATCAGCGGGATACTCATCGCTTGGGTCAGAACAATATCAGACCTGCGGCGACCCCGTACTGCTTCTGTTAGTCTGATGTCATGGAGTGGTTTTCTGCATGCTAGAGCATGCTAGGGCCGACTGAGGATCCTTAAAAGGAAAGTGTCGACTGGGACACTGAGTATCGAGGTCGACTGAGGGCCTGAGATGAAGGTGCCGACTGGGACACTAAGTAACGAGGCCGACTGAGGACTTGAGATGAAGGTGCCGACTGGGGCACTGACTGTGATAGATCGGCTAAAGCTTCCCCCGGGCTCGGGCTTACCCCAGGAGATTGGGCCGCCACGCGTCGGCTGGGAGTCAAACCTAGAGGGGTAATATGTTGAGTTAGACATTATCTGAATGCATGGGACGCTGCGTGTCCGACTGGGAACCTCTGGAGAGGAGCGCGGGGTCATGCCCGCGGGAGAATCTAGACGATGACCTGGGCCTATCCCTTCATATTTCCGCAAGAGCTAAGCTAGGCTGCCTGTATGGGCCTTCCATCCCACAGGCTCCCGAAGCCTGGATCTATCCTCTGCTGACTAGGCGCCAGGCTGCCGGGCCAGACAACACATAAGCTGGCCTGGGATCATAAGCATCCCCCTCGGGTCTAGTCGAAGGAGGTACACAGTCCGACTGACTGGACTCTAGCTCTGGCCTGAGCTTGGCGCATCGACTGAACAGGTCCTGTGATTAGCCATTATGATCGGCCCTGCATGGACTACTCGTCCCCTGGCCTCTGCATTCGGTCAAGACGTCCCAGGCCGACCCTACCATGGGCTACCGAGCGATCCCTAGCTCTGAGCCCGAGTTCAAGGAGCAGGCTCGGCCAGTGCATCTGTATGGTCTGTTTGGCGAGCGCTTCCAAGACGGTCTCCAGGCCAACGCGGAGCTGGTTAAACTCAAGGCACAACTCCTGGAGGCATGCCATACTATCTCTGCCCTTGGAGCAGACCTAAAGGCCAAAGAAGAGGAGCTTAGTGCCCGCTCGGGAGAACTTCAACGACCCAAAAAGGAGTATGGCATCCAAGAGTCGGTGCTGAAGGCGACTCAGCGGGATTTGAAGTATGCTCGGTCTTATGCCGAGGCTCTACGCCGTGCCAAATTTCAACGCGAAGCCCGTAGGTCGGCCCATGAGCCATGAGCATCGATTGTGGGATGTGCCCCGCTTTTCATTTCCTTTCTTTCTGTTAGAGGCCGAGCCTCGTTTTTGTACTAGCACTAACATTATCAATGCCAGTTTTCTCCTTTGCATCTTTGCACTCGTATGTTTCTGTACTTGTATGAGTGTTTGGGGCTCGGGCGTAGGCAATACGAGTGAGGCAACGTCGGCCCGACCCAGACTGACGAGTGAACGCTGGAAATACCCGCACGCGAGGATTTCACCATGTCAGCCATTCGGGAGAGAGCGAGTTTGCGCGATTCGGCATTTATGAGTGGCAGAGTTGAACACTTGAGCGTCACAGTTTCCAAGTGTTGGTCACTCGGGAAAGTGTGGTGGAGCAGATGAAGACCAAGTCTGAGTAGACTGGATGAAGCCACCGACTTAGTTAGCTGGGAGCATCCCCGCCCATAGGTTTTCTCAGAATGAGAAATAATGCACTCGGTCGGGCAGGTCTCAAGGAGCATGGGTCTCCACGCGTCTGACTGAGAGCCGATCCGAGGAGATGGATGAGAGCGGATCCCGATTGACAACTTCCGCAGAGATGAGAGTCTGGACACTGGTTCAGGACGATTCTCATGAGCATGGGCCGCCACGCGTCCGATCGGAGACACTGAACCAAGTGGGGCACGGAAGCTGGTCCGCTTATAACTTGCTAGCAAGGCAAAAGTCTGGACATTCGGTCGGGCAGGACTCAGGGAGCGTGGGTCGCCACGCGTCCGACTGAGAGCCGATCCGAGGGGTGGTTGGGAGCGGATCCCGATTGTAACTCGTGCGGAGACGAGAATCTGGACACTGGTTCAGGCCGATTCTTAGGAGCGTGGGCCGTCACGCGTCCGATCGGAGACACTGAACCCAATGGGGCACGGAAGCTGGTCCGCTTATAATTTGCTGGTAAGGCAAGAGTCTGGACACTCGGTCGTGTTAGAACGATGTAGCTTGCTAGAGGGGGGGTGAATAGCAATTTTTGGTTCGTTCTTCCTACAAGATTAGTTGCGCAAGCGAAATATACTAAAATAAAACTAAACTAAACTAAAACAAGGAAGACACTCACGATTTACGTGGTTCGGAGATAGAACTCCTACTCCACGGCTGCCCGTAAGGTGGACGATCCCTAATCCGTCGGTGGATGATTCCCTGGAGCACCTCCGGCTAGAACTCGTAGCTCCTTGTGGGTGGAGAAACCTCTCCACAAGCTTTAGACACTACCTGAGCACACCAGGCTACTAACTCACTTTATCCAAGCAAGTTTCGCCAATAAATAGTAGCCTTAAACGAGCTCTTTTAAATAGAGCTCGAATAGTAAATGGCCGCTACCAGTCGACTGCTCCTGGGGCAGTCGACTGGTCCCACTCAGATTCGACCGTTACGGCCAACGTTCGAATCCCCAGCCATTACCAGTCGACTGCTCTTGGAGCAGTCGACTAGTCCTTCCCTAAGCCTAGGGTTACACTCCCGAGTACATTTCTCTCCGCACTCAAACCCTCTCGGCTTAGACCCTGAGTACAAACACTCACACTCGGACCCTCACGACCTGGTCGACTCTTCAATCCGTAGTCTCGATCTATTGCCTTCACGCCCTCTTCGTCTTCGGCTCCCGTCCCTCGGATGTGCACACAAGCCTCCAGCTTGCCTCCATGTCATCCTTCACCTGAAGACATCCAACCAAGTCTATGTGTACCTGTACACTTATACACTCACATACACATATTAGTCCAACAACAAATCCTAACTTAATCATATTGACCACACACATTAAAACCATGATCCTCCAGATCATACCCGGGCCGATTGCCCCAACAATTTCCCCCTTTTTGATGTGCGATAATATGTTTAAGTTAGGTAAACAAAAACAACAATAGCAATAGCAATTGAAAATTAAAGCATAACAAACAAGAGGCAACCTCCCCCTTAACCTATGCTTTCTCCCAATTTCCAATTCTTACAATCATCACCAAGTTAAGTTCACCCAACTTAACTAACAAACACCAAGTTAAGTTCTACCAAACTTAACTACATAACACCAAGTCTTTCGTCAAGTTAAACCTAACTTAACACCCCAAGTTCTCCCCCTTTGACACCATCAAAAAATTGCCCCAAGCAACCCTACCCCTGGTGCCAAAAAGAACTCAACCAATTTCTAAAAAACCCCTCAGAATTCAACAAATCTCAATCTGCTCGAGACATCAGTCGATTGCTCCCAGAGCAGTCGACTAATACTATAAATTCTGATTTTCCAACCGAAATTCAGAAACGCGTAGAAAATTTTACAAAATTCCGAAAAATGTAAAATTTTGCAAGCATATTTGTTAGGACTCTATCCTAGAAAAATATAATTTCATGAAAAACGTCAAATGTGCTTGACTTTTGATACAAACTCAAATTTTCTCAAAACTTTACATTTTGTATCAACTTTGAAATCTATTCATGATTTCTTGTGTTTGCCCCCTCCATCTTAATTTTACACATAGAATTGCCATCAATTCATCCCTTTTCCTTATGTATTCGCAATATGATACAAACCTCCCCTATTTATCTCTTAACCCTAGAGACATACACATCATCCTTCCTTAAATTCTATGTTATCAACAAAACCTTATTCCATACACTTACCATTATACCATGAATTACAACCTTATATGATGATTATGAAAGTATAACCAATGATTTTAATTCACGGTCATATCTTATCATTTAATAGCACTTCATAAATTTCAAATGATATTCAAGTCACAACATAAGAATAGCATGAAGTATCATGAAAGCACAAGAAAATATATTTCATTCATGACTTAAACAGAAAACATAAAGAAAGTCATATGGGTCGTGGCCCCAAAATAGTTAAGGTTTTACAATTTCCAAATGAATGTTTGAGAGATAAAATAAACATCAAACAAGGCACTCTCAACACTAAATTATCAAATCAAGTCCAGTCTACTGCATGTCATCGTCGTCTGGAGGAGGAGGAGGAGGGGCCTGATATGTAAGATGCAGCTGTCGTATCATATCGAACATCTCATCCTGCCGGAGCTAAAACCCCTGACAGAACTGTGAGATGCCATGGACCTCCTCCTGGACGGCAGTCTGTGTCTGCCGGAAGCCCATCTGCTCCTGCTGAAATCCATGGAAGTCCTCCCGGAGACCGTGAACGTCAGACCAGAGCTGGGAGAAGTACTCCTCTCGTGTAACTCCATTAGCAGGCTCCTCATCTGAACTGGAGGACTCCGGACGCTGCCGCTAGACAATCTCCCCTGTCTGCACTCTATCCCTGCCAAGGACAATTGGCGTGTGCCAATCTGGTCATAGTCCTTTGATAGGTGACGGATTTGACCGCTAGATGTGCGTATACCTCGAGACTTGAAGAACTCGGTCAGGACATGGCAGAATGGCATGTAAATCTTTCCCATTCACACTCTGGGAAAAATGACAAATAGATGTAAACACATGCAGGGAGATATCTATATCTAACCTCCTCTCTAGAGCATACATCATCACCAGGTGCGGTAGTCGAATCCTAGACCGCCCCTTGGTGATAATGGGCAATAGACACTCTAAGATAATTTTGTACATGACATGACTAAAAAGACTCATGTTTTTGGCGTCAAAAATATTCTCAGAAATGCGTCGATGACGTCTAAAATAATGCATGTGGATCTGATCAATAGTGATGTCATGAAAAGAAAGAGGCTCGTCAACCTTAGGAAAATATGTGACCACATTATTAGATGCTCTACATCCTAAAAACATCCCTAAAACAGCGAGTGAAAAAGGAATGCGGACTCCTGCTACCATGGACTCATAAAAGTTATTATTAGGATCGATGCATGTTAGGTTCGTGTAGAATTCTTTGCACAAGTCTAGGTTAATGTCATGCTGACAGTATACTAACTGCACTAACCCAAAATACATAACAATCTCGGCAATCTGGGGGGTCTTCTCCTGAAAATAAGACCTATTTAGATATCGACAATTCATTAATACAAATTCATTTTCGTCGAATCTCTTCCGACACTCTACATACGGATCGGAACCGAGACTCCCCCGAGTCTACCCGACCTTGTCGGGACGACCCCTCACCCTTTTGCCTCTTAGAAGCCAACCTAAAACGTGACATACACATGCAAGTATACTAAATCATCCCACAAAGGAAGAAGACAAAGAAAAACATGCAAGAATAGACACATTAGTCCCAAATCATGATTTAAATGAGAAAGATTGAACTGCACAAGGTGTTACCTTTTTCCCAATCATTGCATGATGAAGTTGAGTGAGGATCGGCTTGAAAAGAGAGACTCTACGAACCCTAGATGTAGATCGGAGATGGAGGAGGCTAGGAGAAGGCTAGGAAGAGTTTCTAGGTCATGGGAAGGTCTTAGAACAGAAGAGGAGGTCGGGGAGAGAAGAAGTTCGCAGGGGGTGGCAAGCAAAACCCTAGGTTTTGGCCACCCCGCGCGGTATGATCCTTAATAAAATCCGCGGACCAGTCGACTGCTCCCAAGGCAGTCAACTGGTAAAACAAACAGAATGTTTTCCAGGCGAGATCAGTCAATTGCCCCTGGGGCAGTCGACTGCCAAAACAAACAAAAAGTTCCTTAGTGAAATTAGTTGACTGGCTCTGAGCCAGTTGACTGATACATTAATTTCAGGTTTTCAGCCAAGTTTTAGAAATGTCTAATTAATTCCACAAATCTCTAAAAAATCTAAAATTTCGTGTAGATATTTGTGAAGCCTATGTCTACTTGGGAAAAATATATTTTCAAACAAAACTACTCCGGATTCCAAGATTGGCACGAAATTCCATTTTTCTAAATTATATCATTGAAACCTTATCCAAAAGTCCTAATTTTTGTCTCTCCTTGATGTACCTTCCAATGCCTAATCATAATACATTTCTAGCACCAAGTTATATGACATTTATACATTAAAAACCAATTTTCTCCCAATATGATTCTATTTCCATCTTTCTCTCCATAAATCTCCTTTTAGTGTGTCAATTCCCTAGGATTAAGACTAACCTTAGCCTTTTAAACCCTTTGACACACTCCATAGTCCATCTAATCTCCTAGGAGAAATCCTCCTGAGATCCGTTGACCATGGACCCATTTTGGCTCCTAGAGCTCTCCCTTAAGCTCCTAGCTCCAATTACCTCCCTAGGTAACTCACTTACAATTGTAAGGTCACACCGGTGTTCCTCCGGTGTTTCTTGACCTTCAACTATCACTCTTTTAACTCTATACACTTTTTCCTTGGTCAAATCCTTCTTTTTCTTTTGAAATGACTTTTCTTTGACATTTTTGACCTTCCCTCTACCATAGTCATAGAACATTCTTGAATATGAATTTTTACTAATATTTGACTCCTTAGAATAGTATCCTAGTCCCGACCTACCATTGCTAGGGTGTTGACCATTTTGTATCATACCTAGCCCCTTGGATCCTCTAATGAGTCTATCTAGGTTCTTTTCTACTTTATCAAGTTTTGCTCTCAAAACTTGATTTTCCTTTTCTAAATTCCTAACCTTAGTATCACTATGTCCAATTTGATCCTTCCTAGATCTACTCATCTTTCTAGGCATGTGTCTCCCTTTCTTAGGGTTAATGCCTTGGTCCTTAGGTCTAAAAGCCCTAGGTTTATCATGAACCATAGAATTTTTGGTAGTTTGGCATGCAATAGTATTTTTATTTCTATCATGATATTTGAACCAAAAATACGCACAGACAAGCAATTCTTAACATTTTAGCATTGAAGGCATTTGAAGCACAAGTAGAGTTAGGGATTACCTTCCTTACCCTTGTAGCTCTCCCTTGATGTGAGCTCCTTTTCCTTTCTTCTTTCTCCCATTTTTTTAAGTGCTTCATCTTCTTTAGCTCTCCTTTTCTTGGACATTGAGTGTGATAATGCCCGAGCTCCCCACAAGTATAGCACATAATGTGCTTCTTTTCTTTCTTTTCCCAGCACTCCACATTAGATTTAAAATGAATTGAATTGGATTTAGGGATTACCTCCTTTTTACCTAGTGGGTATTTGTCCTTGTAGTGCCCCTTCTTGTTGCATCCAAAGCATATGATGTGCTCTTTTGATTTGGCTTTGGTGGAGGTTGGAGCTTTCTCTTGCTCTTGTATGGATGAGGGTCTCTCCTCCCCCTCAATCCTTGAAGTTGATGCTTCCTCTTTTTCTGTTGACGAGATGGATGATTTCTCACTTGATTGTACCATTTCAATTGATGAAGTTGACACTTCTTCTTCCTCTTAGTCTTCTTGGACCATGCAACTTACTTTATTGGACTCTTCTACTAGTTGAGCTTGGATAGGGTTCTTATGAAATTCTTCTAGTTTGTTCCATAACTCATATGCATTTTTATATTCCCCTACACCACTCAAAACACTAGTAGGCAAAATATTAACCAATATACTAATTACCTTCTCATTTGTCCTAGATTGTTCTTGTTGTTCTTTAGTCCAATATCTAGGGCGAAGCTTCTTCCCGTGCTTGTCTCTTGGAATTTCAAAGGGCTCCTCTATTGACATCACACACTCCCAATCCATTCCAAGCCACGTCTTCATCCTTGCTTTCCAATAGGCAATATCTTCATGGTCATAGGTGGGTGGTGTGTTTATATCATCCCCTAGCTTGCTTTCCATCATTTGCTCTCTAGCTTCCTTGCTTCCTCGGTGGTTAGTCCGTAGGTGAGCGCACCAAGCTCTGATACCACTTTATCCAAGCAAGTTTTGTCAAGAAATAGTAGCCTTAAATGAGCTCTTTTAAATAGAGATCGAGTAGTAAATGGCCGCTACCAGTCGATTGCCCCTGGGGCAGTCGACTGATCCCACTCAGATTCGACCGTTACAACCAACGTTCGAATCACTAGCCATTACCAGTCGACTGCTCCTGGAGCAGTCGACTGGTCCTTCCCTAAGCCTAGGGTTACACTCCCGAGTATATTTCTCTCCGCACTCAAACCCTCCCGGCTTAGTCCCTGAGTACAAACACTCACACTCGGACCCTCACGACCTGGTCAACTCTTCAATCCGCAGTCTCGATCTATTGCCTTCACTCCCTCTTCGTCTTCGGCTCCCGTCCCTCGGATGTGCACACAAGCCTCCAGCTTGCCTCCATGCCATCCTTCACCTGAAGACATCTAACCAAGTCTATGTGTACCTGTACACTTGTACACTCACATACACATATTAGTCCAACAACAAATCCTACCTTAAGCATATTGACCACACACATCAAAACCATGATCCTCCAGATCATACTCGGGTTGATTGCCCCAACAAGTCGGGCAGGACTCAGGGAGCGTGGGTCGCCACGCGTCCGACTGAGAGCCGATCTGAGGGGTGGTTGGGAGCGGATCCTGATTGTAACTCGTGCGGAGACGAGAGTCTGGACACTGGTTCAGGCCGATTCTCAAGAGCGTGGGCCACCACGCGTCCGATCGGATACACTGAACCGAGTGGGGCACGGAAGATGGTCCGCTTATAACTTGCTGGCAAGGCTAGAGTCTGGACACTCGGTCGGTCAGGATTCAGGGAGCGTGGGTCGCCACGCGTCCATCCGAGGGATAGCGGGAGCGGATCCCGATTTATGGCTCGTTCGGAGACGAGAGTTTGGCCTCTCAGTCGGGGACCTCTCAGGGAGCGTGGGTCGCCATGCGTCCGGCTAAGAGCCGATCCGAGGGATAGCGGGAGCGGATCCTGATTTATGGCTCGTTCGAAGACGAGAGTCTGGCCTCTCGGTCAGGGGACATATCAGGGAGCGTGGGTTGCCACGCGTCCGGCTAAGAGCCGATCCGAGGGATAGTGGGAGCGGATCCCGATTTATGGCTCGTTCGGAGACGAGAGTCTGGCCTCTCGGTCGGGGGACCTCTCAGGGAGCGTGGGTTGCCACGCGTCCGGCTAAGAGCCGATCCGAGGGATAGTGGGAGCAGATCCCGATTTATGGCTCGTTCGGAGACGAGAGTCTGGCCTCTCGGTCGGGAGACCTCTCAAGGAGCGTGGGTCGCCATGCATCCGACTAAGAGCCAATCCGAGGGATAGTGGGAGCGGATCCCGATTTATGGCTCGTTCGAAGATGAGTCTCTGGCCTCTCAGTCGGGGGACCTCTCAGGGAGCGTGGATCGCCACGCGTCCGGCTAAGGGCCGATCCGAGGGATAGTGGGAACGGATCCCGATTTATGGCTCGTTCGAAGACGAGTCTCTGGCCTCTCGGTCGGGGGACCTCTCAGGGAGCGTGGGTCGCCACGCGTCCGGCTAAGAGCCGATCCGAGGGATAGTGAGAGCGGATCCCGATTTATGGCTCGTTCGGAGACGAGTCTTTGGCCTCTCGGTCAGGGGACCTCTTGTTAGTGATATGAGAGAAGTGTCCTAAGGCAATCGCCTTATGATTATAAACATTTATTTTAATAAATGAAAATTCACTATTTGAGTATACATGTTTGTGTATTTGATTGGGATCTTAAACTGATCTACTGAATGTCCGCAATACAATTCACAGCATAAGAGAATTTGTGATGAGATCACAACTAGTGATTATCTCTACATGTGCAATTGTGAAGTATTGAAAATATCCCTAGTCGATGAATTGATAAAAACGGACACTATCAATTCTGTTGAGACTAGCATGGGTTATTCTCTAATCAGCTGATTCTCACTGGCTGGTGACATTGGGATGTCCGGAGATAAACATGGATGCTAGTTAAGGGAACTAGTTCATTGGAGTGACTAGCTGTAAAACTTCATATGGTAATCTATATAGATATGTCAGTGAAGTTCTTACTACAGCTTAAGTGCGATGTTCCTTTGACTTGCGGTGTTCAAGTCATCTTGGTCATGGAGACTTATACTTTAACATCTTAAGCAAGCATCTCCAAGGAGGTGTGGACCCAGGATGATTGGGTATAAGCCGAAGTGCCCGAAGATGTTTGAACAGCCTACAAAGGATTCACCACTCCTTGCGAGGAGATGTATACCCAGGCCTATCGTCGGATTGTTACTCAAAGCCTCTGGCCAGAGCATGTCATGTTTAGAGTATGAGTCTCTTAAATACATGAGAGTAATTAGAAATCCAAAGGACGAGAAAGACACTACTTGGGCTAGGTGTGACGTAGTCAGCCTAGTGGGGACTGACACACACAGACCATGTCCTGAACCAAGTGGGTATAAGATGGTGAAGGGAATGGGGCACGATTCATTAGAGCTGCTGAAGGGTTTCAGAATCACTTCTGAGGTCAACCGTTGATCTTTCGATTAATTGGGGGTCATGATGTACTACTAGGTGTCACTCATGATCGTTCTATAATTGGTTGATTATAGACGGCCAACATAAATCGAAAGCCTATTTAGTCACACGCACTATGAGTAATCCGAGGGATTTAAAACGAGTTGAAAATTGGATTTTCCGATCAAGAGAAATAAGTCGAATCTGAGTTAATCAGAGGCGCAAAGGAAGCTAAAAATGGCTAAGTCTTTTGAAGGCTTATTGGGCGAATTAAATGAGTTTAATTCGCGATGGGTTCGACTCGGTTTGGCCGGCCACCACTTGGGGAGAAACCAATTTATTTGGTTTAATTAATAAAATAAATCTAGCGCGATTTGTTTTATAAATTATGGATAAATAAATTTGTATAAAGAAATTTATATAAAGAAATTTATAGAAATTTATTCTTTTTTATGGAAATTAAAATGATCCATGGAATGGTTTATTTTAATTCTATAAAATTAATTATGAATTAATTTTACCATAATAAAGAAAATTTATAAATTTCTTGTAAAATTTATTCCATAATAAAGGAGAGATGTATTTGTTTTATTATAAAATTAGTTATAATAAAACTTGGTTTAAACGGAATAATTCATAAAGGAAATTGATAGGATAAATTTCTTATGAAAAATTCCGTTAAAGGGGAGACTTGGCAAGGGAGATGCTACTATATAAAGGAACCAAGGCTAGGCTTGATTTCCTTAATAGATTGATCAAGAGATTAACTCTCTCCCTCTCTCTCTCTAACTCTCTCTCTCTCTAGGGCCGGCTCTCTCTCCTCCCCTAGGGCCGGCGCAAGCACCTAGGGTGCCCGTGAGTTTCCTCCACCAAGTTCGTGCCGAAGAAGAAGAAGAAGCGGATCGCGACTCCTTCCTTCCTTTCCCGGAATTTTGATTCCGTTACTTGGTGGTTAGTTTCCTTTCTTCTCTCTTGATCTTCTAGTTGTGCCTTTAGAGAATCTAGTAGTTCTCGTCGGCACAAAACTCGTGGCTTTGCGAAGTCATCCCGAAGAGAACTCGGCGTGGACGCGAATAGAGGCGGAGCTTCCAAGGGACGCTACGGTTGGATCTCGTCCCTTTCTTCGAGTTACGCGAGGTACAAAGTAAATTAGTTTACTTTTCCGCAAAGTTTTAATTTATGATCATGTCCACACATCATAAGGTTGCATGCTAGATACGTGGTTAAAATAATTTGAGAAATTATTTTATGCTAATTCTTCCGCTGCACGTAAAAATTTAAAAATTTACGAACCCGTATCCTTGTCAACATGCACCCGGTTCTAACACCTCTCAGGGAGCGTGGGTCGCCACGCGTTAGGCTAAGAGCCGATCCGAGGGATAGTGGGAGCGGATCCCGATTTATGGCTCGTTCGGAGATGAATCTCTGGCCTCTCGGTCGAGGGACCTCTCAGGGAGCGTGGGTCGCCACGCGTCCGGCTAAGAGCCGATCAGAGGGATAGTGGGAGTGGATCCCGATTTATGGCTCGTTCAGAGACGAGTCTCTGGCCTCTCGGTCGGGGGACCTCTCATGGAGCGTGGGTCGCCACGCGTCCGGCTAAGAGCCGATTTGAGGGTCGTGGGAGCTGACACTTATAACTCGCGCAGAGCGAGAGTCTGGCTTCTCGGTCAGGGACATCTCAGGGAGCGTGGGTCGCCATGCGTCCAGCTGAGAATCGATCCGAGGTTCCTCGGTCGGGGACATCTCAGGGAGCGTGGGTTGCCACGCGTCCGGCTGAGAGCCGATCCGAGAGTCGTGGGAGCTGGCCCACTTATAACTCGCGCAGAGCGAGAGTCTGGCTTATCAGTCGAGGATATCTCAGGGAGCGTGGGTCGCCACACGTCCGGCTGAGAGCCGATCCGAGGGTTAGTGGGAGCGGATCCCAATTTATAGCCCGTTCGGAGCGAGCTGCTAGCCTGTCCTTGAGAAGGTTGGACTTTCACTAGATGCACGAAGGGTTGCAAAATACATCTTTTTCACTATCCTGGAGGATGAGGGCTTCCTCAGGCTGGCTTGCTTGAAACCATGCGTACTCCTTTCTGAACAGCGTTCTACCGATTGGCCTACCACTCGTCCATTCTCTCGGGCTCACCAGGTGGCCTTGAGGGGAGTAGACCACGAGCGATCGGGGGCCTGGGCCCTTGTCTCTCGACTGGAGCATGGGCTTGTCCTCCCAGGCTGGTGTTCCGCCCGGAGGCGGCATGTCCCCGGGCGCCAGGATTCCGACTTTGGCCAAGCTCCCGACATTCCTCAGTGTTGTGAGTGCGACTATGATGAAATGTGCAATATGGCCTCCAGCGAGTCGGCCGACACCTCCAAGCCACTGGCTGCCCTTGCCGAGGATCTGTTCCGCATCGGTCGGTGGACCCCCGCGGGCTATGAATGGGCCCGCCTGGCGGTCGTTTAGGCTGTACCAGAGTCGGGGGTGGCGCGCTGGTCTTCTCCTTCTTCCAAGCGGCCTAGGCCTCTTCAACATTGATGTGTTTGACGACCTTCTCTAGTAGGCTATCCAAGTCTTTAGGGGGCTTCCAGATGAGCGAGTGAAAGAAGTCCCCTTCTTGTAGCCCTTGAGAGAAAGTGCTGACCAATACTTCTGGGGCGGCCGTTGGCACGTCGAGCGCCACCCCAGTGAATCTCTTAAGGTAGGCCCGAAGCGGTTCCTTCGGGCCCTGCTTCAAGGCAAACAGGTTAATACTTGTCTTGTGATGCCTTCGCCTGCTAACGAAATGCTGGAGGAATGCCCTCCGGTGCTCCTCGAAGCTGACGATCGACCCGTTGGGTATCTGGCTGAACCACCGTTGACCGGATCCAGAGAGCGTTGCCAAGAAGGCTCGCCACTTCACGCCTTCCGGGTACTGGTGTAGCAGGGCAGCACTCTCAAACTTCATGAGGTGCTCTTCGGGATCGGCAGCCCCCGCGTACTCAGGCATAGTGACGAATCTGAGTTGCCTGGGGATCGGATCCTCTAAGATCCAGGAAGCAAAAGGGTTGTGAGCTCGAGCAGCTAGTGGTGCGCCGACTGGGGCTTTTCCCTTATCATGGCGCGGTAAGTGCGCTTGACTGGTCGCGGATGCCTCGACCGGCGTGGGCTTTGCCGCATAGGCCCGGTTATGGTGTGTAGGTGAGAGGGAAGAGGCCGAGTCTCCTTCTAGCGGAACGACCTTTCCCCGCCCTTCTAAGGCATTAGGTGTCACGGGCTCCCGGGGTCGAGTAGCTGGGCCATTAGCGCGTGAGAACCTCAGTGGGGCTCCTCGATCCCTGGCAACCGAGAGGAGCTCATACTCCTCGGGAGTATCGGTTATCATGACCCGGTTGGGATCTTCCATCTTCGCTTCCGATCAGGTTGCTGGGTCCCTCCTTCTAGCGCCAAATTTGATCCTGTCGCGAAGCGAGGTGGCGGTCCCAAGGGCGAGACGGTCCTCCGGAGATCACGAGACCCCTGAGGATGGCTGTGAAGCTGGCTCGCTCCTGTCCTGCAAGACATAAACCGTTAGAACCAGCCGGGAAAAGTCCTCGGCCAGGCACTCCAACGGTCAAGTCAGTACTCGACGGTGGCCAGCGAATGGAAAGCAATTGAATAGTATACAATGCATTATTGCGCGTACCTGAGAGATGCGGAGTGAAAAAGTTTATATAGCCGGGGAAGCTGACAGATCCTGCCCCGCCTGCCAACCTTTGTCCTGTAGCGAGGACAAGACATTGCATGCTTAGAGGTGGCAGGATACAATAGTGCATACCGGAATAAGGAAAGATGCACTGTCAACTTAAATGTTAGCGCCGTTCGGCGCCACTCGGCCTGACACCATTGTATGTGGTCGTAGTACGGGGGGACAGGGTATGACAGAAAGATCAATACATCAGCGGGATACTCGTCGCTTGGGTCAGAACAGTATCAGACCTACGCCGACCCCGTATTGCTTCTGGTAGTCTGATGTCAGGGAGTGGTTGTTCTGCATGTTAGGGCATGCTAGGGTCGACTGAGGACCCTTAAAAGGAAAGTGCCGACTGGGGGTACTGAGTATCGAGGCCGACTGAGGGCCTGAGATGAAGGTGTTGATTGGGGCATTGAGTAACGAAGCCGACTAAGGACCTGAGATGAAGGTGTCGACTGGGGCACTGACTGTGATAGATCAGCTAAAGCTTCCCTCGGGCTCGGGCTTACCCCAGGAGCGTGGGCCGCCACGCTTCGACTGGGAGCCAAACCTACAAGGGTAATAGGTTGAGTTAGACATTATCTGAATGCACGGGACGCTATGTGTCCAACTGGGAACCTCCGGAGAGGAGCGCGGGGTCATGCCGGCGAGAGAATCTAGACGATGACCTGGGCCTATCCCTTCGTATTTCCGCAAGAGCTAAGCCAGGCCGCCTGTATGGGCCTTCCATCCCACGGGCTCCCGAAGCCTAGATCTATCCTCTGCTGACTAGGCGTCAGGCTGCCGAGCTAAGCTACACATAAATTGACCCGGGATCAAAGACCAACAACCAACGTGTCATCCAAGCCGGAGCAAGGCTTGGGTTGTGTGGCACTTATGAGATCGACCGATCATAGAGACCAAGTCCATCGAAGAATCAATACCAATTAGCCCTCGATTGATGGTGGTGCATGGCTGTTTAAGGAGCATTCATCTAATCGAATGTAATTTTAGGAGAATTTTTTTTCGCAAAAGGAAGTAAAATATAAGTTAAAAATGTTTTATAAATTCAAACATAAAATGATCTTGTGGTGCAAAACAATTACATGATTTTTTTTATTTCCAAAGGGTATCCAGGCTTGCGCCCGACTAATCCGCTTGGCTGACCAGCCCTGCCCCACAGCTTTCAATGACAATCCCCACCAGTCAACGAGGGTAAATCGCGGGGCGGTGACACATGATGACTTCACCACTGATGATATCAATACCCGATGACCCGACCTGAGGGAGAGCATTCGGTTAAAACCAAACTGAACCGACCGAATTAAAAAAAAAAACTGAACAAATCAAACCGATATTTTATCGGTTAATTCGGTTTTTAACCGACTTAACCGAATTATCCAAAAAAAATAGTTTTTAAAATAAAATTCAGTTTGTTTTAAATAAAAATCAATTTTTTAAAATAAATTAATTTTGGATTAAAAATTCGATTAATTCGGTCTATTCGGTTTAACCGAATAGGAAAGTTGAAAATCGAAATCGAACTGAATTAACTGAATTAACCGATTTTTTAGGAAACCCCCGAATTACCAAATAGACCGAACCGAAATTTAAAATTCAGTTATTTTGTTCGATTTATTCGGTTTAACCGAATTTGTACTCACGCCTACCCGACCACGCAGCAGCCTGTGGCGATTTTTTCCGTCAACATACTGCACGCTCTACTAGAGAGGAATCGAACCTGAAAAATGAGAGATCATCCAAGTGAGTCATTAATAGTGACAAGCCCGTGGGAGTAATTATATGATCATTTTGGATCTTAGGATAGAAAGCATTCTAATAGGTCGTAGTGCATGGGAAGTGACCTTATTGATCTTGTTCAAAGTCAATTTCAATATATAAATGCACGCTAATAGGTCATTGTTGTTTTAAAGTAATCAAATAATTAAAAAATAGTTATGTAATAATTTTGATCAAAACGGTAAGATAACTACTTTTTCATTCAAATTTAAATTTAAATATATATTCATTTAATAGTTTTAGCATGAAATTAATTGCCCTACAATTAAATGCAATATGCTTGGTCATAATTAATAAATGATCGTTTTTGACTTGTTTGGTTGACTGGGAAGCGACTGAACTCTATAATAATTTCATAGAGTTTATTTATATTTTTGAATTTAAAATTTAAGCAAAAAACCACATAGAAGTTTTGGTAAGCTGATATAGATTTAAAATTTTATTAGAAAATGATCATGTTTAACTAAGATTGCTATATATATATATAATTTTTTAAATTGTTTGGTCACTTTTAAAATATAGGTGAACTCCAATCCCCTTCTTACCAAACAAATTTAGTTAAAACTATTACATAATTATTTTTATATATAATCTAAAATTAATACTGTCAAAAAATTATAGTAGAATTTATAACACTACAACAAAAATCCATTGTTAGCGACCGAACATTAATTCCATCACTAATTAATGACAAATTAAATATCCGTATCTAATTGGTAACGAAATTAAATATCCGGTCCTAAATTAGTGACAGATATATAATTTTGACGCTAAATTAGGATAAAATTAGGGTTGCTGAATTTGTTTTCCCAATCGCTCTCTCCTCTCTCTCTCCCATCACAAATCCTCGATATCTGCCTCCACGGCCATAGCTGAGATGGTAAGGGGTTGGTAGATTGACACTAAAGGCCTTGGATTCGAGTCACGGAGCTGGTGGAGCGTAAATCCCTGCACCAAAGTCTCTCTCCCCTAACCTCTTGCCTTCTCAGTAATCGTCATTTACCTCCGTGTTGGTCCTGAGGCGGACTAGCGGGGGCGCTGAGGGTGAGCATTTCACCTTTTGACACAAATCCTCGATGTCCGTTGCTCAATATCCTCTTCAATGCGATCTCCTCTCTAGTGTGAGGTAAAACTCTCCCCTCTCCATACTCTCCCTCCGACCTTGGCGAGACCGTGGTCTCTCATTGAGGTTGTTTATGCTCGCAAGCCCTATCGTGACCTCGCACTATGCTCACGAGGCCGATGTGTTGTGCTTGTGAGGCCGACCGCACCTCACGCTACGAGGCTGGATGTACCCTATGCTTGCATCAGCTGGCCTCATGTCGTGCTCGCGAGGCTGGCTGTGCTTGTGCTTGCAATGATGATCACAGGCTAAGCCCTAACCTCTCAACCTTGGCCGGCTGCGAACTCAGCCTCGGTCTCCACCTTAAGCCTGGCTGAGTGATTGTGCAATCATGGGCAGCCAATCATACAACCCTGGCCGGGAGGACGATTGCAAGTGCAGCACTAACCGAGTGGTAGGGTGCGCGTTCAGACCTGGGTAGGCGGTCGGGCGAGTATGTAAGCTTGGTCGGGTGCGCGTGCAGCCTTGGCCGGGCGGTTGGACATATGTGTAGCTCTGGCCAGGAGGCTGGCAACTTGTACAACCTTGGTGGCTGACCGTACAACCCTAGTTGTCTTGCGTGCTTGTAGACCTCTAGTTTTTGGATAGAAATTAATCAAAAATATTGTATATTATTTGTGCACCCTATGTTTGGGAATGTTGACTTAATAATGTGTGCAGGTTTCTCTAGCCCATTTGCTATATTCTCTTTCATTGCATCCACACTTGTTTTGAGATTCAAATTTAAAGTTTAAGTGCTATTGGTAATATTAGATTTGAATGATTTAATTAAGCTTAATTAAAACTATATGTTGGATATAGTGTGAATGGAAAGGGAGAAAAGATGTTCCATTGTGAATGAGACTTTAGTCCCATATTGGGAGTTTCTAGTGAATGGAAAGGAAGGTAGAGAATAAAGAGACTCCATTGTGAATGAGACTTTAGTCCCACATTGAGAGTTTTAAGGTATAATTGTTGGTTTATATTGTTTCATAAGTATGTTAGTTGTCAACAAATGCAAGGGGAGAGGTTCTTTCTCACGCGTGAATGCGCAGGGGGGTGCAAATCTAGGGCTCGGATTTATACTGAACCAAGTGGACTCGTGTGCATACACGATCTGCGTGCATTGAATGTTCGACCGGTCAAGGCAAAATTTGTTCAAGTGGATAAACCAACGTTTTGCAAAATTTTTGCTCAAATGTAACGTATGCATTAACTATTTAATGCCTAAATTATATGAAAGTAACCGAAAACACACAAAATCGGAAACCATCGCTCTGAAACCAATTGTTGGTGTTGGGATTCCACCCTGTTTCTACGGAGATTTAATTCTATTGGTGGAACTAATCCGCACAGGGATAGAAAACTTCCCGAACAACCTACTTCATCTGCCATGGTTTTCGATTGAGTGATCGCTTGAACAAACTGGTTGTTCAAGCAATCAAGCTCCTTATCGATTAGCAGCAGAATAGAAGATGAAGCTTAGATCGTCGGTTCTTGTGTTTGATTCGGGATCCAAGAGAAAAATAAATACAAGCGGAATAGAAAAACAAAGGTATACCTCTTGATCTTCATTGTATTTCTATCCTCCTTCTTGGACGTCGTGTAGGCGACGATCTTCAAGAATTGAAGCCACAGAAAACCCTTCTTCTTCTTCCTTCTTGCGTCGCCCTCTCCCCTGCTTGACCTAGTCGCGCCCCTCACAAGGTTGTGCCGCACGCCAAGAGGAGAAGAGAAGAAGAGAAGAAGAAAGGATTCTCTCCCTTCTCCCTAAACCCTAGCCGCCCCCTCCCTTTGTTGCCGGCGCCACACACCCAAAAGAAAGAGAGAGAGAGAGGGAGAAAATAATTAGGCTAGCTTTTTTTCATGATGGCTTAAGAGGCTATAGATATAGGCTACAATAGGGACCAAAGGGAAGAGTTGGTTATGGTCTCCTAACGGGTCTTTAACCCGATCCCTTAATAATAACCCGCTCCACTAAAGGGTTATTATTAAACTACCGCACCAGCCCCATATTAAAATATGAGCTTACGTATATATTATCTCCCCGTGTTTAAGATATTGCATGGCCGTTAATTAATTAAATTACAGACAATTTAATTAATTAACATATAACTTCAAGGGTGCGTTTGGTTCAAGTTATAATATATAACCTCGGTTATGGCATTACCAAGTAATCACATAACCAAGGTTATGGGGAATAAAACATAACCTGAAGTTGTTTGGTTCAATTTAGGTAATCAAATAAAATCTTGTTTGTTTGGAGGTAATAGTCTATAACCTAATATAATAATTTACCGTATTACCCTTTAGAATTTGTTTAGATAATTTTACTTATTTAGACTTAAGGGCGTCGACGTCGATCGTCGGTGTCCGCGTAGGCAGTCGGTGTCCAACATCGGCAGTCGGCGCCGACAGTCGGCGGTGGCGATCGACGGTCGTCGCCAGTCGTCGGCGATCGACAGTCGTCGTCGGCCGCCAGCGATCGGCGGTCGTCGCCGGCCGCCGACGATCGGCGGTCGTCGCCGGCCGCCGGCCGCCGGCGATCGGCGGTCATCGCCGGCCGCCGGCGATCGGCGGTCGTCACCAGCCGCCGGCGATCGTCACCGGCCGGCGATCGGCGGTCGTCGCCGGCCGGCGATCGGCGGTCGTCGCCGGTCGGCGATCGGCGGTCGTCGCCGGCCGGCGATCGACGACCGCCGATGGGCGGTCGTCGCCGGCCGGCGATCGACGACCGCCGATCGGCGGTCGTCGCCGGTCGGCGATCGGCGGTCGTCGCCTGCCGGCGATTGGCGGTCGTCGCCAGCCGCCGACTATCGTCCTCGACCGCCGACTATCGTCGCCGTGGGTGGAGGTCACCAGCGATCGTCGACTGCGGTGGTGGTCACCGGCGATCGTCGGCTGCGGTGGTGGTCATCGACTGTGGTCGTTGGCCGCCGACAGTGGTCGCCGGTTGTGGTCATCGCCCTTCGGCGGTCGTCGCCGACGGTGGTCGTCGGCGATTGTCGCCGGCGGTGGTCCCCGGCGCCGGCGATCGTCGACGACGGTGGTCGCTGGCGATCGTCGCAGTTGATCGTCGCCGGCGATCGTCGCTGTTGATCGTCGCCGACGCTGGTCGTCGGCGATCGTCGCCGACTGTGGTCGCCAGCCACCGGCGGTGGTCGTCGGCGGCCGGCGGTGGTCGTCGGCGGCCGGCGGTGGTCGTCGGCGGCCGGCGGTGGTCGTCGGCGGCCGGCGGTGGTCGTCGGCGGCCGGCGGTGGTCGTCGGCGGCCGGCGGTGGTCGTCGGCGGCCGGCGGTGGTCGTCGGCGGCCGGCGGTGGTCGTCGGCGGCCGGCGGTGGTCGTCGGCGGCCGGCGGTGGTCGTCGGCGGCCGGCGGTGGTCGTCGGCCACCGGCGGTGGTCGTCGGCGATAGTCGTCGGCCACCGGACACCGGCGGTTGTCGTCGGCGATCGTCGCCGGCCGCCGGCCGCCGGCGATCGTCGCTGGCCGTCGGGCGGTGGTCGTTGGCCGTCGTCGCCGGCCGCCGGCCGTCGTCGTTGGCCGTCATTGTCGGTCGCAGGTCGTCGGTCGCAAATAATGCTTTTGGAAGTTAATAAATTGTAATGGTTATTTTCGTCTTAAATTTAAATATTGGAGGATAATTTTGGAAAGATAAGTTTCATAACCCAGGAATCAAGAAAAACCTTACTTTCCTAAGGTTTTCCGATTCCTGGTTGCATGCCCCTTTTGCTAACGTGTCGGGCATCTATTATTACTTGAGAATCGCTGATTATCTAAACCAAACAAGGTTTTTGTTGATAACCTTGGATGTATAACCAAGGTTATCAAGGATAGCCCTCAACCAAATGCACCCCAAGAGTAATATCACTCAACTTTATTATCATGTTGGACAAAGTCCACCTATAGGTTTTACATGATAATCCTTATGAGTTCCTCAAGGGGGCATCATCAGCCTAAATAATTAGGACACGGTTTCCTTCTATAATCAACGACACACCATATAAATAATATTATTTTTCAATTTACCGGGTCTATTGACTTAATGAATAAATCTCGCCCATTGGTAAATTAAAGAAATAAATATTAAGTACATGTGCCCGTTATTATATCGGGATTAAGAGCATGTACATCCATAATAACCGAGATTTTGTTCAATTATATAGTCAGTATAAATCGAATTATCTCAAAACGGTCCTGCTCAATACACACAAAGTGCACTAGTGTAATTCTATAGTCAAGCTAGACTAATACCAAATTACACTACAACCTTTCCAATGGTTTGTTAAATCCATCTTGGTTATGAGCTTCTACTTATACTTTACAAGGAAATGATAACATGATCTTCTGTATGACACCACACACCATGTTATGTACAATGTGAAGTAATGGACAATTACATACATATAACAAATATAAAAATGCAAACATATGACAACTGTGATTCTTATTCCAAAATATATATTCATACAAAAGCTAGACTTATAGTATACATCCTAACAACAGTGACCGAGAGCAAAAGATATAAAGGATATAGATTGTCTTCCACCTCGTTCCCAACTCTATGGTAGCATTCGGATACTTCTTTAGTTTGCCACAAGCAACGAGTGCTCTGTTGTGCCCGTGGTCTCGTTGTTGTATCCTGAGAGACAGACGTCCATCGGAACCTTAAAGCACCGTTGGAGGAGGACAAATCTGTTTCAAGGAAACTACGTCACGCATGCCTCAGCAACTCTCCAACTCCAGCTCGGGAGATACTCTCGGGAGATCCTGGTCGAGAGATTCTGCTCGGGAGATCCTGGTCGGGAGACTCTGTTTGGAGATTCTAACTCTGGATAATCTGCTCGGGCAATTCAACTCGGGAAGTCCGGTTTGAGACGTCCAGTTCGGAAAACCTGCTCGGGAGATTTCAGCTCAGGAATTCTAGGTCGGGAATTCCAGCTCGGGAGACTACATTCTGCATGAAAGGCAGCTCGAGTCACTCAACAGCTAAATTAAAATTTCTGTAATTTCAATTTAATTTTTGTTAACTCTCCGGAAAGGAGCATTTCCTCCAGCACTATATACATGTTTAGTTTTACATGTTTAATATAATAGTGTTGTAAATTTTATTCTCATTGGGTTATAATCTATATGAATAAAATTTGGATATACAATATATTAGAAAATGAATATATCATTGAAGAATATTTTATTGGAGTTAAGGAGTTTATGAACCTTGTTAACTATCATCCAAATTGTATGAATGGTGCTGAGTTATGTTATGTCTGTAATTATTATAAATGCAGAAATATAACTTTATGAGATGAAGATATCGTGAAAGTACATCTAAGTAAAAATAATTTTATTCCAAATAATTATAACTAACACTGTTATGAAGAGTCTTATTTATTTGAGCAAATTTGACCTTCTTGCTTCCTTATCTAACCTAATTGTTCGACAGAAATTATCATCTAAGTATAAGTTGATGAAGGTTTCGAACTAAATAAAAATACTCATTTCTACAATGACTATAATGACTATATGAGCATTAGGAAGGATAAGTCATGCACAAGGAGGTTGGGTTTTTTTATTCCGGCAATTAAGCATAAACAACTCTTCTCCACTAGCTTTCTCATTCATGTTCTTCTTGCTCTTCTTATACTTCTTTCTTTTTATTCTATGCCGATGACTGATTTGAAAAGGGCTCTGTCGATGTATCACTCAGCTCGAATCTATGTTAGTTTTCATGATATTGAATCTTGCCCGTCGGAAACCTGATCTAGCATTTTTGATAATATTAATGAAAAAAACGCCCGATGAAGCGTATTTTAAAAATATTTTTTTAAATAGATCTTTTTCGATATTTAAATAAAAAAGAAGTTGCATTTAAGTTTCTTATAATTATTTATATGATTTGGTCACAACATGAAAATTTTCTTTACTATATTTTCTTTTATTTTCACAAATATTTTCATACATATCAAACATAAAATTAATTACTCGCAATTTAATAATGCAGGAAAGGACATACCATTTCCCTAAAATATCTTTTTATTATTATTATTTTTTAAAAAAAATCGTTCATTGTCCGTAACCTCGTGCGATCCGACTGCATGGCCAGGGGCGGGTAGGGCAAATCGCACCCGTCTTGACTAGTCACCCGACCGGGACTGTCGTCGCGTTGGAATAATTTTTTAATGGAACAAAATAATATTTAATGAAAAAAATATATCTTTTGATAAATTTAGTAAAATGAAAGTATGAAAAATTCAGATTCCCTGAGAAAATGCCGTTTTTTAAAAAAATAATTTTCTTTTTTCCTTCACCCACTGAATAATGAACAGTGTACTGACGTGCGCAGCCAAGTAACTGCAAGCCTCGTTATCTTCTCCGCCTTCACAAAGCACATTCTGATGCATCACGGAGACCAAGAACCGACTCGTTAGCGATCGGCGCCTCGATCCTCAACACGCGGCTCGTTGGTGACCCTCCAAGCTGTAAGCGACGATGGATGGATCGATCGATCCACGATTAGATTTCGGGCGTTAAAATCCAGCGCTTACGACGAGGTAATTATTGCCGTCAGAGCGAGAAAGAAAGAAAGAGAGAGAGAGAGAGGTGTTGGGATTGGGGAAAGTGGGGGAAGGGAGCCAAAGCTGGGAATGGAAAGAGAAGGCCAGCCAGAGAATTAAGCGCAGTGAATGAATGGGAAACCGAGGCCGCAGCAGCAGCAGCACCGCCGTCCCCTTGGCGGCGTCGCAGTAGATGCTGCAGCTGCCTCCTTTTCTTATCTCCTCAAACGGCAACTACTGTTCCTCTTCGTCTCGGAATCGAAGCGTGATAAAAGTTGCAGATCAGAGCTAGAGAGGCGAAGCCGGCGCAAGCGTCGACTGCCGGACTGCTGCCTCCCTCCCTCCCTCGCTGGCAGCTGAGAGTGGCTTTCATTCTTTACCGCGCCGAGGGAATTAGGTAGGAAAACAAAGCCACGGATTGAATTCGTAAGCATGTCGTCCGGATTCCCTTTTGGCGTCGGCAGAGGAGACGGCGGCGGGATCCCTCCGACGGAGTCCTTCTTCCTTTACGGCGGCCGCGGCGGAGGAAGCCGCAGAGATCCTGAAATCGGCGGTAGTAGTTACACCCGCGGATTCGAGCTGACGTGGCAGCAGCAGCAGATCGGGCAGCAACAGCAGCACTACTCGGCGGCGGTGGGGTTCCCCGGCGACCTCCCGCTCGTCGCGGGCCTCCGCTCGGAGGCGGGCAGAGGCGGCGGCGGAGGGCATAGCTGCCAGGACTGCGGCAACCAGGCCAAGAAGGACTGCTCCCACCTCCGTTGCCGCACCTGCTGCAAGAGCCGCGGCTTCCAGTGCTCCACCCACGTGAAGAGCACGTGGGTCCCCGCCTCCAAGCGCCGCGAGCGCCAGCAGCAGCTCGCCGCCGCCTCCGCCGCAGCCGGCGAGTCCTCCAAGCGCTCCAGGGACATCGTCGTCGCCGCTACTACCACCACCACCGCCACGACGTATGGTACTGCAACTTCTCTCGCTCGGAATCCAAAATCGAAATAGCCATGAAAAAATTATAATAATAAAAAAACAATTTAATCGTGCTAACTTCAATAATTACTCGATTAATAAAATTAAATGGCAGGAGGAGGACTCGAGCTGTTTCCGGCGGAGGTGAACGCCGAGGCGATGTTCCGTTGCGTGCGCGTGAGTCCAGTTGACGAGGCGGAGGAGGAGTTCGCGTACCAGACCACTGTCAGCATCGCCGGCCACGTGTTCAAGGGCGTGCTCTACGACCACGGCGCCGCCGGCCCCGGCGATCTCCCCTCCTCCTCCTCCTCCCGCTACCAATTGCTCACCCACGGCGAGGACTCCTCCTCTCCCGCCACCACCGGCGCCGCCCCCACCGCCAACGCCAGCGCCAGCGACGCCGCAAACACCGCCGCCACCGCAGAGCTGCTGGAGCCGTATCCGACGCCGCTGAGCGCCTTCGTCGCCGGCACACCGTTCTTCCCGCACCAACGCTACAGGCCTAGCTAGCTTATCGAACGACTCGATCCATGAATTAATTAATGCGTGTAATCGAAAACATGCTATCTTGAATAACTCCATGACCGAAATCGATCTGCTGCTCTCCATGCTAACTATATATTATTGATTTTCCAGCTGCTTAAATTCTTGAACATCGATCCAATTGGCGTCAGTCAGTTAAACTGGGTTCATGGGGGACGATCTTCTACCTTCTCCATTTCCTGTTCGTACACAGACTTTTAATAAGTTGAATTAAATCGTTGGAATGAATGCAGAGTATCTGTGTAGCTAACTTTGGATGGTAGTGGAGGATGATCATACGATATAGAAGGCAAGGATGAATGCTTCCATCTCTGAAAGGCTGTAATGGTTCAAAAATGGAGGAGAGAGAGAAGGAAGCCTACATACGAGCATGTGGCTCGAGTAAGTAGATTGGTATTTAATTAATAATAATGTGCTTTTGCTACCTATGCATACATGCTTTCCTTTCCTTTTCCTCGTTATTTTTTAAGTTTTTTCTTCATTATATAGTAGCTATATATATATTCGATAGAAGCAGCATATAACCTAGTCGTTTTCTTTAATTTTCTAGGGTTATGGTGTAGTTTGTTAAATATGGTCTGCTTAATTCAAGGAGACTGTGTTCTTTTGCTTTAAATCACGTCAATGTATCATGTTTGACATCGCTTTTCTTTTTGTTTAATTGTTTTTCTCTCCTAATTCAAATCACTACTCAAACTTTCAGCTGTTATTAGTACGTGTTCATTAATCAACCAAGCATACACTTTGATTTCAATCTTGTTCACTAACTATATATATATATATATACTAACTATATATATATATATATATATATATATATAATATTTCAATATATATGTGATGCTTGAAAAAAGTCCTTTGCATATCCGTATGGTGCAAAAAGTATTCTGTAATTATTCTGAGCCTTTTTGGCTTCTCTCATGACAAAACGGTGTAAAAGAGCTGAAATTTCTTTTATTAATTTGGACCATCTTTGTATAATAATGAAATGGCTGGACTGATATAACCTCCTCCAGGCCATACATATCATTGGTAGGTTGCATGTATACATATATAGTTGCATTAATTTATAATGAATCTGAGAGGGTATGCAGATTATATATTATGATCAGTTATGATATATATATGGAGAGACATGCACTCAAACTCAGTGATTTTCTCTCGTTTGATGTGCTTTAAAAATGGATTCAAGGAAAAAGAATAACAACAATAATAACATGCAACTTTTGTCTCTCTCAGTCTCAGTAGTTTTATAGATATGCAGTTAATTAGTGTATGGAAGCTACTTGGAATAATAAGGCAGTGCCTGTGGATATAGAGCATGTTTGAAAGTGAAGGGATGAGGAATTACTTTTGCTCCAAATGAAAATAGTCTCAGGTATGAAAAAAACTATATATATAGAGCAATTTATTCATATAATTAATCTCAAAATCTTTATAAGTATCATCAGTTAGTAATATTTCTCACCAATAATCAGTAGTTGATCTTCTAGTGTAAATAGTGACTTTCAAGAACCACTGAGACAATATATAGGGCATCAGCCATGGCATAATTAAACTGGGCAGACAAATTCATTATGAGAGATTGATGTCATTATTTACAATTAATTGTATTATCTTCTCAAGAATCATTGATTTTTTAAAAGTCTGTACCATTCTTGATTCTTGACACATTTTATTGTTAAATTGATACATTTTTTTAGATGAATATATAATTGTAATTATCTCACTAGTTAATTAGTGCCTGTACAAAAAAAATGCCTTTGTAGTGTTAGATTTTCGATCGGCATTAATTAAATAACTTACCATTGTAGATGATTTTACTTAAGGGCAACAATATTGTTAGCATTTAGATCGTGATCAATAGAGGTGGATGGGATGAAATACAAGGATCGAAAATTAGGGTGTGAGTCAAAGTTTTTTTTTCAGGTATATATCCAGTTTTTATCTGACCAATTCTGGGATAGACGGTTCAATCTTAATTTCACAAGTAATTTAATTGTTGATGTGCCCGCTTGGAATTGAACTTTGAAAAAAAAAAATAATGATGAGTTGAGGAGGAGGTGAGAGGGTGGCAAAGAGGGTCAGGCCCAGCTCAAAGGCATAGCCAATTAAGGCCTATGCCTAGGACCTCATTAAAATTAGGCTTATTATTAATATTAATTAATAAATCTTAGGTTAATAAATGTCATGCTATTTTAGATTCTACTTCATTTAAACATTTATCCTTATTTCCTCATTTATTTACTCGTTAATTATATTCATTAATTTTATATTAAATTTATCATGTTGGATTCCACTTACCATTTACATCTCATAAATACATTTCTAATTTTATATAAAATTATATTTTACCTACATACTATTTATTTTACTTATTTATTATTATTATTATTTTTTCTTCCTATATTTTGTAATTAGGTAACCCATTTAATTATATATCTTATAAAATTTAATCAACTATTCTTTTTAATATATCTCAAAAACCTTTACTAATTAGATCATAACTTTTCTCTCTCTTGTTAATCCTCCACGTAGTTTTCTTTTCTCATCAACGATTTTATGTGTTTCTACTCCCTCGCCGATGATACTCTTAGAAGATGTCCTTCTCTTCCTTCGTTGGTAATATTTTTTTTGCTCTTTCTTTTTCTTCCTCGATAATAATATGAATTAGGGATTTTTTATTTATACAATGCAAAGTAAAATACTAATCTTTTTAGATAACAATTTTTTTTCATTTTTCGTATGATCAAAAATATTTGCTCTGAATTAAAATATTTCTTTGAGATAAAGGAGAATTATAAACACCAGATGTTCTGTGTAAATGATAAATCATGAATAGACTCAAATATAGTTAGAAAAAATATAAGTGATTTCCTATCCAATATTTGGGCAAAATGACAATTTGGTGAAAAAATAGTGTTGGTAGTTGACAAAATTATTATTAAAATTTGAATATAAAAATTTAATTAATAATTTTACATCTCATAAAGTCAAAAAATTAAATTTTATTTAAAAATCTATTTTTAAAATTAATATTTTATTTTTCAAAAAAATTAAATATTATCAAGTCCTATATAAAAGGACGAGAGATTTTTTTTTAAAAAAAAACTTTAAAAATTAAAAAAAAATTGCCTAGGAACTTAAGTATCCTCGAGACGCCATGAAGAGGGGGAAGATTGTGTAGAAGGAAGAGATAGTCTCTAATAGAAAGTCAATAGTGACTACTTAGAGATGATAAAATTTGTCGATTGGATCGTGCCTGACCTAATTAGGTTTATCTAATAAAATAAAAAATTAAGAAAAAAATTGAAATTAAATAATAGAAAATATTTGAAGAAGTATAATAATTTCAATTTTGTTTATTATATTTTAAATTTCAATTTGTTTTACTATACAATCACAAAATAATTGTTTGTCCCGCTATTCTCAATGCATGATAAAGCTAAAAAGAAAAAGAAAAAAAGTGGGATGAGAAAATTAAACTCCCATGCTCAGTTATCACAAAAAAAAAAAATTAATCCATACATCAGTGAATTATATTTATTTTTAGGCAATAGCATCCTTTAATATCCTTTAAACTCCCTCTTTAATTTCTTAGACCATCTTCTATCGTTCTGTTGCTGTTTGTCATCATTGCCAATTAATACATCTTTGTCAGCCGCCTATTTCACATTTTTTTAAATGTTCATTTTATTTCGATACTTAGTTCATCCCCAAGGATGATTCTGAGAAAAATAGGCCTAGGCCAAGTTATAAATTTGGCCATTTGGGCCCTCCCCTCTTACATTACTTGAAAAGTCAAATATATATTTAAAAAAATTAATTGAATAACATAATTAGAGTAAACCAAAATATAAAATTAAAGAAATTACACACTAGAGAACATTTTACATCATTTCTCAAAATAAAATATTCAACAATCAATATTATTTAAAATGCACTTTTTTGCATTTTTTGAAGTAAAGTCATCAATGATGTTGTCATATGAGATATCCTCCAATATATCTTTTTCCATGCAAAGGATTGCTAAGTCATTCAATCTCTGTTGACTTATTATAGTTCTCAAATAAGATTTCAATAATTTTAATTTTGAAAAACTCCTTTCAGCTGATGCTATAGTCACAAGAATAGTTAGCAAAATTTGATAGGCAACCACGATCATAGGGAAAACATCCATTTTCAATGCAAACTCTAAAATTTTGATTGTTGCCCAAGATTTATTTGTGTCATATGCTTCCAGAGATAGCATCTCTTGCAACATTCGTAATTTCAAAAGTAGATCATGGTGCATCAATATTAGACACATTATCCTTTTTTAGACTAGATTCAAGATTCACACAATATTTTCTCAAATCATCTTCATCCAATGCTATTAACTGTTCTTCATCAAACAAGAATCCAAACATCTCTGCAAAAGTATTCAATTGCTCAAACCTACTCCTCAACTCCATAAAAGCAATATCTACCACAACAAGAAAATAATTAGTCCTGAAACATTCTTCAACTTTTTGTCGTTCTCTTTCAGTATTAAGTATGCAAAGGTGCAAGCATGGTGCATGACACTAAGCGCATGCAACATCCAACCGAAAGATCTAAGCAGAATCTAAAGTATGCATATATAGGTCTAGGTCGTAAATCCTAATCTAAAAATAATCTAGCAGAATATATGCAAAGGTGCCACTCACGATCACATCATATAGTGTACAAGCTAAACGAGAAATAAACAGGATATATCTCAAAGGTAAGCTACTAGTAATCGATGATGATATACCAAGCAAATAAGTAATAGAAATCTACTACTAACATAGCAAACCATGTGCATATATATATATATATATATATATATATATATAAAATAAGTCAAAGGTACCTGCCTCCGATGTAATAGTCCGAAAGCGAAGAGAACCCCCATCCAAAATAATATCCGCGACGAGTGAACCAAGTCAATGTCTTGCATTAAAACACATAATCACTTAGTTATAATCTCATACGATGCTTAGTCAAAAGAACCCTCTAACTATATTAGAGGGTTCTTTTGGCTATGCATCGTATGAGATTGTAGCTAAGTGATTATGTGTTTTGATGCAGGGTATTAACTTGGTTCACTGATCACAGATATTATTTTGGAATCATTTAATTAATCCTAATTAAATGATAAATTTCTAATAACTCAACCAAGATTAGGATTAGGCTAAATTTAGGTTCATTTCCAAAACCAAACCCTAATTACCACAAACTAAAAAGTAAATGGCAAATCAAGTTCCGTAATTTAACCCACAAGAACCTTAACCCATAGCCACAGTTGGGAAATTTCCCAATGAACCACACCTCGTGTTCATCTTCCAATTAGAGCTCACAGCAGGTGCAAAAACAAATCCATCCAAATCTGTGATCAAACTACTATCAAAGCAAATAGTCCATTCTTCCCAATTCAAAGATCCAACCACAATAATACAGGGAGAAAACTGATCCAAACAAAGAAAAAATTGAAAACCTCATCAAAAGACTTCACGGCAGATCAAGATCAGAGGCCATTTCCAAATCAAATTCCATATCTCAATAAGATGGCAGTGAAAAGAAAACAAAAATCCGTGCAAGATCATGAGATCAAATCCAATCTTCAAAATAAAAACAACTTCCCCAAAATAACAATCAGGTAGTAGGAATTCATCAGGAGTGAAACCCAATCACTAAATCCTTACCTGATCGTACGCACAACTCGCAACCGAAATTCGGAAACCAACAGGGCACACAAAGAGCTCTGATCCGGTGTATAACGCTCCTCGATCTTTAGCTCGTATCCCCATTCCTCGTGGATTATCGATGGAGAGCCCCCAACATTGATTGAATGGGAGTTAACATTGATTGACAATGATCTACTGGCAAAGAGAAAGATGTAAGTGGCCTAGGTTGGTTTAAATGTGGTTAACCGATTTAAGTTAGGTCCTGGTATTTTTAATCCCTGTGTCTAAGTGTTAAATATCAAACTTTGGAGGGTTTAAATGTAAATTTACCTAAATTAAGAGCTCAGTTGGAAGTACGGGAAGAGGAGGGGCTAAATTGGATAATGCTAGGGCATATTAATACTGCTTTTTCTCCCCGTCTCGACTCGCGAGCCGCATCCTCTTCGACCTCTTCCTCTTCTTTCTTCCAGTGCGCCGACAAAGAGGCGAGCTCCGCGCACCGGTGCGATCAGAGCCGTCGGAGCAAGCGACCATCGTTCGCTCACCCTCCACGCGTCGGAGGCTCGACGCCTCGCCACTGGGGCAGCGTTACTCGTCGGGCGATACTTGCGCTGCACGCACCGTCGCCGGAGAAAAGCAAAGGTTGCGACACCGTCGACTCCTTCAAGATCCAGCCGGTGCCGGGCGATCTTCACCTCCTCGCCAGTGAGTTTCGCCGTGGTGAGTCTCCACCTTTTTCCCTCTCGATCTTGTTCTTTCGAGCGCATCCTGACCGGATCTTCCTTAGGGTTGGAGGAGTGGTCAATTGGTTCCAGAGGAACTGAGTACTTCAGAGTTGCTAGGGCTGGTGGAGTTGGTCGGAGCTCCTCCCTGCGACACAGGTTCGGGTGAGTGTTGTTTCCCTGCTGTTGTAAGATCTATGGGTTGGACTGTGGTTATCGTGCGTGTGTTGGTGGATTGGGGGTCTGATTTTGATTTGTAGGTTCTGATCCAGCCTTCGAAGCGATTGGGAAGTTCGGGTTCTTCCTCGGTCTCGAGTCATGCTTGTGTTGTAGTCTTAATTGGAGTTGATCAGGGGGTGAACGTTGTTGGGGAGTGTTGTCTTCGTTTTCTCTTTTGATCGGTGTTTCCATTTGATCAGGCTAGCTGTTAATTGGTGCACTAGATTGTTGTAAGGTTAAATTCGGATAATTGGATTGGTAATTCTGTTTGTGTGTGTTGATTACTCGGATCGTGGATTAAATTGTGTTCTTCCTACGCCACCGGGAAGTTGGATGAGTTTAGATCACTGCTGTGTCGGTTGCTTCCTGATATTGATCGGATTGAGCGTGGGTATTGCCTGTGGTTGTGATCTGTGCAAGATCTTGGGTGGGAAATTGCTGTACAGAGCTACACTTTAGCCTTGTTCAGAAGATAGTCATATATCGGTTATAGTTGCTTGATGGTTAATTGATCAGTAAGTGGCAGTGATTGGTGAGCTGCGATTACTTGGGCTGGTTGGCAACCTAGGGTTAGGATGGTGATCTATGAAATTGGGGTTAAATTAGAAAGGGTATCACTAATGACCTTAGTTGAGTAATAGGAAGGAATATTTAATTGGGATTAATTAATTGATATTAGTCCTGATTAAATTAGATGGTATATTTAGCTAAGCTTCCTATATGTATATAGCTAAATAATTGGATATATATCTGGATGCAGGGCTTTGAGCTGACTCGTTGGTTGCGGATTTTATTCTGGACGGGGGTTCTTGCGCACCGGACGACATTATATTGAGGCGGGTACCTCTGACTTATCTCCTAGATAGTCACAGCCTTATATGCTTGATATGCTAGGATTAGCGATAGGGTATTATTTGCGTGTATCTGTTTTCCGTTACTATGATATATATATTAGACCTGATATGTGATACTGATACCCTCTAGGATTTAGGATATGGTGCATAATTGTATGTGATCCTTGCATATCATGTTGATATAGGTGGATTAGATAGTAGATGCTGTGGTGACTGTCGTCATGCATCATCGTGCACCTTGCATCACTGTCGACCAGGGGCCCATTGTTGGGTAGGCTAGGTCGACAGTCATACTGACCTACCCATACGGCCATTCATGGGTTAGTGGTTGACGGAGTATGGGTAGGATGCCCTGTGCTGCTCCGCTCATGCACTCATGGGTTAGTGGACCGGGGCGTGGTAGCAGGCAGGGGTCCCTCCTTGAGTTGCCCTAATACCAGGAGATGAGAGAGAGATTTCTCCCCCATATCACATGGGGTGGGTGTAACACTCAGATAGAGATATCCCCCCAGTTCTACGGATGATGACCAGGGGTAGGGATGGCCCCCGGATATGTCATGGGGTAGGGGTGTTACACCGACACATACCGTCTACTCGACACTCTATTATACGGGGTAGGGATGATTTCCCCCGGATGGGTCGAGTACTGATGGAGTCACAGCTCTACGCTGGAGGTTGGCCCCCGCTCAGCTTCCTCCCGTACACAGGTGACGATGTCTGACCGGCGACAGAGGTGACCATGTCATTGCACCATGTGCATACGTATTTCTTTACAATTGCTGTATGTGGTTGTTGCACATGATTGACATGCACATTCAGGAGACCCTTTTTCATGGTCTTGATGACCCTGCATCGCTGGTATGTTCGTTCTACTTCTCGGATTTGCTTTATTTAGTATGGATAGTACCTGTGATATCTTGATAGTTGTATCTCTATTGCTAGCTTAGACTATCTTGCATATATATGAGTTATCAGCTGAGTTCTATGAACTCACCCCGTAGCTCCTTGTTTTTATTTCAGGTTGATCGCCGGAGGGTCCACTGCCAGTCCCATCACCTTGCGTCGAGATGTTTTTCTTTGATTTATAGTTCCTGTTTTGAGTGTCGGTACTGTGTATTCGTTTTATTATCTTCCGCTGTGTTCTTATTTCGATTTGGTTGTACTTTTGTGTGCCGTGGAGCCCTTATGTCTTTTGACTTTGTTGTTAGTCATACCGGTATGCACGACTTCCTTGGTTTGTACGCTGTTTTGGTGTTTTGGTCTTGAGTTGTGAATTGTCCGCCGGGCGTAGGGGAGCTGGCCGATCCGTATCGGTCAAGCGACTCCTCGGGGCGTGACAATTTATTTGGTATCAGAGCCCAGGTTGCGAGATACCTTGTGGTCTTTGTGGGTTGTTTTCGGAGTCGTTTCTCGAGGTGTACGTGTTTTGGGACATGGCGGCGACGGACAGCTCCAGGCGACGACCAGATACTCTTCTGCAGGATTTATTCATTAATTTTATATTTAAAATGAATAATAACGAGTGGCGTATCTCTACAGGTATGCCGCGCCGTATTGAGTTGACCCCACCCCGACGACCTAGTGGTCGGGGGCGACCCCGCGCCGGACGACACGAGTATCCCAGCGAGCTACTGTGACTGGGGCAGAGGATGCTCCCATGAGACGGACACGGACCGGGTCCCGCGGCCGAGGACGATCTTCTTCCGGGGCCCGTGATGATCAGTCACCANCCGGTCGGTCCCACAGTAGCACCATCATCGACGGCGCCGTCAGCGGTACCCTCCGATGCTACGTCCTTGCTGATGCACCAGATGATGCAGCAGATGGCACCAGCAGCTAGCAGATGATGAGTTGGTACTACTGACGATCCAGTCTCAGGCTACTCCACCATCTGTGCCTCCAGCATCTACTCCTGTTCAGTCAGAGCCGCAGACTGCACAGCAGACAGTGATACAGCCACCGGGACTCGCTATACCTTCCGGAGGGTCGCAGTACCGCCCGCAACGTTCATTGCTGCTACTATACCGAGCCGACCTGTGGCCCGGATCCCAACTTTAGCTCAGGCGGCAAAAGGCCGTCTCACCCTGTTTCATGGGCTGCGGATACGAGCGTAGCCCGCTCGTGGCTGGAGACGTTGGAGCGTACATTCCCGTACCTGGAGTGTTCTGACGGGGAGCGGGTCGAGCTCGCCGCATACCATATGAGAGATCGGGCCGAGACATGGTGGATTTCCCAGCGATCCGTTATGGGCACACAGCCTATCACCTGGGACAGATTTCGACAGGCGTTCACCTCTCAGTATTTTCCTGCGCTCAGCAGTTGACCAGATGGCAGGAGTTATTGGAGATTAGACAGGGTGAGCAGACAGTGGCAGATTATGACGCAGAGTTCCATCGACTATCGGAGAGCTGCCCTCAGATGTTTCCCGGAGACGCGGAGAGGATGACTCACTTCCTTAGGGGGTTGGCTCCCTATATACAGTCGCGGATGTCTCCTGGGATCTCACCACTTACGGACAGGCGCTGGATCGCGCTCTACATATTGAGGCGATGAACCAGAGACTGGCAGCCGATCGGAAGAAGGAGAAGAAGTCATCACAGACTTTTCAGCCCCAGCCCTCGCGGAAGCGAGGTAGACAGGAGCAAGCGGCGCAGGATAGCTCTGGGGCCGCACCTCGGTCTCAGAAGACGGAGGTTCCACGTCAGGGTCTACTCAGGCTTCTGGACAGGACCGACAGAGGTCCACTACGAGCTACCACTGCTTCTGGTGTGGTTCTAGAGATCACCTTAGGTCGAGCTGTCCTATTGGTCAGGCCGTTTGCTTTCAGTGCAAACAACCTGGCCACCAGAGAGGCGATTGTCCTCAGAGGACGCAGCAGCCGACTACTGGGGCTCATCTGGGGGAGGACCCTCTGGTCAGTCGAGTTCTCAGCGAGGAGGCAGGAGGGCACAACATTCTTCCCGACAGCAGCAGACTGCCCCTCCACCGATCCAGCTGTACTGTCTGTTTGGTCAGGGACATGGTCAGGAGTCGGCACCTGCTGCAGTAGTACCTCAGCCTTTAGTTGCCGAGCCTCGCCAGCAGTTCTATACCGGGTACCAGATGCCGGTTTACCAGCCGTCACAGAGTTCCGGAGTTTCAGCACCTCCACTACCTCAGATGCCTACTATACAGGCATTACCCCCTCCCCCTCCACAGCCTGAGACGGGTCGAGTATTTGCAGTTACCCGGGAGGAGGCGCATCGAGCTGACGGTTCGGTATTCCGAGGTACTGTATTGATTTATGCATGTACCGCAGACTTGCTCATAGATACGGGTAGTTCCTTTTCTTTTATATCACGGGCTTTCTTGAGCAAGATCTGCAGGTTACCGACCCTGAGGACACCGCAGTTATCAGTGTCTTTACCCTCGGGAGATATTCTGGAGGTGACTCAGGAGGCTAGAGAGTGTCCCTTGGACTTTGGGAGGGTCACTCTGACTGTGGACCTAGCAGTGTTAGACATGGTAGCGTTCGACGTCATCTTAGGCATGGATTGGCTCACAGCCTCTCATGCCACTGTGGATTGCCATTCGAGGGTGGTCACGTTCCGACCTCCAGACCGACCCTCGTGGGAGTTCCTTGGCATCCGCGATGACGGCATCGCGATTATCTCCGCACTCCAGGCGCAGAGAATGATTCAGCACGGTTGTCAGGATTTCTGGTATCACTTCTCAGTACTTCAGATGGCAGTGCTCCGCAGATCTCCGACTTACCAGTTGTCAGGGATTTCCCGGACGTATTTCCAGATGAGTTACCCGGATTACCTCCCCGGAGGGAGGTCGAGTTCGCTATAGAGTTGATACCGGGGACTGCGCCGGCATCGAAGGCACCGTACCGGATGGCTCCACGAGAGTTGGACGAGCTGAAGGTCCAACTCCAGGAGTTACTTGATCGAGGATTTATTCGGCCGAGTGTTTCTCCATGGGGTTCTCCGGTCCTTTTTGTGAAGAAAAAGGACGGATCTATGCGACTCTGTATTGACTACCGACAGCTGAACTCAGTCACGGTCAGAAATAAGTATCCACTGCCGCGTATCGACGATCTGTTTGATCAGCTGAGGGGTACAACTGTGTACTCCAAGATTGACTTGCGCTCCGGTTATCATCAGCTGAGAGTCCGAGATGCAGATGTTCAGAAGACGGCGTTCCGCACTCGCTATGGACACTACGAGTTTTTGGTGATGCCATTTGGGCTCACTAACGCCCCAGCCGTGTTCATGGATCTCATGAACAGGGTATTCCTCCCATATTTGGACCAGTTCGTCATAGTATTTATCGATGACATCCTGATCTATTCTCGGTCCGAGGAGGAGCACACTCGCCACCTTCGCATCGTTATGGGAGTTCTCCGACAGGAGAAACTCTACGCGAAGTATAGCAAGTGTGCGTTCTGGCTATCTTCTGTGGGTTTCCTTGGGCACATTGTATCCAGTGGAGGTATATCAGTGGACCCCCAGAAAGATCGAGGCTGTCACCAGTTGGGAACAGCCTAAGTCAGTCCATGAGGTCCGCAGTTTCCTGGGATTGGCTGGCTATTACCGACGCTTCGTCGAGGGTTTCTCCAGTATAGCGTCACCCCTTACTCGCCTGACGAGGAAGGGCGTGAAGTTTGTTTGGACAGAGGCCTGCGAGACCAGTTTTCAGGATCTGAAGCACCGACTTGTATCTGCGCCAGTGCTAGTACTACCTTCTGGGGAGGATGGGTTCACGTTGTATACAGATGCCTCTCTCCTGGGACTGGGTGCAATACTTATGCAGCACGGACGGGTGGTTGCTTATGCTTCTCGGCAGCTGAAGGAGCATGAGAGGAACTACCCCGTCCACGACTTGGAGCTAGCAGCCATCATATTTGCACTGAAGATCTGGAGGCACCATCTCTACGGGATTACCTTCGAGATCTTCACTGACCACCGGAGCCTTCAGTACCTATTCACTCAGCGAGAGCTGAACCTTCGACAGAGGAGGTGGATAGAGTTTCTGAAGGATTATGACTGTACCATTAGCTACCATCCTGGTAAAGCTAATGTGGTTGCCGACGCACTCAGTCGGAAGTCCAGAGCTACCTTGGCCTGCCACAGAGTGATGGTCACAGATCTGATTCAGAGTTTCTCTGAGCTGGGGTTAGAGGAGCAGTCTCGGACAGAGAGAGGGTTGCTAGTGACTTTGATGGCCCAGTCAGAGATCAGGACGAGGATCAGGGAGGCTCAGGTCAGTGATCAGCACCTTCAGTCTCTGGGCAGTCAGGCGATTTCAGGCGAGCAGTCAGATTTTTCACGTGATGAGGAGGGTACTCTGTACTTCCGAGGGAGGCTATGCGTGCCAGAGGCGCATCCTGTTATGGAGGAGCTGCTACGGGAGGCCCACCGATCACGTTTTGCTATCCATCCGGGTGGCACTCGCATGTATCGTGATCTGAGACGTTCCTACTGGTGGAACGGCATGAAGAGGGACATCGCGGATTTTGTAGCTAGATGTCTCGTCTGCCAGCAGGTGAAGGCAGAGCACCAGAGACCTGCTGGACTCCTTCAGAGTATTCCCATTCCCGAGTGGAAGTGGGAGCACATCACTATGGATTTTGTCGTGGGCTTGCCGAGGACTAGGAGGGGCCATGATGCGATTTGGGTAGTCGTGGACCGACTAACCAAATCTGCACATTTCTTAGCTATCCGGAGGACAGACTCCCTTGATCGACTGGCCGAGTTGTATTGCCGAGAGATAGTCAGGTTGCACGGAGTTCCGTTGAGTATTATCTCAGATAGGGATCCGCGTTTCACATCTCGGTTCTGGCAGAGTTTGCAGAGGGCCATGGGCACAGAGCTCCGTCTCAGCACAACTTTTCATCCTCAGACAGATGGTCAGTCAGAGCGTACTATCCAGACTTTGGAGGATTTATTGCGCTCGTGTGTGATGGACTTTGGGGGCAGCTGGGAGGATCACTTACATTTGGTTGAGTTTGCCTACAACAACGGCTTTCATTCGGCTATACAGATGGCACCGTTTGAGGCGTTGTATGGTAGGGCATGCAGGACACCTATCCTTTGGGATGAGGTTGGAGAGACTCAGCTACTGGGACCCCAGAGAGTTCAGCATGAGGCAGAGTTAGTACGGACTATCAGACGGAGATTAGCTGAGGCCCAGGATCGTCAGAAGAGCTATGCTGATCGGAGGCGCAGACCCTTAGAGTTCTCTGTTGGCGATCATGTATTCCTTTGAGTTTCACCCACGAAGGGGGTGAAACGGTTTGGTCTCAGAGGTAAGCTAGCTCCCCGGTATATCGGTCCGTTCCAGATTCTGGAGCGGATTGGAGCTGTAGCTTACCGCCTAGCACTTCCACCAGCTTTGGCCGGCGTCCACGACGTGTTCCATATTTCCATGCTGAGACGATATGTACCAGACCCCACTCACATATTATCCGAGGTGCCTGTTCCGCTCCAGCCTGACGCCACTTATGAGGAGATACCTGTACGGATTCTGGGTTTTCGGGAGCGTCAGCTACGGAACAAGACGATCCGGCTAGTTCAAGTCGGATGGCAGCATCACTTGGATGCAGAGGCTACCTGGGAGCTCGAGGACACTATCCGAGCTCGATATCCCCATTTGTTCGACTGAGGTATGTACTGTTAGTTCAGTTCAGCATTTGTAGTTCGTATATATATATTGCTGTTAGTACCTACTATTAGTAGTATCGAAATTTGGGGACCAAATTTGTATTAGTGGGGGAGAATATTAAATATCAAAAATCGGAGGGGCTTAAATGCTAATGGTCATAACTTAAGGGCTCAGATGGAACATTTTGGAACACAGAGGGACTAAAATGCAAGATGGGTAGGGCACTTATAAGTCTCGCTTCCTTTCCGTGGCAGCACGCGAGCGCCGCACCTTCCCCGACTTCCTTCCACCCTTCGTCTTCTTCTCCTCTGGCTTCGTCGAAGGAGGCGATCGCCATCTCTGCGAGGGCGATCGGTGCCACTGGAGGAAGCTTCGATTCCCTCCTCTACCTTGCTCCGGATCAACGAGTCGCGGGTACTCCTCCACGCAAGACCATCCGAGAGCCGGCGACCGCTTCTGCTTGCTCTGATCGACGAGTGAAGGCTGGCCGGGTATCTGTTTCGGAGATCTGCAGACGGGTCAAGTTCAGGTGAGGGTTGGCTGATCCCCCTGATCTTTCCTTTTTCCCTTGGTAATCTTGTCACCATTTGGATTTAGGGCTGGTGTTTGAGGGGGCTATTGCGAGCGTGAGGTGAGCTCTGATCGGAGAAGGAACTCGTTGGTTCTGTTGTGCGATTAGATGGGCTATGGGATCGCCGATCTGAAAGAGCAGTGGAGTTGGCTGTTTTGGTTTGCTTCCTCGCTCTGCTTGGGACGCGAGGGGATCGACTAGTAACTCAGGTAAGGATCCTGTAGTGGATGCAGCTCTGAATTAGGTTTTGGTTGATTGTAATCAAATAGCTCATTTCGGTTCTTGAGGTGAATTCGGGGCTGTGAGTTACGGATTTCTGCCCGTCTCTGATTAAACACGGTGAGTTAATAATGGATTTGGAAATAGCCTTTGTTTTAGATCTGTTCTTGGTTGTGTTAGGCTTCGGATTCAGAAGATTCGAGGGAGTGGATTTCTCTTCGCGTTTGCTCCAGTTGTGAGTTCTGTTCGCTCATAATGAAGCTGATTTCGGTTCATTCGGTGTCCTCCCTTGATTCCTGAGCGTGCCTAGGTTGTGGTGGATTGTAATCAAATGGTTCTTTCTGTTTTTGGATTCAGATTGGGAGATAATTGATTAGATCGTTTGGTATTAGGTTTCGGTTGTGATCTGGTGGTGTGGTGGCTCCGGATGGAGGCGATCTTCTACTGTGTTGTTCTACTTGCTCTGATCGTGCGTGAGATGTGGTGCGGAGTTCGGGTTGTGATCCCTGTTCCTGCCGTGAGTGTGGGGTAGTGTGTATTGGTTAGATTAGTTTGATCCTGTAATTCGGTTGTGCAGTTGGATTGAATGAGTTGTGATTGTCTTAAATGGGGCTTGATCAGTGGATGGAACTATGGGTGGTGAGTCAAGTTAATTAGATGAATACCTACTTGGGGGTTGACCCTAACTAGATTTAGGGAATTATTTGATTTGCTACTAATTTGAGTATATATCTAAGATCATATTTTTGGATGCAGGGCTTTGAGCTGACGCATTGGTTGCGGATTTTATTTCTGGACAGGGGGTTCTTACACGCTCGGACATCGGCATATTGAGGCGGGTAACTCTGACTTATCTCCTAGATAGTCATAGTTTATATACTTGATATGCTAGGATTAGCGATAGGGTATTATTTGCGTGTACTTGTTTTCCGTTACTGTGATCTTATATGTATACTAGATCTGATATTGTGATACTTATACCCCCTCTAGGATCTAGGATATGGTGCATATTTATCTGGATCCTTGCATATCATGTTGGCATAGGTGGATTAGATAGTGGATGCTGTTGTGACTGCTGTCATGCATCATCGTGCACCATGCATCACTGTCGACCAGGGGCCCATTGTTGGGTAGGCTAGGTCGACAGTCATACTGACCTACCCATACGGCCACTCATGGGTAGTGGTTGTCGGAGTATGGGCAGGATGCCCTGTGCTGCTCCGCTCTTGCACTCATGGGTTAGTGGACCGGAGCGTGGTAGCAGGCAGGGGTCCCTCCTTGAGTTGCCCTTAAACCAGGAGATGAGAGAGAGAGGTTTCTCCCCCATATCACATGGGGTAGGCGTAACACTCAGATAGAGATATCCCCCCAGTTCTACGGATGATGACCTGGGGTAGGGATGGCCCCCCGGATAGGTCATGGGGTAGGGGTGTTACGCCGACAGCATACCGCCTACTCGACCGCCCTATTACACGGGGTAGGGATGGCCCCCCGGATGGGTTGAGTACGGATGGAGTCACAGCTCTACGCCGGAGGCTGGCCCCCGCTCAGCTTCCTCCCGTACACAGGTGACGATGTCTGACCGGCGACAGAGGTGACCATGTCATTGCACCATGTGCATACGTATTTCTTTACAATTGCTGTATGTGGTTGCTGCACATGATTGACATGCACATTCAGGAGACCCTTTTTCATGGTCTTGATGACCCTGCATCGCTGGTATGTATGTTCTGCTTCTCGGATTTGCTTTATTTAGTATGGATAGTACCTGTGATATCTTGATAGTTGTATCTCTATTACTAGCTTAAACTATCCTGCATATATATGAGTTATCAGCTGAGTTCTATGAACTCACCCCGTAGCTCCTTGTTTTTATTTCAGGTTGATCGCCAGGAGGGTCCAGCTGTCAGTCCCATCACCTCGCGTCGAGATGTTCTACTTTGATTTTTAGTTTCCTGTATTGAGTGTCAGTACTGTGTTTTCGTTTTAATATTTTCCGCTGTGTTCTTATTCGATATGGTTGTACTTTTGTGTGCCGTGGAGGCCTTATGTCTTCTGGCTTTGTTGTTAGTCATACCGGTATGCACGTCTTCCTTGTTTTGCACGCTATTTTGGTGTTTCGGACTCGAGTTAGTGAATTGTCCGCCGGGTGCAGGAGAAGCTGGCCGATCCGTATTGGTCGAGCGGCTCCTCGGGGCGTGACAGTTCCTGTGCAAGATGCCGTTCACCAGTTTCCGGCATTGGATCTTCCCAGGGACGATTGAGATCTTTAGGAATTGAGTCTAGCATTGTCCTCTGCTGCTGCTCCCTTAACTCCCTTCTCTCCTTGATGAGGGCCGACTGCAGTGCAGCAGCCTTGCCCAAAGATCCCTCTGGGTTCTTGAAAATTTTGACAGGCGACATATCAATCGAAAAGTGACTCTTCCTCTGCAAGAAGGCAGGTTCATCCTCATTGAGCTCAATCTCTATCTCCTCCTCAGCACCCTCTTCCTGATACAAGTTCCCATGCCCATCATCATGGAACATTGGAGAGTGACTGGTGCGCATACCACCAGCATTGGACTGCTTTGCCTCCCATCTCTCAGGTGAGCTCATTCTCTTGAGCGGCCGCCTTGACGGTCCATCTTCATCCTCCGCAACAATAGTAATCCCCGAAAGACCTAACCTCCTCGTCATGCCTCCTTTCCCACTTGCTGGGTTCGTCATATGTGCTTCATTTTGCAATCTCTTCCTCATCGGAAGAAGATCTTTTCCAATTTTCTGATCTACATCCCTCATGGAAAAGCTAAGCTTCTGCCCTGACACTGGAATGACCTTCACAAAAACTTCTTGGTCCCTCTTAATTGCATCCTTTGCATTGGCAATCCTCCTACTGGCAATCTGGGAGACATGAACCAGACCTTCCTTTCCCCTCAAATCATTTAGCTGGACGAAGCACCCAGCGTCCATAACCCGCGAAACTCTTCCTTTGTAGACCGCGTAAAGCTCTGGTTCATCAGAAGTTCTGCTAGGTTGAGCAGGATGTCTCCTCTCTCTGTACAAATCTCTATCTCTGTCCCTATCTCGTTCTATATCACGATCATTTCTGTGCCGCTCGCCCCGCTCACGGTCATGTTCGCGATCCCTATCCCGGTCAAATTTCCTCCGCTCGTCCTCCGTCTTGCGCTCGGCGTCCATCTCGATCTCCAAACGGAGCTCCCTCGCTCGATCGCGGTCGTCTGGGCGGGAGAGAGCGGGGAAGCCGGATGATTTCTCGTCAGGAAAAGCCTCTTCGGTGGATTTATTGCTGATCTTGAAGGCGGGGGGAAGGATGGCATGGATCACGGTGAGGAGGTATCGAACGAGGTAGTCGGGCATATCGCCAGCCCCAAACTCCTTTAGCTTGGCTTCAAACTCATCGACGGTCTCAGAATCGCGGCCAAGCTCGGTGATAAACTCTGCCAGGACCTTGTCCCCGGAGCCGAGGTGAGATTCCAATTCCTTGCATACGTTGGAGAGCAAAGAGAAATATTCCAACCTCTTCAGGACGATTTCCATCGCCTCGTCGCCCGTCGTCGGAAGTAGGTTTCGCCGGTATCTAGGTTTTTATTGTTTTTGGAATTGGGGATGAAGATATACGACCCTAAACCCCTATATATATATAGTTTGAGGACGCTTTATTATTTACCAAATTACAAAGAACCTAACAGACTTATTTAAAAAAAATCCAAACAACTTTTTAAATGTCACAAATAATTTTAAAATTTAACAACTCCTGATGAATTTTAATAAATTAAATTCTTAAATGTGCGTTTGTCATTTTAATTTTATATTTTTTTATTAAACTATTTATAATAATTAATTTTGATAATAAACAACAATGTTTTTTAAAAAAATCAATATGGAAATTTTATGTATATAATTAAAAATTATTTTTATTTTATATTTTAAGTCCCTAGTAAACACGTTCCACATGGAGGCATGCAAAAGACAGATTAAAAAGAATTAATCAATTTGAAAATTGAATTCAATTAATTTGAAAGTTCAATTTTTTAAAAAAAATCAATTAATTCCGATTAATTAATTGGGAATGAAATTTATAATTTTAGTTTTATTTTTTTCCTATTTTTTCTTATTAAAAGTATTTATAATAATTTTGATAAAAACAATCTTTTTAAAATTTATTAATGTTATAGAATTAAAGTTGGAGCTCTTGGGATCCATCACTCTCACATGAGTTCCTTGTTTTGAAGGTCAGCACAGTAGCACAAGGATTTCAAAAGTTTAGGGGCGTTTGATTTGTGTCATTTTTTATTTTTATTTTTTAAAAAATCATATTTTTTAGTGTTCTGGAAAATAATTTTTTTTCATTCTTCAATTTTCTAGAAAACGCTATGTTTTTTCCTGAAAAACAAAACTGAAAAATACAAACTAAACATGTTTTACAGAAAACCGTATTTTCTACCAAAAATGAAAATAAAAAACAGACTGAAAAATGTAAACCAAACGCCCGCTTAAACTCCAATTTTCAAAACTGTGGAGAAAATACAATAACAAAATTTTTATTCTACTAAGTAAGTTATCGAGAATAAAAGATAAAATTTCATTTGTGACTGTGTTCATATCAAATTTCACTAGTTTACTTTTACTTTCGGTACAATAAATGATTAGAGGATTGACGGTAACACGAAGGTGTAACATTAAAAAAAATGCTCATAAAAAAAATTAACTAGAAAGGTAAAGATACAAATTCTTGAGATTGGTCAAAATATTTTTCTCTTCCAAATGAAAATAAAGTGTGAAATTTTGTCATATACTCTGATATATATATATATATATATATATATATATATATATATATATATATATATATATATATATATATATAAAATAAATTGTAACAGTTTGGTGCCTAAACTGGTTTTTTAGCCATTAATAGAACTAATTAATCTAATTATACTGATTAATTAGTATAAAATTAATTATATTTAAGCAGGTATATGAGCATATAAAACCACAATATCATAGGCATAAGGGCATTGTATAGATTTCTTTGATACTTAGGGAAAAAAGAAAAGTAATAAATCTGTGTACTATTACGAATAAATGCACTGGAGACAGATCAAATAGTTTCCTTGTGATATCTGCAAAGACAGGACTTCATATTTAACTACTACCATTTTTTCCACTATTGTGTTGATTTAATTTTGAAAACAATTTAGCAGCCAACGTGAAGGATGACGATGAAAAGTAGATCACGACCTATGAGATTAATACGAGCGTTAATAAAAATATGTCGGAAGTTTTCCGACTGAGCTCATTCCGACGCTCAAGTCAGAACCTTCAATACTTGCAGGAGGACAACGAGGAAGATGAATTGTATTAGTTTAGAGAGTGTACCCCCTTTATCTGGGTGTCGAAGCACTTTATATACCTAAAGGCTGAGTCATATGTGTCTCCACGTCCCATACTCATTGGTTACATGATAATTTTTAGGTAACGGGCATAGCGATAATTAAAACCTTAATTGTTCCATGTAGCGGACAATAAATATTCGACGACTTTCCTAATCGGGAAAGGAGAATAGTTACTTGAAGTAGGGTTGTTTGATATATTGATCTTCGGGCTCCGCTCTCCCTAGTTGGTCTCCGGGTATTTCCTCTCGGGACGGCTTCAGGCGCCTATCCTCCCGAGTTGATCTCGGGAGCTTAAGGCTCGACCCGACCTCGGGCGTCTGCTCTCCCGAGTTGGTCTCGGCTGTTCCCTCCCGAGATGGCCTTAGGCGTTTATCCTTTCGAGATGGTCTCGGGAGCCTAAGGTCTGGCCCGACCTCGGGCGCCTATCCTCCCGAGTTGGTCTCGGGAGCTTAAGGCTCAGCCCGACCTCAGACGTATGCTCTCTCGGGTTAGTCGGGGTGTTCCCTCCCGAGATGGCCTCGGGTGTCTATCCTCCCGAGGTGGTCTCGGGAGCCTAAGGCTCGGCCCGTCCTCGGGCGTCCATCTTCCCGAGCTGATCTCGGGAGCTTGACCACGACCTTCAAGTTCAGTGGACCTTAACATGTAGTTTCCCTGTGTCACGTGTTCACCCTAGGATGCTCAACCCTATCACAAGTCCCTCCCTGCATATCTAATCAAAGAAAGTGTAGCTGACTGATTAGACTAAGGGTGTAACGAAGGGAAGCTATGCCGCTGTGGGTCCATATATCCATTACTTCATTATTGACGGTTTGTCGAGTCCGAAGAATCGAAACATTCGTCCTTGGGCCCGAGGCAATCATTTGAAATAGATAAAAAGTCCCCGCGAGTTTTTGAGGTGGGGTCATGATAGTTATCTATCAACCATTAAAAGTGCATGGGGTATTTTAATGGCGACAAAACAACTCGACAAATACAGCTGTGTCACGCGTCCAAGTATATCCTTCGTGATCTCCTGTTGGCGCGCACCTTAAAGGGAGGCGGCGGCTCGAGATGGGCGGTCATCACCGTCCACGTGCCATGGCCCCATTGTTCGCACGAGGGCAGCTTCTCCCTATAACAACGAGGAAATGAAAACGTTCTTCCGCTTTTCTGCATCCTCGATTAACAGAGCTTGTGCACTCCGTTCTCGTTCGCTAGGGTTCCATCTTGTTAAGGCTTCTTCCTCCTTCGTAAGTTCTCCTCTTCTTCCATCTTCCTTAGATGTCGTGGGCAAAGAAGGGAAGAAAGAACAAGGTTGGAAGGAGATTTTGGCGAAGGATTACCAATCGGAGTGGTATGAATTCTCTTCCTCTAGGGTTAGGTCAAAAACCCTCCGAGCTGCTTGTGAATCTTACGGAATTCCGACGGAAATGGAGGTAGAGGTTCCTAGGGTAGATCAATCTCCTGTAGAGCCACCCCTAGAGTTTTCACTTTCTTTTTAGGGCGGGTGGAATTAGGGCTTCGCTTTTCTCTTCCACCTTTTTTCATGAGTATCTATTCCTAATTTTAACATACCCCTGCATCAGATGGCCCCCAACGCCTTCGCCCAGATGGGCGGAGTATTCATCCTCTTCAAGCTCTTTAACATTCTTTTGATCCCCCCCCCCCCCCCCCCGCCTTTTTCACTTTTTCAATGTTCCGACTGGTTCTTGAGGGGGTCTTTAGTTTCACGGGCCGCCCCAGTCATAGGTTCATAGTGAGTCTTCCTTCCTCCTATAAAGGATGGAAGGAACGTTTCTTCTTCATCCAACTTCCTCTGGGCCCTTTCAGCCTCATTCGCTGGAGGGGAAACCTACCAACTCCCCCGGAGTTAGGAGACTTCCAACAGGATCGGGGCTATCAACGGGCTAGGAGCATCCTCTCCGGCATGGAGTTTAGCGGCCCCTGTCTGGTCCAGAGTGATGAACTCATGCACCGAACAGGACTCAGCCCTAAAATCGCCAACATAAGGCATAGCCTTGGTAAGCTTATCTTTGTCCATACGACTATTAATTCTAACTAATGTTTTGTTTCCAGTGCATTGCAAAGGATGTCATGCTATCCCGGGCGATGAACCGACTCCTCAAATGGGAGCAGGCCAACGAACAAGCCCAGGCCCCTCCTCCAATTTCCCCTACCTTGGTGGTCGAGTCGACTGAGACTCTGGAGGAGGCAACGAAGTAGCCTAACGACCAAGGGACGCCAGAGCAGCCCGACAGACAAGAAGCGAATGAGCGACTCGACGACGAGAGGACACCAAAGCTGCTTGGTGCTCCAGGAGCCGACCCCCCTCTCACCCTCATCGAGACAGGTGGGAATGAAGAAAGGTCGGCGTCCCAGATCGGGCCACCGATGGATAAAGCTGCCAGGAAGCTGAGGAGGAAGCGACACGATAAGCGGTCGACAATCTGGAGGAGGTTGAGGAATTTTGTGCTTTTCGAGCTCCCCTCTATCCTTGAGGAGGAGGATCTGCCTGTCCCTGAGGAGGAGGACCCGATGCCCCTGACCAAATGCCTCAAACAGACAACCACTCCAGAGACGGGGCATCAGAGCACCATCTTCACCCCGACTGGTTCCTCAGACACCTCCAAAGGCAAGCAGGCAGTGCCAAGAGAGCCCCGACAACTACTTGGCCGCCTGCGCCGGAAGCTTCAAGCAACGCCGGAAGCGGCTTCTAGGAATCCCCAACCGATGCAACTAAAGGAGGTCTCCACCGAGGGTCGTGTCTCCGAGGGAGCGCCCAGCTCTGAGAAGGATGTCTCGGGCCCCTCTATGGTGCCCCAGAGGCGCCTGCCAGCCAGCTCATCCTCCTCTCCAGAGATGCATCCTCCTCCCAGAGTCTGGATGACGCGCCGAGGAGCCGAGGCAACCTAAGAGGAAGGCCTTAAGTGCCTCAGTTGGACCCTTGGCCAGCCTACATGAGTCCCTCCTATTTTTTCTTGTTGTCCTTACTCATATTTTCTAACCCTTATTTTCTGTTGCAGGCTGCTTACGACTACCTCGTCGTGGGCTGACAGTTGTATTCCAGGCGAGAGATCGATCCTTTGATATGCAAAGTAGCTGCATCAGAGATAGAGGTCAATCGTGCCCATAGGGTGGGGGGGGGGGGGGGGGGGGGGTCTCATGCAAGCAGAAGTCAGCAAAGCCCTCACGGCTAAGGCAGAGTTCTATATGGACTCCCTACTGGTCTCAGAGTTCGCCCTGCACAGCTCTCGCCATCATGAGCGCCTTTTGTCCGAGAGGGTCACTGTCCTTTCGAATGACCTGCACAACCTAGACCAGGAGCGAGAGCAACTCTAGGCCAGGGAGCAGAAACTGTCCCAAGACGTTCAACTCCTGGAGTCTTCGACGGGGGCCTTGAATGGTCGGATACAAGAACGGGCGCATCAACTGGCTCAGAAAGAATCAATAATAAAGGCAGCGGCTGATCACATGTCCAACCTTTAGGAGGACGTCGCCCATGCCAATTCAGAAATCTTGGTCACCAACCCTATCATTATTAAAGATAATTGTATTTTAAAAAATATATCAAAAAGACCAAGATGACTTCTTATCATAAAAATGGTATTATTCTACAATTTTAGGGTAGTTTTATCCGAACTACTCAAATATTAATTTAAATTTATCTAATTTAATTAAAATTATCAAATACTATTAGAATAGTTTCTGTAAAATGATTATAACCGATAGGGTTGTAAATGAGTGAAGTCTATCTAAGTTTTAATAGTATTCAAACTTATTTGATAAAATATTAATCCAGTCAAGTTGAGTCGAGTTTTAATTGAAATAAGTCATTAAAATGGTTGTTCAGGTTTGACTTGGGTTGCTTAAATACTATGGTGCTCTTAGTTAAGCTTATTTTATTATTTGAAAATTTTATAATTCTAAACTTATTTAATTGGTTATTAAACTTGATAATACAATTTTATTTATTTATTTTTGAATTCATTGATAAACATGATTGATCTGTCGAAGAGTGGTGAAAATCGAGCATCGATTAGGAGGCTAGAAATTTAACCACGAGAAGAAGTCATAGACAGGAGTTCTCCCACGACTATTCAATGACTGTATTTCAGAGCTATGGAGTAGTCCCATCATTTCAAGACAATGATTGTCGTGTATTTACTATGTATCTATACAAGATACAACATCGATCAAATGTTTCTGACAGCTATCCCTTGGGGCCTGTCCATCAGCGGGGTTCCTAAGATGTCGAGCCCAATGGGTTGGCAACTCGGCAAGCCTATTAGGCTTTAAGAATGAAGTTCTATCCTCTGAGAAGACATGGAGTGAACCCTCTTGGTGTTTGACCAGCTGTACATGAAGCCTTGTCCAACTAAGTTGATCGGAGATCATCTGATCAGATATATCGTTAGCCTTTGCATTTTCAATAACTTCCTAGTGTCCGATGAGATATATTCGTCCAACTATTATGAGTTCATTTTCTCCGCCTGAGTGATCACTAGTTTAGGTTGTCCTTCATTTGTTAGTGACTAAGATATCCGGTCGAACGGATCCATATGGCTGGTTTGAGTTTTGTGTCAAGGTTTGATCGGCTATGTCCGCTTGGCTACTAAGAGTCTAGCTCTCCACAGAGATTAACTTGGGTCCCCTGTTGACGGGACCACTCAACCAGACCTGGCCAGGGTATCCCTAAGACATCATCATCCGGTCGAAGTCTAGGATTCGATGTGCAATTAGTCCTCTTTTGACTTTGACTGTCACGTCAGCCAAGCCCCTTGATTTTTCTGCTAAGGGGGTCCATCAAACTTACTGAATCAATGATTTACAAACTTTATTTGAACATTATTAGTGAATATTATTCACGGACGATCCACAATCCTTATACATGAATATATACTGCGAACCTTTTGCCACGGCCGGCATGTCCGTAACACTAATCCAAGCACCTAGACGATCCACGTAACACTGAATCCTTATGTATTTAAGGTTTAAAGTTTTAGAATTTAAGAATTGAGTTATAATGGATTTAAGCTAATAAGATTTTTTTTTTAGGATTCAGGCTTCCCTCTTGAGTTATAGTGTTCAACATATAAAAAATTTAGATATTCGCGAGGTATATTATATGTATTTAGGATTTAAGATTTATGGGTTGGGTTATAGTAGATTTAAGCTAATAAAATTTTTCTTCTAGGATTTAGATTTCTCTCTTGAGTTATAATGTTTAAGATAAAAATTTTTAAATATTTATGGAGTATATTATAAGATTAAAGAATTGGTTATTAAAAAATTAAAAAAAAAATTATTTAAAAAAAAAAGGTGCTTGGATCACTGTTAACATGAATGGATATATACGCAGTGCACCGTTTGCAATGCAATGCCTCTCTCTATATCTTGATATATGTATTCAAAATTATTTATTTAATTAATGTTATATATTAAACGAATATATATATATATATATATATATATATATATATATATATATATATATATATATATATATATATATATGGGTGTCTATGTGAGAGAGAGAGTGTGAGTGAGTGTGTGTGTGAGAATATTTGATTAATTTATAGTCTTAATAATCGAAGTATATTTCTATATAAAATTTTAATCAAAATTACGTACTGTATGGTCAAGAGTTTGGATGAGTAATATATATATATAAATATATATATATATATATATATATATATATATATATATATATATATATATATATATATATAATAATTATATATAGATATTGATCCTGTCGCCGAGCGAAATAAAGTCGCAACCGGATGACGGTGTAGAGAGGAGTGACGTGGATGCCGACGGGATGTCCTCGCTCCAGAATGACTCAGAGAGTGGGAAGAAGTGGCCTGGTAGATCTCCGACGGGATGACCTGAACCTGCTGGAGAAGATGACCGTTAGCAACCTAGCCGGGAAATGTCCCGGCAAGGCACTCCGACGGTCAAGTCAGTACTCCGGTGAACAAGCAAATAGAGGAGCACTGTAGACAAGAAGCTATGCGCGCGTGTGCGTCCCTGATAATGAGGAGGGGAGGGGCTTATATAGCCGGGTAAAAGGACCAAGTCTGACATGTGTCAGGATCTTCTGACGGGATCAGAGGATATGGTATGGCTAGGTCGATTTGAGTATGACCTGTGTCAGGATCTTCTGACAGGATCAGAGGATACGGTATGGCTAGGTCGATTTGAGTATGACCTGTGTCAGGATCCTCTGACAGGGTCAGAGGATATGGTATGATTATGTCGATTTGTAACCAACATTCTTTGTCGTATACGGTTTGTCTTATGTGAGGACAAAGACATGTTTCTGTAAATCAGAGAGTCAGTTCACACGAATGGTGATAGCTTGTTATCTGCAGCGGGTGCAGGTATATTCTGTCTTTATCACAGGGTGATTCCGAGAGAGTGCCCGAGTGTACACCGGGACGGCACGCCCGGCTGGATATCAAGTCTGGGTGTGAAGGACTGCCGGGCGGAGGCAGTCGGATAAACGAGGCGCGTAAGCCTTAATGTGGCCGGGCGGGAATACCCGGCTAGACGAGGCGTGTAAGCCTTAATGTGGCCGGGCGAAAATACCCGGATAAACGAGGCGTGTAAGCCTTAATGTGGCCGGGCGGAAATACCCGGATAGACGAACCGCCGTATTTATTCTAACCAGCCGCCCTGAGTCCGACCGGCCGGCGGGGGCCCTGGGCCCGGCTAGGGTGTCAAGCTGGCTACCCGTACAATGACGTGGATCCTGGAGTTGGCCAGGCCGTTTGCCACGATGGCTGTCCGTATGGTGCCAAAGGTAGGGCGGGATCAATAGCCTTCCCCTCAAGTCTAGTCGAAGGAGGCGATCAGTCCGACTGACTGGACTACAAGTGTGAACAACCATTCTGCGGCCGAGCGATTTTGCCTTTTTAATATCCGGCCGACTTAACACGATGCTCAACAGCTGGTGTTGAGTATGCCTGCCCTGTCCGGGCGGAAGAAGATTGTTAGTCGAGAGGGGCGTGGGCCGCCACGCACCTGACTCTCTTCTTTAACGAGGCCGTCCGGCTGGACGAAGCATGATGGAGGAGCGTGGGTCGCCACGCATCCCCGACTAACCATTGACATGGTGAAGGTATCAGAGCGGATGAAGATTTGGACCGGAGGAACGTGGGCCGCCACGCGTCCTCGTAAATTGTCCTGCGTAGGCAAAATAGTTATTCCCGACTGAAAGGAGCGTGGGCCGCCACGCGTCCGTATATTGTGAATGCGTCCGACGGACGAATATTGTTAGTTGATGAGAGCTATGCTGAATATGTTTGGGCGGGAGAGCGTTTGCCTTGAGTCGCAAGAAAGGTGGAGTGCCATGCGCCCCCAGACGATTTTCTCGTGATTGCCCGAGTCAGCCAATTAATGGAGACGCGACATTCTAAGTCGAATGAGGTGATGTGACACGCCCGAGGCGACCGGCGCCTTAACGGCATCACCTCCGCTTTAATGATCCGAGCCACGTGGCGCCCGCTGGTTGGCCGACCGGGATGCGATTTCTTTCCATGATTACGAGCTTTTAATGGTCATTAACGCGCGTAATTCTTTCCGCCACGCGGCAGCTTCCGACTGGCCGACACGACGACGCGCCCTGTCGCCGATGCAGGCGGCGTCAGCACCTGCAGCGCGTCTTTTCGAGGCTGATTCGTGGGACGCTTCAATGGCATGGATGAGGCGATCTCCGTACACGTGGATCGCCATCGGACGGTCTCCCTTCTTTCGGCCTAACTATAAATAGGCCTTCTTCTTCGCCGAAACCCTTATTTGCCTCTCCACCGTTCTCCCTCTAGCTCGGTGCTTCTCGCTGCTCGCCGCCGTCTTCGCGTGTCGCCGTCGCCCTCGTGCTTCTCCGCCGGTTAATCCTTTCCACCATCACCTACGGTCAGATTCTCCCTTTTCTTCCCTTTCTTTCTGCTTCATGGCTGCCCCTACTTGGTATACCTCTGTCGAATCTTCCCTTCACGACGAGACCGTCTCCGATCTCCGACTGGCCTACGATGTCCCTGAAAACTACCACATTGCCGTTCCTACAAAGGCTGACCGACCACACAAGCCACCGACCGGCTTCTTTGTGTTTTTCCGGGACCAACATATGCCTGGCCTACGCTACCCTCTTCATCCCTTTATTGTAGACTTCTGTAAATTTTTCCATGTGCCTGTCTTCCAGCTCTCTCCCAACGCCATTCGCATATTATGCAACATAATAGTTCTCTTTACCCTTTACCGAGTCCCCCTCCGACCGGAGGTTCTTTATTTCTTTTATTATCCGAAGAAACAGGAGGCCGGGATTTCTTTCTCCAAGCCCGGGCCAAATTATCTGTAGTGGAGAATATTCCTTCCTCGAATAAGGGATGGAAAACCCATTTCTTCTTCATAAGCCCCCCGACCAGCCCCGGGTTCCCGATCGGACGGGTTGAAGACCTGCCCCTTATAGCTCCCTTAAAAAATTTTAAATCCGATCCCTTATTTACCCTGGCTGTTTCTCGACTCGGGGGCCTCCGCTTCGACAGCATGAAACTTCTCAATGACGCCGTCTTGTATATGTTTGGGCTGAGCCGAGTGCCTGCCGCCCTGCCCGGCACCTTCTGTAAGTCATTTTTTGTTTCGTACTCCTTTCTCCCTAACTCAATATCCTATGTTTTTGCAGCCGAGATGATGTGGGAAGCGGCCCTCGATGAGGCCCTGGGCCTGGCAGACGAAGAGTTAAACGCCCGGGCGGCTAAACAACTGCGCCTGCGCCAGGCCGGTCTGCCCGACCAGCCTCCGATTCCCGAGAGCGCGGAGCCCGCCCCTCAGGCTCCTGCCCAACCAGCGGCGACTGGTTCTAGGGAGCCGGTCGGCTCATCCAAATCTTCTGCCCCTGCAAGATCTTCCGGTAAGCAGAAGGTTCAGCCTACCATGCAGAAGTCCCTGCCTTCCAAGCGAAAGGCCAGTGCTTCCATCCGTATAGAGGAACCGACGGAGGTAGGTCGGTCCTCTTCTGATTCTCCCGACCCGCAACCTTTGAAGAGGCGTCCGAGGGCTTCTGCGTCGGGCTCTCAATCTCAACCTACAGAGGCAACTGCCAGCCCGGCTGGAGCGAGCCGGTCGGCTGGCGCACCGGATTCGCCTCGCTCGGGAGGACGCCGCTCGCAGCCGTGTGCCTATGGCGTATATCTCCCCTCGGTCGACCCAGCGGCCCCTAGTGAAGTCCAGCAGCGGCTTACTCTTTACGGGGAATTGGCGGACTGCTGGGAGCAGGGCATGAGGGAGGGGACTTCCAGGCCCCGATCCGACTGGCCGACCAGTTCTTTCAGGACGCTACGCATGTAAGTCCGATGCTTTGATGCTTAATAACTTGCTTTTTTCTAACATTTTTATTGTAGTTTTGGGCCTCCTGCTCGAGCGTCGCCTATTCCTTGGTTATCAAACCAGGGACGCCGAGCGGCCGAACGGCGGCTCGAGGAATTGGAGCTCCGCCAGTCGCACGCTAACCTTCCGGCCGGCGAGGAGGGTACAGCTATTCTCCGCTCGGAGATACTGGACCTTAAGGAAAAACTCCGTTCTGCTGAGGCGCTGCTGACGGAGGAAACCACCCGAGCGGAGGCAGCCGAGCGGGCGTATGCCCGATCTTCCTCCCTGCACGCAACCCTTGAGCAGGAGAGGAAGAAGGCTCTGGCCCTGCAGCGCCGTGCCCGCTTGGACCTCGACAAGAAGGCTGTCGAGGCCCAAGCCTTGAAGGCGGAGCTAGACAAGATGATAAAGTCCTCGGAGGAGCTCCGGACGACCCTGAAAGACAAAGAGCAGGAGCTGGCGACTCGGGAGTCGGACTTGAATGCCAAAGAGAAGGCTTTAGACATACGAGGAGACGAGCTCCATTTGTCTGAAGGAATGCTAGCCTCCCAAGCCGTTGCCTTAGAGGAGAAGGACAAGGAGCTAGCTAACCTCCGGCCGGAAATTGACAGCCTGAAGCTGCATCAAGCAGGCGAGCCCGCTCGGATGGACGCACATCGCCTGGCTTACATTAACTCTAAAGAGTTCGGCAAGCAGCTGGGCAAGCGGACATCTGGTATGTTCCAGATGGGATTAAACAGCGCCGTTCTGCAGCTCCAAGAGAGCGGCCATCTGCCTGCCGACCTTCCTGCCAATGTCGTCCAAGTCAGCCGGGTCAAGGAGCTACTCCCTAAGGACTTCTTCCAGCCTTTTACTTAAATTTTAATCATGTAATTTGGAACCGCCGGTTGGGGCTCTCCTTTTTGTACGGCTTCCGAGTCAATTATCGATAAAAAAGCTTTTTCCTTTAACGTGTTATTTTTCGATAATGACTAAGCAAATGCTGCTGATCGACTAGCCGGGTGGGGGATTTGGATCACCTTAAACCCGACCAGAGAGCCGAATTAAGCGCAGGAAAAATGGTTGCGCAAGTAGACGACTGGTTGATCTGACTGAGGGGTGTGGGTCGCCACACGCCCGGTCGGAGAACAAACCAAGTTAGTAAAATGGCTATGTAAGTTAGCCTGATGGTTGGTCCGACTGAGGGTGTGGATCGCCACACGCCGGTCGGGGAACCAACCAGTTAG